>JAPDSC010026648.1:8457-33416 GCA_026290005.1 Latrodectus geometricus
TATATATATATATATATATATATATATATATATATATATATATATGATATGATATGACAGAATGATATGTTTATTTCTATATTTTTCTGTGAAAAATATCCTACTCAATTTTTCTCATATATGTTTTCATTTTTTTCATTTAAAAATTCCTTCTTAGAGGTACTGCTGGTTAAAAATATGCCACAATTTTTACAATATACCAGAAATTTTGATAGTGTCACTTCCAAGAAAAATGGAAGAAAATAAGTCGCAAAATCACTGAGATAATGTTTCATAAATTTCCAAAAGTTTTTTTTAATTTTTTTTCTAATATAATTTTCTGTGTGCTATAGAAAAATGCTCTTTTCCATGCAATCTGCTTTGAAAACTATTTTAGATTAGAAAGTATCCAGTGAAATATTAAATCATTTTCTTCTTTCCATCTAGCAGATATTAAACACTCTAGTCATCAAATGTTTAATCCTCAAATTAAACACTTGGGGACAAATTTCAAGTGGTTTATATCTTAAAAGACTTGGATGAATTATTTTTCTTTTCATCTGGTTTCAAGATTTGTGGCATTCTATTTTAATTTTATAGATTTCAGTCATGGATTTTATGGATACACTCAATCTATTAAGGGACATGCTTCAGTAATAAAATGCCCTAAGTTAAATACAAATGTTTATTACACATTTATTTCTTAATGTTTCCTTAAATAAAGAATGTATAGTTTCATTATATTTTAAATTGGTTTTACCATTAAATGAATCATCATTAATTTAAGGAATAAAAGAAATTTAAACAAAGTTTTAAATTAAATTTTATAATATCTATTTAACATAGTCTAGAAGAAAGAGTAGTTGAAAGTCAAAACTTTAAAGTTAAGCAAAGAATAAATGCTAATTTTTGAAATCCTCATGTTTGATTTATTTGCCAATTTTGCAAGGGTCGATTTGACTGAGACCTATAATTTAAAGTAGAGCCCATACTAAAACAAATATCCACACATGAAGTTGGAATCAATTAATAAAAATGAAATCTTTAAAGATTTAAAATTTTTAGAATTAATTGATAATATGAAAAATGCTTTCAAAATAAGCTTTTTACCTCTCTGCTTTGAATAGTTCCACTTTTCCCTTCAAAATAACTATTGTACAACCGTAGTTTTGCTTCTAAGTGAGACCTAAAATAGCAAAAGCAAAATAAAAACTAAATGAATAATATGGTGTAAAGATGACAATACAAAATCATTAAATGTTTTATTAGTTAATTACATTTCATCAAAATTAGTTAAACTGAAAAAAATCTTGCACAGATTAAAAAAAGAAAAAAATTCCATCATATTTTCAGATGACTTAATGTAATAAATTTTTTAATTTCAAAAATGTTTTTGAAAATCTTTTTTGCCTGATTCTCCAAGCAACTCATATTTTGTAGAACAAATATTTTAATCATAAACTTAACCATAAATATTTAACAATAAAAAATTGTTTCAAAATGTTTTGAATAAATTAATATTTTAACTGACTCACAATTTTTTATGATACTCACTTTATATTAGATTATTGAACAAAATAGAAATGAATAAATTATGCTAATTAATTTAATAAATATTCTTTTCTGAAAAATACTCATTTTATAATTTCAATTTTACTTCTAAAGATATATCATATTAATGTGAAAATAGAAGTCAGAGTTCATGTATTAGCACCACAGATTTTTACTCCCAAATTTTTTTATATTTATCAAAAAATTCCAGAGAAAATATTTTTGTTCGTATTATATGTCACAAACAATATTAAATTGAATGTCGTGAATATGAATATGACTAATGTATGAAACCGTGAATAAGACACACTCATTTCACAGATCAGTCACAAAAAAAGTTTCAGCATTCTATAACTACTTTTATTTTATACATAACATTTATATTCATTGCATTAATTTCATTTTTTCAGTACATTAATAATACCATATTCTATACTAATGATCATTAAATTTTATTAATTTTAAATATTCTGTATTTTTGATTCTTATCAATATTTAAATACTTTATGAAATCAATATTACATATAAAAGAATAACATTTATAAAATGAAGCCTATACAAACATAATATGAATAAATATAAGTGTAAAATAAATCCTACATTTTTCATTTTAAAAATATTGTTGAATAATTATGAAGGAATAGTAATGGGTTTTCATATTATGTTTATAACCTTTTATCCTAAAATTTTTGAGATTAATATTCTCAAAAACTTTAGAATAAAAGGTTATTATTGTAAATTATGAGCATAAAATTGCATCTGATTATTTCTAGAAGTTACTCTTTCTATATGCAGGAAATAACTGTATTTTCCTGTATATAATCTGCAGTGGCGTATTATTGGCACAATTTTTTTTCAACTAAAAGGAAAAAATGTGCCGCAGAATCCACAACAGCATATAATCCGTGGCAATTTTTTCCTGGTGAATAGTCTAAAATATGTGCAGCTGATAATATGGGTGTCACATAATATAAGAAAAAAATGTACAGTATGATTAAATATATAATAAATTGTACAAAAAAAAAGCCTTAATTATGAAAAAGATCTGTCTGGATCCACCTCATGGCAAAGTGCAATAAACTTGAGATGAAAGCCCAAGATCGATGAAAAGGATAATTTTGAGAAGATTCTTGTAAAACCTATTGATATTTAGCTTCTAATAACTTTTAAAACGATGTTGGATATATTTAAAAAATACATATATTTGCTTCATTAAAATTTAAGTGAAAGAAATTGATTATTTAAAATCTGAGTATTTTATACATATTTCTTTCATACCGCACATGCTTTGTTTTTTACTTCCCATTAACAGGTTTGTAGCCATTTTTCTTATTTGCTTTCGCTATAATTTTTAATTTAAAATTTGCAGAAAGACTTAAAAGTTTTCACTTCTATATGACAATATGTGAATTTGAATATTTTCAAAACAAAACAGCTTACATCAAGACAAATTGCGAAATGATATTAGCAACATAAAACTCTAATATCTTTACGAGGAATCGAATTCGTTTTTGAACGTAATTAGACAAAGCTGGTTATAGCTTAAATAACTTAGGTGTGTCTTGGTACTACCTGTAATTTATTTTATGAAACATAAACAATATTTCTTCAAAAACTTTCTCGTAAGCTTTTCTGATGGAGGATTTTTTTTATCAGGTTATACACTGTGGCATATAATACGCACAATGAAATTCGGAACTTTTTTTAACACATAATCCGTGGCTAATATACAGGAAAATACAGTAATTCTTTTTTTTAATATTCCTTTTACTCAATTTTCTCTCATGCAAATTTCCTTGGAATGTTTAAAATAATTGGCATTCCATACATTAATAGCAAAACATGTTATTCTAAGTAGACTATTTTATTATAAGAGCTAGTTTGATTGAGACCACTGGCATTAATTTTGGTATTTGTTTTCAATTGAAAAACAAGGTAGAAAACATTGTTTCTCTAAAAAATTACTTATAATATTAAATGAATCAATTGATAATTGTATTTAAAACACACTACAAAAAATTTAAGTTTATAGCCATGTAAATTTAATGTAGAATGTGATTTCAGCAATAAAAAGACATTCAAAAAGCATATATTTTAATATGAGATTTTTTCCATTTATAAATAAATAACTAAAAATATATATAACTGAACAGAAATGAGTTTAACGAACCTAGGAACAGGAGTTCCTTGACGATTTTCTATTTTTCCAAAACTAGTGTGAGCTTCAACTTGAGACCCATGACCAAATAATGTAGGTCCAAATAAAACACTATAGCATGGTATATGACAGTATGGAACTCCTTTATGCTTAAAAGGCAAGACAAAATAGTTATTAAAATAAAATAAAATAGATCAATACACTGCATACTATAAGTATTCAACTATAATATGGCATCATGAAAAATAAAGTAAAATAATTTAAGGCAAAGACTGTTTCCTCATCAAATGAAATAAATTTAAGAAAGTTTTTTGAAAGATATGAATTCTTTCTTTTCAACAATTATGAATTAAATATTTCATATAGTTAATTGATAACATGCTATTGATACACAATAAAATTTATTTTTTCTTGACATACGAAAATTCTAAAACAAATACATATTATTTTAATAAATTATTCATTAGATAGTATATTAAAAATAAAAAATGTACTATATATTTTAGACATGAATAAAATAATTTTCAATTCACTTTTAAAATTGCACAAGTGTAATAATATTTTAAAGCAAAATTTCATTTCATACATTAGTCACACAAAAAGCTTCAGCATTCTATTTAAAATTCTGATACATTATAACTGCATTTGATATTACAGTTTGTCTAATAAAATATTGAAATGGATATAAGTGTTTATTATAATTCAAAGACCAATTCACAAATCATTTTGAAGCACAAAACATATCAGTTGATACTTTTCTATTATCTTCACTCTCACAAATACCTGTTGGCTACTGACTGATTGGATGTACATTCCTCAGACTTTTGTCTTAAATTGGCCACTTAGAAGTGCAGACTTAAATCCTATTGAGCATTTATGGGATGTTTTGGAACAAGACACTAAAGGCCATTACACAACATCAATGAACCTTATTGAATTACAGATAGCTTTAGCCAATATTTAGCAAGCTATTCCTGTGTAATATATCCAAAGACTTAATGAATTGATCCGTTATCATGTGGCAGTCATTATTAAGGAGAGAGGAGGTCCAACTTGTTATCCTATGGTAGGTAGGTAACTAATTCCATGGCACTTCAGTGTATATATCAGAATAATAAAAGTGAAAAAATTTGAGAAAAAAGTAAATTCATCTTATGCTTTATTATTAGTCTTTGAAATGTAGTTTGTAGAAATGTAATGTAGTAAGTTATATAACAAATTATATAATTTATATATTAGCATATTTAATGAAAATTTCCATAATATAATTTCATGACAATTTTAATAATTTTTCATTTTCCTAAAGGAAACAAAAATATTTTTTAAATAAAATATTACTTCAGCATGCTGTCCAGGATTCAATCGCTTCCCACATTCTTCACATCTTAAGCATTCAGGATGCCATTCATATCCCAGAGAAGTCTTTCTTTCAGCTATATGAATGAACACTATATGAGTATCTGCATTTAAAAATCTCTATAAAAATAGTTTAACACATCTAAAAGCATGGTTTTTGCTAGAGATTTACATATTTTAAAGGCAAAATATTTTTTCAAAAGATATTAAAACCAAAAACAATTAACTCTAAAATTATACTTAAAGTTAAAAATTGAAATACTGCATTTTTAAATTTATCAAATGAAAAAAAGTCAAGTGTCAAATTTATACTAGGAATTTATCAAAATATTATAGACTTCCATATTAAAATATTAGCATTTTTATACAATAGTTAAACGTTTTTCACAGCTTTTAAAAGATACTGTGCGGGATAAAAGTACAGAATATATTTTACGAATATAAAATATACAAAATAAGTGTATTTTCCTCTAATATTGGTTTTTTTTTAATAACAAAGCAAGAGATTTAATGAGAAAATAATGTAATAATTGTAAAAATGTTATTTGCAGATAAAATCAGTTTATTATATAATAAAGAAAAAAAAAATGAAGTATTTCAGTTCTTAGAATAATTGATTTGTTTTACATTTATAATAATGAAAAGCTCTTCTTACATTTGATAAATATACAACAGATTTGACAAATTTTACAACAGAATTTTATATTTTAAAAAGTAATCTGGTTTTGTAACATTAATTATGCCTTATTAGTGAGAAATAACAGACTGCTTAAAATATGAATATTTTGTTTTCCCCTCAGAATACACATAATTTGGAATAAACTGATTCAGAGATTTGATTATAATTGTTACAGTGAATAAAGATTTTAAAAATATAATCTGTTACAATTTAATTTGTTGAAGTAACTAAAGTGTAATAGTAGATATCAGAGTGCTTACTCATACAAGGTACATTCAGAAAAATAAGATTTGTGGTATTGACTATTAAAAAAAAAAAAAAGATACAGTTAATATTCTGCCCATATCACATTAGAAGGCAAGACTGTATGAATAGATTTAATAATGAATAAAAAAAAAAAAAAGAAGAAATCATTAAGAAAAGAATGAAAACTAGCTTCAATATTAATATTAAAATCAAGCCTTTTTTTTTTTGTTGAGAGCAGGCCAGGCTGGCAATATGGAATGTGCTGCTTCACTTTTTCAACTGAACCATAACAATAATTTGGTGTGAAGTCTGTTTTCCTCTGTACACACATGTCATAGGTACCCATTTAATGGGTAGGAAACCACTCACACTCCATTTAAGACAGGAGAGAGAAAAAGAACATCCATGCCTAAACCGGGATTCAAGCCCAGGACCTCCCTATCTGTAGTCGGGCACGCTGGCAACTAGACAGGGTGGGGGGGCAATCAAAAGCTTTAATACATGAAAAGTTTATTAATGTGCATGAACCAATGTAGATGAATATTTTTTCTAAAATAAGAGACCTTTACTCATGCCTAGAAAAAATATATACTTTCAATGAAAACAAACAGGTCATTTACTTAAACTTAATAATAAAATTATTTGTAAAAAGTTATACAGATTCATTTAATCAAGTTTCATTCTGATTGTTATTCACCGTTTTAAAAAGCAACAATAAAGTGTACACCTGAAACTTATTCTAGACAGGAATTTTTTTCATTGTTATTTATGAGATACAAAATTGAACAGAAATCAAGGTCAAAAAGGAAGCTAAACAGTCCAATATCTAAATATTCTACTCACATATAATTTATATGTTAGTGTCGTGGAAATCTGGTTAAAAATTGTTAGTTACCATGAGACAAAAAATACTAGAGAAGAAATGTCATTTCTTGCCCACAACACGTTATATCTACTTGGTATATTGCTACCTTAGCAGCCTCATTCAAATTAATGGTAGTGATTGCCAATAACTTATCTTAATAATCAAAAGCATTTGGCAGTCACATGCTGTTAATGATTAACGCCATTGAAAAAAGTAGGTGTTACATATTTTTAGTTATAGCATGATTGTTTTTATTAGTTTTTCATTCATATATTTTACTTTCAGAAAATATCATAATAAAATTTACAAGCAAAATTAAAAATATTTTAGAAAAAAAAAAGTCATCAATTTTTTTTTGTTAACTATTTCCCTATAATGACATTAAACAAGATATTACGGGGAAAGAAAAAGTTAGCATAAAATTTATAATAAAGAAAATAAAAAAATTCTGCGTAATTGCAGAAACTGTATTATTTTTTGTGTAAAAGACTTAAAGAACTAAGAATAAAATCAATAAAAGAAAAATACAAATCTTTAATTCAGTAATCTTTTTTTAGAAAGATAATGAATATAAATCTGAAAAAGAGAAATTCTTGCATTCTATAAAGATTATACAGAAAGATCAGCCTAGATCTAATTAAAGTAAAATATTAAATTGAAAAATGCGCACTTTTATATCAGAATGTTTTTTACAACATTACAATAAAAAATTAACATTTAATTGTTATACATATAAGTAATATTAATATAAAAATATTGAAAAATAAATATGCAATAAAAAGCTTAAAGTATGTTTTTCTATTATTAGAAACACAATAAAGAACTAATAACACAAAAGTAAAGGTTCATTACTTAAAGGGAAGCCAGGACATAGTATCTTACAAACACTTTACAGAATGATATTTAAATTACATTAGGACTGCATGGGGGACAGGATTTATTAGGTTGAAAGCTTACAAGCATAGTTAAAAAATGCTTAATAGTTAATTAATGAAATGATTAAGAGAAATTACAACATAAATGTGGACTTGGTTTGCTTGTCACAATATTTCTCACATACAAGGGCCAATTCATTAACAGTTTAAGATGAATACCTATTCAAAATTACAATCATTAATATCAGGGTTAAAAGTCTAACCCATGAACTCTCTCTCTCTATTGAATTAAGAGTCTAAGTACATTAAACTTTCACCTGCAATTCAATACAAGGAAAATGAGAAATAAAAAAATCATGTTGGTGTAAACTACGAAAGCATTTTTGAGCTAGACCGCAAAATCAAATTCCAGAATCAATGCTGCAAAACCAGAATAAAATTGAAATTTTCAAAATTATAATTTTTAGATGAGTAGAACCAATAGCATTAAAAAAATCTTATAAAAAATGAATGAAGGACCTTATAAAAAAAACTCTCTTTTTAGAAAAATATTTCTCCAACTTGAGGTAATCATCTTAAATTAGGTTGCAATATTTTACAGAATTCTCGACCACCTAAAACCCTACATATTATAAAGATACACTTTCCATCTACATGTAGGCTGATTTTACATTAAAAATAATGCAACAAATACTATGAAATGAATATTTTGTGACTTAAAATATAAAGATTTTTGACATTTTGTCTAAAATCTTACATAATTAATCCACACAGCTTTTTTTTTTAATCCCTAATTATTTCCTTTATTTATACAATACTATACACATAACATGTGTATTTTTTGTGTTTACAGCTGTTTCATTTTTTCAATGTACAAACATTTAAAACAGAATTTAGTAATCTGTCATAATCTAACCTACAATGCATAGTATTTCAAACTTTGAAATGTAAAATTTTCGGTAGACAATATTGGATTTTTTACTACATAAACCAAAATTTGCAAAAGTTAACGAAAAAAACTTTCTAATGGACAGTAGCAAGAAACAACATAAATGCTTTGTAAAATTAATAAATTTAAAAATACAAGAAACTTAATGAGTGATTACAAAATATATAATTGACCTTGAGACAAGAAAATATAAGCATGATTTAATTATTTTTTTGTCAATTAACTATACATTGTATCTCTTCTTGAAATAATTTAAATATATTTTTTTTTTTTTGCAAATGATAGAATATTTTTTATAGTACAATATTTATATAATATGTTATATAATTAGTTACTACTTCAAAGAGCATTAAAAATACTATAAGAAATTGTGTAAAATAGAAATTTATATATTCTGCTATATTTTTGTGAGCAATTGTAACAACTGAAAATACTATAATGATATTTTTTTTGTAACTGTAGTGGTTTTGAATGAGATTTACAACACATATTACAATTACATCTTGTCAGAGCAAACTTAAAAGTTTTTCAAGTATTTTACTATTTCCTCAGCATAGGTAATATTACTAAATGATATTACTAAGTGAAACAGAAAATTTCAAATTGCTGCTTTTACCATTATTATTTTTAACGTTCACTTTTTACAAATATTTTAAATAATGTAAAAATATTCATGATACTGAAATAATTTTTAACAATTAATTTTTTGAGTTCTCATCAAGAAAGTCAACACAGTGAGATTTATGGGGACGAAATAGAATAGTAATTTTTTTATGCATTAAAATTTCCGAGCAAATTTTATTAGCTAAAGTTTGACTGGGATTTCTAAAAGCTTATTATACTTATTTCCTTACACAGGATTTTGGTATAATAAAAAACAAATGAATTTTAAAGAGTTTTTTATATTTTTATAATGTTAAAATTTACTAGAAACTTACATGGGTTTCTTTTTAAGTATCTACTATCATGAAGAAATATTCAATAAAATTTTATGCATTAGATATAAGATATTACCAAAACTTTATAAGAAATAACATTTCCTTTTGACACTGCATAGAGGATAACAGAAAACTGTTATATGGTGCATTTTAGTATTCATCACAGCCAGCCAATGGCCAAAAGGTCAGAGTTCCTAACTTCTGGGCTGTTGGTCACAGGTTTGAATCCTGGTTTAGGCATGGATGTTTCCTTTCTATCTCTCTCTCTCTCTGTATCTTTGTCCTTTCTTCTTCTGAGATGATGGATGAATGTGCCCCGTCCTATAAATGGGCTTGTGGTAGTTTGATGTGGGCAATGCTACTTGTGCCCCAGTGACTTGGTTCACAAGTGCCTACCGGGTAATGCTAAATTTAATAGCAGTTTTCTGTCTTGTTGTGAACGATATGTCCAGTCACCCAGGAAAAAAAGTATTTATTATATAAATTGCTTTTTAAGAGAAATTCTCACAGATAGTAGGCGGAATTTCCACATATAGCACATAGATGGATTGTATACATGGGAGTTTTCCAAGTGTTGCAAAGAAGAAGCCTGGGAAACTCTCAAGCACCCACTGCAAAAGATATACATGATATGGCAAATAAGCAACATCCATCTCCCATAGAGGTAGGAATTGAACTCGGGATGCTCTAAAGAGGGATGTCCTACTAATGGGCTACAGTGATCACAATAAAATTTTCTTTTAAAAGAACACTGTTAATTGCCTTCACTTGAGAGGATTATTAATGAAATCATAGAATTTTAAATTAACAAATATTAAAAAAAGAATGCTTAACAAAAATGTTATGCAGGCAAAAATATGATTCCATTCCATCATTTAAAATTGAAAAGTTACAAGTAAAACATACACAAAGATCAATAGTAAATCATCAAATTTTATCAAACTATTTTACAAGAAAGGTGCCATCACATTAATACTATATTGTCAAACTAATTGTTCATATAGATTAATGAAAGAAGTTTTAAGAATTACACGAAAAGTTGAAAAATTTTTATATTATTTATTAATTTTTATATAAAGTTATTTATATTTCGAGCGCTATTTTTGTAAATATCCTTATAATATTCCGTGTCCATCTTTATTAATTATATCGAATATTAAAGTCGTAACAATAATAATAATTAAATTATATGATAAAGTTATTTAGGGGTAATTGCTTAATTATGATGGTCATAAATTAAAAAATATGTATATATGTACCAAAAAATACAGGCTTTCCACATTTATGACACTTCCACATGTTTTGCTATAATTAATTTATGATATCAATCTTCAATTTCTATAAAGTCATAATGTAAAATTAATCTTAAGTATAAAAAAAGATTTAATTCAAAATAAGACGAAAACTAATAAGTAAGAAGGGTTGAAATTATATCACAGACTATTCAATTTAAACAAAACTAAAACTGTTTTCATTGTTATTTTCAGAAAGTGTTATGGATAGTATTAAGTATCACAATCTTTGAAGTATTTCATTGGATAAAATATTTTCCTGATTTACTATGTAGCCAATAAAATTGACAGAACTTTCTTCGTTTGAGATGTCATCATGGAATTATAACTGTCGCCAACATTAGCTCAATAAAATAAAATCTGTTGCTAAATATTTATGTATTGTAAATTTATTTATTTTTGAAGCCATAGACAAAGGAAAAAATTCTTTTTCTTGAATAGAGATAAATAGGTTTATTTTCTATTAAAATAATCTCATTTCACTAGCTGGGTAATTATTTTTATATTTATCAGTAAAAATATTTTACTTTCATTATATGGCGTTTTGACATCTAGTATTCGTAACCGCAACTTCCTCCGTTGCAAAATTTGATTTTTATATTTATGCAGACATCATTGTAACAAGTTTTGTTATTAATTATTAAATATAATTTTAAAAGTAATTAATATCTCTGTTAGCATTTTCCTTCACTATAATGCCAATAACAGTTCCAGACGATTCTCGGTTTCAAGCTGAACTGAGCAATGCCGGCTCGAAATTAGTTGTTGTGGATTTTACGGCTAGTTGGTAAATATCAAATTTTGATTTGCAACTACATTAATCTTATTACTTTAGTACCGGGTTCAAACATATAGAAATTTTTAAATAGGGTTTGCTGTCAATATGTATCTTTTAAAGTGATTGCCGAAAATAATGAAACCGGTAATTTTTAAATGTGTCTCATCATCAATTTTACTTTAAAACTAACTTATTGATCATTTGAAAAAAACAATTGTGTTGCTTTCATGATTGAAAACATTTTGTTTTAAATTGAATTGTAAATTAAATATAGCAGTGTGTATCTATCCAAGCCTGATTATAGTATGAATAGTATGTTTAATACTGATGAATTATTTGATTTATTATTTTTAACCTTTTATTTGATATTTATAAAAAGGGAACTACTTTGATATACCCCCCAAATCGGAAATTTGATGACTTTTTTTTTTTCTCCAAGAAAAATATTTGTTTTTGGCACCTTTTTTCTCGCCAAGATGGATTCTCGCTAAATACACATAGTTAATAACAAAAAACTCAAAGAATGGTACAAAATACAAGAAAATACCAAATTTGACAACAGCAAAAACCTAAATGCTGAAAAAACCTAAATTAGCAACACCAAAACAAGAAACGGCAACCCTAAAAAGTCCGTAGGGAGTGCCAGATTTGGCGCTGAATTTTTTGGGGTTATATCAAAGTTGTTCCATAAAAAGAACATGAGTATTAGACTATTTTATGTAATAAAAAATGAATAAAATTACTTATAGGTGTGGTCCATGCCAAAGAATAGCTCCAGCATTCGAAGACTTAAGCCGTCGTAATCCAAACATTATATTTCTTAAAGTAGATGTTGATCAGTGCCCTGAAACAGCTTCTTCTCAGGGTGTAACATCTATGCCAACTTTTATCTTCTATAAGAATAAAATGAAGCTTGGTCAAGTAAAGGGAGCTGATGTTGCAGCATTAGAAGCAAAGATTAAGGAGTTTAGTGGAGGAGAAGGAGATGAAGGAAGTGAATCTAGTGTTCAAGGTCATGTATGTATTCTTTTTATTTTTCAATTGTTAGTTATAATATCTGACAATATTAACATCTCTTGAATTCTTATAAATTGATTTATTTACATTTATACTCTAAATGATAGAATTCATTTTGTGTGATTGTATTATTCTAGTTACTAAATAGAGATATTGACAACATTGATATTGAATAGAGATATTTACATATAAATAGAGATATAACAATACTGAAATGCTTCAAGAACTAGATTGTTAATTAAAGTAAATATGTTCCTAAATATTGATTTTCAACTGATACATAATAGAATAGCTTTATCTATATTTGACTTCTATATAAATTGGTAATTATTGATTTTTATGTACTAAACAGTAAAAAAAAAAAAAAAAAAAAAAAAAAAAAGCAGCCAAATGAAAGGCAACTATAAACTGTAACACATTTGATTTCTAATTAAAGAATTTGACTAATGGTGAGAAATTGTAATATTTTTTCTGTTAAAACATTGTAAAAAAATTTTGTCAGATTTTATTTCACTGAGTAATGAGGATGATTCCAATTTTTTCTGGGCAGAAAAAATCCATTATTATTATTTATTGAATATGTATTATTGCAAATCTTAGTGTATATGGAATTACATGTAAACTTAAGTATATGGAGGTACAATAGAAAAAAATGTAAAGAAATAAAGATCAGTTGATCTGACTCCATCCTTCTGAGTTGTATCTTTCAAAATTCTTGTGTCAAAAATCTAATAGGAAAGATAAAGTTTTTGATACTATGATAAAAACAATCATAGAGATATGAAAACCCTAAAATATATAGGAGTAATTATTGCCATTCAATTATGTGGTCATCTTGATAATGGAGTCCAAGAAATTTTTTAATTTTATAATGCACAAAATATAGTATAGTTTTTTTCAAATTCCAAAGGTTTCTAAAGTAACCTTTAGAATTTGATGTTATGTTGAAAATATTGATACCAAAAATTATTGACTTAATGGTTTTTATATTAAAAGGGAAACATCTTTTAATTAAAATGATGTTTTAAAGTTGCATTCATTTTATTAAATGTGAGATGTCCCAATAATAGTAGAAATTGTATTTCATATTTATTTATTAATGATTCATATTATATGCATGATAATAGGATAGATTTATGTTTTAGTATTATGTTAATTTTTTGTATTTTTCAGATTGACCTTGTGAATTTCATTTGCAAATCTGCTTGTGAATGTCTCAATGATGCTGATGAGCATCCATTCCTCAACTCTTTATCTGCAAGTGGTGGTTATTTAGAATCTGACTGTGATGAACAGGTACATTACTTTTGTAGAAACTTAACATTGATAAACTTAACTTTATTTAAGAATTGCACTATCAGGTAATTAAAAATGCTGAAAAATTTTTAAATCACTAATTACAATATGTGTTTAAGAAAACTGAAATAAAATTTTAAATTTAAATGTATTGTATGAAATTTAAAAAATACTTCAAGATATTCTGCAATGCATGATTGATAATTGATTGCAAAGTTGCATGCGTTAGTTGTCTATTAAAAAGTATTTGGTAAAAGCTAGGTAGCTGTACAAGTTTGGCGCAATTTCCAATTTTTGCCCCAATCACTGCACAATTGTCTCTCCAAGCTAAATTATGTCACTACATGCAATATCTGGCTATCAAATACTGATCATGTTCGAAATTGTAATCAATTTTGTAATTGTGCACTATTTTAAATTTCAAATATGTCTTAATTTGAAATTTAATTGCTTACTATAGAAATATGAAAATGCTAATGATTAGAATTTAATTTTACAAAGATTACATAATAAAAAGCAAATTTAAACTAAGTATCACACAGTCAACAACCGGGTTACAACTGGGCAATAAAGCTTAATCTATAATGTTATAAATGTATTTTTATAATAATTCAAATTTTAATAGGGCAAAAAAAAAAAAAAAAAAAATCAGTGTGGCGCAATTTTGGACTGCATTGAAAAATTATGACTTATTTAAGACTTATGAAAAATTAGAGTTTCCAATCAATCAACATTACTATTCTGAATAAATATGAATACAAATATATGAAATGCTTATATATAATACTTAATATATAAAACGCCAATATTAATTAAAAACATAATGTTTGCAGAATTGTTGGCATAGATCCCAAAAATTCATTCACGATATTATCAGAATGATTACATGGCTGTACATACTCCACAAAGAAAAAATATAATTTAAAATAATGAAAACAGTATGAAAATAAATTTATTTTGTGAACTTTCAAAATAAATTTTTACTAAAAATAAAATTATTTTTCAAACTATTTTTCAGAAACATTAAAAAAAAATCTCAAAACATAAACATTATATGACATATTCAAAGCTCAGACTGTTGTCAAGTAAAAACAAATTACTAATCAAATGCTTCAAGTGGTAGCACACAAAACAAGTTTTGTGCATATATACAATCACATTACATCATAAAAAGACATTCCAATTTGGTAAGCCAGTTTAGAGCATTTTATCATCCATACTGGTACCTGGTCTTAAGCCTAATATTTAAATCTTAATTAGGAAGTATAATAAAACACCAACAATATTAAAATTTCATTTCATTCAAATTTCATTTCATTCAAATTTCATTTCAAAAATATTGTTGAGATACTGAACATGCTTCTTTTTGCATTGGAGTCAAGTAAATCTGTCACACAATCTTCTATAATCTGCTGAAGCTCTGGACTTTTTGTAAAATTAATGCTCAAATTTAGGGTCATTTTTCTTTATAAAAATAAAATGCTTTAAGTTTTTTTAAAACATTTAAGGTATGTGTAAACATATATCTATAAAATGATATCCAATTTTTCTTTCATTTTTTTTAGATTACCAAAAGTATGATTGTTAAAGCTAAATGTAAAATTTAAATAGGAAACATTTCTGATGTTGAAATGTTACTGGTTTCAAATTAATATGTCTAATTTCATTAAAGCAATCTCAGTTGTACTTGTAAAATGTATGATTATGGTTTAGTTTCTCTATTCATATTTTGCTCACAATGAATGTTTTCAAGACTTTTAAACAGTAATGTCAAAAGTAATGATACTTCTTGTATGTAAACTGAAATGTTAACATTTATTATTCTAATTTAATACTTTTTATAGCATTCCATTTGAAGCTAAAGTTTTACTCATCTTGGCAAAATTAAACTGGGAGTTATTGCTTATTCACATCCACAATTAAATATGATCTCTCTCTCTCATAATTTTTTTTCCTAAATAAATTGCTTGATTTTCTTTCTTTTTTTTTAATCATATTCCTAATCCTTTAATATTTTTCTTAATTTATCATTTAATAAAAAATATAATTAAAATTTAAGTTTTTAAAATTAAAAAATTATTTTTAAAAATTTAAAATTTTATTTGCTTTAAATAATAAAATATACTTCTATTTTCAGACATAATTAAAAATTATTCTACTCCTTATGATAAACAGAAATATATCATAAGATATTATATTACATTTAAGTAAAATAATTACTAATTAATATAAAATATTTTTTTTTTTTTTTAAAAAAAGACTCATTTCTTATTAAAAATGATTTGGGTTTTTTTTTTATATATATAATTAAATTGCCATATGTAGAACAAGCTTTATTGTTCCCATGTATTAAATTTTACTGTAATCAAACTTTTTACATTTTATGTTGATAAATTTATTTTATTATTAATTTTTTTTAGCTAATTATGTCCTATGGTTTTAATCAAGCTGTGAAATTACATTCATTGAAAATTTCTGCACCTGAGGGTAAGTTTTTGAAAAATATACCAACTTAACTTAAATTTTGATGTTAAAAAATGTTTGTTATTTTTACATTTTTATTTTATTTGAAGAGAAGAGAAGCCTTGTTACTTTTCTTGTGTGATAACAAATTTCTTTATTAAACTTCTAAATATATCACAAAAATAATCCAAAATAGAAATTTAAAAGAAGTAATGCAATTTTTTAAACATGAAATTTTTTGTAAATGCATGATTTATTAGTATTTTTAATAATGTTCCTTTCATATCAAAAGTTTATAGAAAATGGTTAAATTTTGCAAACTTCTTTCATTTGCTTAAGTTTTAAAAATTTTCTTGTGTAAAATTTTATTTTTGTTTGAATTGTTATTTTAATATTTTCAAGAACTATTAATATTTTAGAATTTTATTTTTTAAACTGTTTCTTTTGAATTACATCATCTTGCAACTAAGATAAAATCCTATGAGCCATATGAGTTTAGCATGATTTCAAATTTTCGCATCAAGTGCTGTACAGTTATCTAGTCAACCTAAATTACATCACCTCATGCAATGTATGGTTTCTGTCAAACTTTAAACATCGCAGTCTTGCACTATTTTAGATTTCAAATAATATAAAGCTAAATCAATAACATAGAGTTTTATGGAAGAATTCCAATTTAAGCATTACATTCACAAATAGTAAGCCTAAATACATGTCAAATATTTTTACACAATATTCAATAAATTACATGACTTTTTACACACTACAGCAATTTTAATTGAATAATACCTAGAGTAAAAGTACTCACCTAATGACTTGCAAAGAATTAAAAAAATGCTAATTTAATTTATTACTATCCATACTTTTTCCTTCCAATACACTGAAACTAAATTACACATTTTTCAATTGGATACCTTTTCAAAACAAAACAAATTGAAACACAATTTCAACCAAAAATGGAAAAAGTTTCATGGGTTGCTGAAACTCCAAGAAAATTTTGGATATGCTCACATCTGGCTATGTCATAAAATTGGAGGTTACATATTAAAATTTCAAGAATATATTTCAGCATAGTAAACCACAGTTTGGTACATTTATCATTATACTGTATCCTAGGATTATTTAGAATTAATTATGATTATTTAGATCAAATATTTCTATTAAAATAACATTTTAATATTATGTAGACATTTTCAAAAATATGTTTTATGCTGCTTAATTAGAAACCATTTATTATAAGAAACATTTTTATTATATTCTTGATTTACTATTATTATTCAGTTGTTGAGCCCTGCTTAGTATAATAGAATGTTTATGAAAGATATCTAATGTTCAATGAATTAAATCAAATATTGTAAAAACTGATGTTCTTTGATGGATTCAGTGTTATTTCCTGGTTATTGATAACTGCCTGTTTCTTTTATATAAGATGTTTTTCCATGAGGATCATTGAATTAATAAAAATGAAATATTATGAAAAATGACTATGCATTTTATTGATTGAGCACTAATATGTAGCATTAATTTGGTTATTTTATTATCACAATAGTCAAAATAGAAAATTATACAAAATTGGTTAAATTTAGTATTTGAATTACAATTAGTGACAAAAATTGAAAACTATACCAAATCTGTATCAAGTAATAGGGTTTTATCAATTTTCTTATTTTTCTACGAATATGGTGATATTCTGTGATCTTTATGAGTATATACTAAGTTCACTTGTGAATTTTTTTACAAAACTATTAAAATTTATCAATAAACTTAACTATATATTCTTTATTGAATATGTAAATGCAGTGAGATTTAATTTTTAATTAAAGCTTAATATTATTTATATGCTTATCAGTGTGAAAAAAAAAGAACTTGGACTAATTTATAATGTGTGTGTATGATTAGTAAGTTAAATACAATTATGGCCAAGCTAAGCTGGCAGAACTGGATGATTAGGATCCTCATTTTTAATTCAACAATTCATGGGTTTGATTCCTACCTCAGTCTCTCTCTCTACATTATATATATATATATATTGTATGTATATATATGTATATTATATATATAAAGATGGTTTAAATTCTCAGTCTATATATTATGGTAGAAGATAAATTTTTTTTATCTATTCTCAAAGCTAGTGCTTAATTGCTCTTGGACTATATAGGGTTTTTGTTTTAAGTCTGTGGAAAAGATTTATTAACCAGTAATTAATGAAAGTAATATCTTTCAAATATTTTTATTAAAAAAGAACAAGCTTGAATTAAGTAACAAGTAACATGACTAATTTTGTAAAAAATGAAATAAAAATTGAAAAGGATATATTTAAAAAACTAAAGTGAGAAAAGTAAAATAGGAGTTTAATAAAGTATTTATCAATTTAAAGAACAACTTTTCTGTCATTAATAAATCAGTTGTAGTTTGTGTTATCCCATTTTCTGTTTTTTAAAATATATATCCAATGTATTTTTAGATTTCTGCAAAATAAATTTTCTTATGTTTCTACTGAAATTTAATATTTACATATAATTGCATTTTAACAAAACATGTTAGTGGATACCAATGTATTTCTTGTTAAAAGTTTGAATTTTACTTCTATATTGGATATAGATATTTATTAAATATGAACTCAAACTGAGTGAAAATACTAATATTCAGAGATTCTTTGTTTCAATTGTGTCCTGGCACTAATGATTACTTTTATTCAAAATGATTATAATCTTTTTGCACAAAATGCTAAAGAATATTAAAATACAAATGTTATGGAATTTTCATAAAAATTTGGATTTTTCCTTTAAAATGATTATAACAAAATAATTGTGTGTGTATAACTTTAAAATGATTTATAACAAAATAATTGTGTGTGTATAAACTTTGAATTAAAATATTTAAAAAAATTAAAAATAGAAGCTCTTTTGTCTTTAAAGTTCGTGATATCTTTTGTGGAATAATTTTTAACTATTTTTTTGGTTTTTATTTATGGTAATAAACTATGTCTTAAAGTTTTTATGTCGCTGTTAAAATTGTATTTCTTTATTTTTTCCTATGTAAGGTCCACAAAATATGGAAAAAATGGAAAATAAATACAACTTTTTTTTGTAGGTTTTTATAAAAACTTATTGTTAAGAATTTGCTTTTTGTAAGAATTGTAGTATTTTGTGAATGTTAGGAATTCACAAAATAATTTAAAGTATGCTTTAGTTTGTTATTAACTTCATTTAAATTTATTAAAATTCCTCAAATTTGAATTTTGTGCTTTTTTCAGAAAATGGTCCAAAAACTTTGAAATTGTTTATTAACCAGCCAAGAACTTTAGATTTTGATCAAGCTGACTCTTCTGAACCTGTTCAAATATTAGAGTAAGATTTCAATTTTTCATTTAAATATATGAAAAATTTAAATTTGTCTTATTTGTATCTGAAATGGATTTAATGGGTTTCCTATAGGTTAAAACCAGAAGATCTTACTGGGGAACATCCAGTGCCTTTAAGATATGTAAAATTTCAGAATGTAACCAATTTACAAGTATGTGTTTTTTTATAATATTTCATGTATTTGTGTATTTTATTCATCATTTTTAATTCTACATTCTACTATTTTAATTGACTTAAAATTTATAAAAAAAAATCATTTATGAGTTAAATGTTTTTGTCTTAAAATTTTGAAATTTCAAATCAATTTCATAAGTAATTTAAAAATAATTCGTGAACAATTAAAATATTCTTTTCTTAAACAATTAAATTTATTTCTGACACTTAACCACTTAACAATTAACTGTGACTTAAACAATTAAAAATATAAAAATAATTAAATCTATTTCTAACTGAAACTATGTATTACACATTACAGTTTTTTTTTTCTTATTTAATTTCAATTAAGTAATTGACTTCATAAAATTATTTTGTATTTCTGTAAAATTTGACATCATATGAAAACATTGAAATTAAGTAAATAGCATTGAAATAATTATTTAATAGCTTAGTTTTCGATATATTATTTTCCTTTTCTTTTAAATTTTGCACATTTTGAGATAATTTTTATTAGCATTTATGTCTCCTTGAAAGTAATCAATCAGTCTTAAAAATCTTGTTCCTATTTTCATATTTTTACTTTGAACATATTAATTATAAATATAAGCTGTAATAGTTAAATTATTTTATTGGTACAGTGTAAATATTTTTTTAGTCTTTATAAGCAATTAACATTTATAATATTTACTCAAATTTATATTTAAAATTTTGATTAATACTTTAAGAAATTCACTGATTTGTTATTCCTGAAATAGAAATCTTTTTAACAAAATATTGTTTTCAAATTAATAGTTTAATGATAAAACTGTAATAGATGTTTTTAAGATAATATTCATTTGCATTCTTTGTTTTTTATAAAATGGGATGGCAGTTGAAGGGTTAAATATTTATAATTTTAAAAACTTTATAATTGATGAAAACAGTTATTTTTGTTTAATGGAGTTTTATCTCTATTAAACAAAATTAAATTTTTAAATAATTTTTTACATGCTTAAAAACCAATTTTGCTAATGTAAAGTAAAGATATTTTATGTAATGTAAATTCAATAATATAAATACAAATTTTTATTGATGCAATTTTTTCTCAATTTTCTCCAATTAACTCTAATTAGTTACGAATTTTGAGTGGGGGAATAGAAAAAAATAAGGCTCTGAGAAGAATTATAAACTGGAGGCACTTGAACCAAAGAACTAAAAGATCTAAAAAGGATAATTAGATGTACAAACCAAGGATTGAAAATAATCATAATAGTAAAGAACTGAAAATTTAATTACAATACAAAAGGGTTTTGAGTGATACTGTTCAGCAAGCTTAGGCCCTACTCCAAGGCTGTCGTGCTATGAAAGAAAATATAACTGCAAATTTCATTTATTAATATTCATATTTCTCATTGTTCATATAATTTTTCTCATTGTTTTCTATGGACATGTCATATCTAATGGATTTTTTGTGATAAATCTGTTCTTTAAATGCTTGTATTTTGTATAATTGTTTACAAAATAGTTTTAAATTTGATGAAAGACAAGACTTCATGAATTGATTTTTTAAATCCTTAAAAATGACAAAATAATTTACATTTGCATTTTTTTATATGAATACTTAGTATGTGAATATTAATATTTCATTATATGAGTATTAACACATAATAATCAACAATATAAGTGGAAATCCAAGTTAACAAATGTTATTTTATTAACTAAGAAATTTTGCTTGAAAAAACTACTTTTAAAAATGATTTTTTTTAATTAATAAAGTAACATTTATTATATAAATTGGATTTCCATTTATATTGTTGATTATTATTGAATATTTGCAAGTTTAGGATAAAGAAAGTGATTACTAAAGAAAATTTGTATATTAGTGATTTGAAATTTTTTTATTTCTATCTTAGTTCAACAATTTCAACCTCCTAGTTCTTTCATTTATTTATTTGTTTTATCCAGATTTATACATATAAGCTTTCTGATAGATATTTTATTGGTATTGCATGCTTACTTTTAATTTACATAGTTTAGTTTTAGGTCATCAAATTTTGACCATGATAAAAAAATTTAGAAATTAAGTAGTTGTTGATTTTTAGATATTTGTTAAAGACAACCAAACTGGAGCTGAAACTACTAGAATAAACCATCTTGCAATTATAGGCAGCACACTTTCTGTCACTAACATGAGTGATTTCAAACGGGTATGTATCAAGCTCATTAGTTTTTATTAATTAATTGTAATATGCCTTTGGTTTTCAGCTGCATTTTGGGTATGAAATATTCTCTTTCCAAATACCATGTTTCGTATATAAATGATTGTTTATTTTTAATTTGTAAAGAACATTAATATATTTAAAAAAATATTCTTAAATTAAAAAGAAATCAATTAAGAATGATATTTTTTATGGCTTTTTAAAATGTTTTGTTGTAAATATTAAATGTTTCACTTAAAAACATTGTAAATTTAGTTTGAAGAAAACTCTTCTCAGTAATCATAGTACTTATAATCCAACCAATCTCAGTCACAAATTTTAACTACTAATTTAAATCCTCAGTTACCAACT
Organism: Latrodectus geometricus; assembly: GCA_026290005.1. NCBI lineage: Eukaryota > Metazoa > Arthropoda > Arachnida > Araneae > Theridiidae > Latrodectus > Latrodectus geometricus. Next base: position 30,970 of record JAPDSC010026648.1, read on the forward strand.
TGTAATTTTTTAAATAAATTGAAAGGTCCTAATGCTTATGCTGGCCAATGATCTCTCAAGTATCTTGAACTTAGTTGGTTAACAACCATAAAGTATATACTGCATAGATATAACGAGCCTTAAGAAAGACATTAAAGTGATTTATATTGTCTAATATATTTCTTTAAAAGAAAATTTTTGTCAGTTCTAAATTTTAAATGTACTTCCTGGTTTAGTTTTAAAATCCATTTATATGCACTTTTAATATAATTTGATGTTATCTCTGATGAGAGAGATTATTGAGTGCTCAATTTCAATAAATAAAACTTAATAAAAAAATTGTTTAAAGTAAATATATTATTTTAAAATAGCTAGTGTTTAACAGCGTTAGAAGAGCAGTTGTCATGTTTGCCACTAAAACTTTGTTTTAATGCAAATATTAAAGAAATTTATTTGAAAGATAAACATTTTCAAATTTTTTATTCACTGCTGAAGCATTTGACATTAATAATTGTATTTAATGTCAACATGTAACAGAGTTGCTTTATTCTTAGCAAAATTATACTGTGAAAGGATGTTTTGTGTATGCATCCGTATAAGAAATATAAAAACTTATATAAAAAATTAATATGTTACTTTATTGCTAAGTATGAAACACTAATTTATAATGGATCTTAAAGTAAACCATAATTAAGATATGCATTTATACTTTAAATATTAAATTTATGTTTGTTTTTGTAATGTATCATGCATACAGATAAACTAATAATAATTTTATTTTCTATATACTTTTCAATTTAGTGATAAATTCTATTAAACTTTGATTTTTAATTCAAAAATATCATTAATTCAAAACTTATTTTTAATTTAATAAGTATAGCTTACTTAAATGTAATAATACTTGATTTAAGTAAACTATATACATTTAGAAAAAACTTACTTTTTAAATATAGTAATACTTCATTTCATTCTTTTTTTTCTGTGTATATTAATTCATATTCCATCTGTAAAGTGATAAAGTCAAATGCAGAAATGATATTTAATTCTGAAGCATTTAGAAATCTGAATAATATTATATTACTTTTCAGATTTGTAAATTTCTTCAGGAATAATTATACCCTGGAGCATTTTTTGTAATTCTTAAAAATTTTGCTTTTTGAGATTACTCTTTTTATCTTTTCAATTTTGATGTGCTGAAAAATTATCTCAATAATTGTTGTCTAATTTCACTATAACTGACTGGAGCTATCTTGTAATTCAATTTATAGCATCTATAAAAGTAAAGATATATTTTCACTTCATATTTTTACTTATATTTCATCTTAAATTTTTTATTTCGTTTGAAGTTCTGAGATTTAGGTTTTTCATTGAATCAATTATGGATAATAGTTAGAACATGAGGAAGGAAAATAATATTTTATAAAGATTAAGTAACCTTAAAAAGATTTTAAATTTCTGTTAAAGAATAAAAAGTAAAAGGCCAATATTAGCTACGTTTTATTCCATTAAACAATTTCAAGATTTTTTGTTTTGTTTATACTTTATTAATTTTTATCATGTAATTAGATTGTCAAAAGTTACTGAATATTACCTGATAATATTTAGTATTAAAGTATATATTATGATTCTAATTAAAAATATTTGTATAATAAATAATGAATTTTCTTTTATGCCACTCAATGAGAGTAAAAAATACTATGCTTATATTACTCTAAAATTATTACTAACAGGAAATGAAATGGTTGCATAGTTATATATTGTATTGATGTGAAATAATTTTACTTGTATGTATTCTTAAAGTTAATTTCATATTTTATAAATTTCATTAGAAAGGTTTATTGTTTACCCCAAAAACATTTGTATATTTTGTTATATACTGGAAATCACTAAGCCAAGTAATTAAAAACTGTAGATATTGTGTATAAGATCTTAAAAACTTATTTCAATGGTTACCTTATATTTTTAAAACATTATGTATTTTATTTACTAAAATGTGGAAAATCACAACTTTAATGACTTTAAAACAAAAATATGATTTAACTGTTGATAAATATTTAAAGTAGATAAGCTGAATTATACTTTAAAGAATTTAATGCATAATTTTCTCATTTTTTTAACGTATGAATGAGTATATTTTTGAAGAATGTTCATTTTATAATAAACTTATCTCCCGATGTTACTGATATATACTTGAGTAACAAATTATTCATTTATGATTTATCAAACTCACAAAATTTTAAAGATATGAAATGTATCTTTGTTATCAGATAATTTTAAATTTGATTGAAAAGAATATTTCAAGAATTCTTGTTCTGATTAATTTTTTTTTGTTCTTTAATTTTAGGTTGCTGGTAAAAAAGGAGAGAGCCACTGATTTCCAATAGAAGAAATTGAAGCTTAAAATTAAAAAAAAAAAAAATAGTAAAAGCAGAATATGTATTACTATTTTGATTATTAAAAAATGAACA
>JAPDSC010026655.1:0-16504 GCA_026290005.1 Latrodectus geometricus
GGTATAATTAAAAATTAAAAAAAAATCATTAAAATTAAAGCTTTATTCATGATAAGAATAATTTGATTTATATACAACATTAGGTTTTAGGTTTAAACGAAAGGTTCTAAGCATTATGAACTACAAAAAGTTTAATGAAACAGTCGGACTCAAAATAATCAGTTCAAAATAATTATGAAGATTATTTAAGTAAAATGTATTAAGTGAAACTTTAATTATATTGAAGAAATATTTTGTATTTACAAATACTTGTTTGAAACGATCCATGTTCGAAAATCAAATGTTCATTCAAGCATTTGTTTTAAAAAACGTATTTTTTAAATACACTGTTTAATACTTTTAAAATAAAAAAGTAACTGTATAAAATAATAATATCTCTTAAAATTTAAATTGAATTTCTGGATTTACATAGAGTTAGATAATGGATAATCGACTCCATAGTTTAAAATTCATTTTAAAACTTGGAGCTGTATTTTTAATTTAAATTTATATTTAACCATTAAAGACGTCATCTGATTATACTATGCCTTTTATCTAACACCCTGCCTTCAAATTTGCTTAAAAATATTATATCACACTTAATTTATATACATAATCTTTATCAACACAATAATTTTCAAACTTATTAAAATAAAACTTATCGGAACAAGAGCCATATTTTTAATAACACAACAACTATAGTTATATTAAAAATATTTTGTAAAATCACATTTGACTAAAAATGTTTTCCTATTTCATACTTAAAAATTTTTATGTGTTTTTGTAAAATCGTAAATTAATAAGAACTCATGTATTCTTTTTTATCTACAAAACTGAATTAAGTTAATCCCGTATGTTATTGCTGCTAATCTATAAATATAATATCATGGAATTCCAAACTATTTTGAACAGTGCAAGAATTATTGTTTATCTTGAACATTTTCGCGACGATATTCTTGAATACTCCTTAAGAAGATTTCTAACAATTATTGTTGATATTTTTAAAGTAGTTATTATTGCAAAAGAGCCTAGCCTTGGTGCATAGAATAATGAAGTCCTTGCCTGTAATAATACCCATTAGCAAAAGCGATTGTCATTTTAAAGAGAAATGAGTGGAATTCTTTTGGGCGAGTCCTTAATAACATGTTCTTAAGAGAAAGTTCAATAAAAAAAATTCCTTGGAGGACTTCATGAAACGCCCTTTTGCGCAAAGCACTCCATTGTCTTATCTTCCTGAAAGTTTAATTTACATGATAGCTTATTCAAAGATGCCATGAATTCTTGGTTCGATGACCATCATGTGCATCAACGAATTTGAATGAGATACAGTATTCAAATCGATATATTGTTCACCTTATAGAATATGCTTTCGATTCAAGAGGGAAAAAAAGATTTCGATATCCATCTTTCAAGTATGTTGTTGTAGATACATCTATATGTATATAGTAAATTATTGAAATTAGTATATTTATTTAATGCTTTTTCTCAAAAACTCTGATATTTCATTATTTACATAAATGCATATAAATATTTTGCCTTATTTTAAAAATAATGTTTTATTTAAAGTTCGATATAAATTCAGGAGCTTTTTCAAGCAAAGAAGTTTTTTGACATACATGTGGGTGAAATTTTCAGAGTTAAATAGTGGATAGAGTTCCATTATTGTTTAATCATATTCATTAGTCAAATATAGAATTAATAGTTCTTAAAGATTTTTTCACTGGATACTTGAGCTACAGCGTATTAAAAAAAAGGGGACAGTTAGGTCTAGAAATGTTAAATAGCCACACTAGACTAATAATTTAAGCATTATTAGGCTTTTTTATTTTATAAATAAGATTTTTTCTAATCCTAACTGCAAGGATTGATAAGATGCTTACAAATATTTGGATTCTTCTAAATCAAATTCTAAAAATATTGATGATTTACAATAATCTTATGAATCACGAATGTTTCAAATCCTTTAAATGAATGACAATCACGGTAACATTACTTTGAATTTAAAGTTTTTAGATATTAAAGATGGAGATAATCAAGTTTGATGCATAAGTATGGTTTTTAATAAACAATTTCATTCAATTAAATGATTTAGTTATAAATTAAATGTGTGTAGAATTAAATAAATTCTTAAAGGATTAAATATTTTATGAATATAAATGCACACATTTGTATAAATCTTAAAATTCTTTTTTATAAAATCAAAATGAATTATTAGAAAAAATTATTTTCATTAACTCAAAAATTTTATTTATATTTTACTTGGAATTTATCTTTATTCTTTGATTTTCAATTCATCAAAAATATTGAATGTTAGAGAGAGTTAAATATCATTTCAGAAATTTTCAAAAACAGCGAACTTAACAAATAAACAATTTTAACAACTAATACAATCGTGAGATTAATGTTTATAAACACCATTGAAAATTGTTAGAAAATATTATTATTAATAAGTTGGATTTGAAAAATTGAACGTTTCAACGTTTATTTCTATTTTCGCTTCATATGATCAATCCAGCTTCCGGAAATTTTGCTTGTGTTTTTTACATAAAGCAGCCGAAATAAGAGAAGAGTCTGCACGTGATTGAGAATCCTGGTGTTCGAACACACGAAAAATTTAATTGGGTCATCGAATGGACAATGGGCAGGCGCAAAATAGAAAGTTTGGGATAATCAAGCAAGCGCGAAGTTACTTCCGGTTCCTCACTCTGCTCGAGCATAATGTGGATAAAAATAGAAGTTACGCACGCACCCCCTTATGTACCCTCTCTCACAAGCCCTTAGAATCCCAAAGCGTTGGGAAAATAATAAGCCCAAAAACTTGAGATAGATCATCTTCATAAAATAGAGACTAAACAATATATTCGAATTTAAGCATAGAATTTTATTTCAACTGAACATTTCAGTTGAAATAAAGTTTTTGGTTTAAAGTAATAAATATTTGGCTTAATTTCTATAATAAAACCAATGGTGATATATATATATATATATATATATATATATGTGTGTGTGTGTGTGTGTGTGTGTGTGTGTGGATAGATACATTTACGTAAGTATTTCGAAGTTACTTTATGATTGAATTTCTTTTTTAATGTTATACACCGATTTATACATTTTATTGTAATGCATAGATAGTTTATTTATAATTAAGTCACTACATAAGGCTGCAAAAGTTAAAATATAATGTTATATTTCAATACACATGTGTTTTATGTTTAGTACATAAAAAAACTGGACTAATAGTAGTTATTAACTCTTTCACAGATTTTATATCACTCCTAACAATTCTTGTATTAAAACGATGATAACTTATAATTAAATTTTCTTAATTATTTTATTGAAATTTAATGCATTTCTTATTATTAATTTTACTTCATATTATATAAAAAATAATCTCCACATCATCCAGTTAATAATCTCTATTGAATAAATATTTCACTGTTCTTAAATTTTATTAACATTGCAATAAGCCAAACAGAATATACTTGATATGACATTCAAACTTTCTGATTTAAATTAATAAGAATGAAAATGGTAAAAAATATTAATTTTTAACAATTAATTTTATTTTGAAACTAATTTGATATTAAAGCAAATTCCTTCTCAAATTGTTAATAGTTAGTAATGCAGGTTAAGGTAATTTTTAAAAATACTAGAAAATATTTTTGTATTTTTACTAAGTATCTAAATTTGCATTTATTTTGTTTAAATGAAAAATCTGTTTAAATGAATATTTTTAAAATTAGAGAGGTTCCATTCACTAAGATATTTAATCATTTAATGTTCAAATTTTATCTTTGGTAGTATGAATAATTTTATTTATTGTTATAGAACTACAAACCAGTAGAGAGAAAATATAATTTAATTTCTCATTAACTTTTAATCAAAATGAAACAGTTTCGCAGAAGGGAATTTTGACAACACTTTGCAAACAAATGTTTCACATGCAAATATGAAATCATTCAACTCAGTGATATTATATTAATACATGATATATTGAGATTTTTATGAAATATTTCGTTTTAGAAATAAAATAGCAGAAATGATATTAAGAAAAATTTCTGAATTGAAATCAATTTCTAAGATTTAAAAGCTCCCATAAAAGTTTCTTTTATTTGAAACTTTTTTTAAAATATAGTCTTGATATCATAATTATTATTTCTAGACATAATATTGAAAATTCCTACAAAAATGTCCTTTGTTCGGGATTCAAAAACATATTGTACCTTATAATCATGTTCTAATGAAGCTAATATAATAAATTATTTTTTAAATCTGACTTTTGTTTTCATTTCCATAAGTTAAAAGAACATGAAAAAATCAATTCTAATGAAATGTTTTTAATAGCTTTTAGATAAATTAATCAAAAAGAAATATAAGTTTGAAATTTGATTTTCATAGGACCTTGTAAAAACCTTACATACAAAAATGTACAATTCATGTACATTCTTGTTATTTAATTAACATAAACTAACATTTTATTAATATAAAAAATTATTTTAAAGAAAATATTATTTATACTAAAACTTAATTTTGTATTTGATTAGAATATTTGATGGTAATATTTACTTTTATTAATTGAATCACTTCACTGTTTTCTACGGTAGTGTCAAATATATGTTTTAACTAACAATATTCTGTGAAAATTTTTATGGTTAACAGTTTTGAAATATAGAATAGTTATTTAAAATTTATTTAAAAACAAATAAAAGAAAATTATAAAAAAATAATTGAATTGAAAATTATTAAAAGCTCAAAGAAAATAATTTATTAACATATGTAAAATAATCTACTATATTTTCCGGTAACGATTTTCAGACGCATAAAAATATTATTAAGTAAAAACATGTATAAAAGAATGTTTAATTAAACTTATCTAGACATTTGTCAAGTTATCAGAAATATAAAAAAAAAAAAAAAAAAAAATTGGAAATTTTACTAGTTGCTTTTTATAGAAGCAATACTATTATAATTATAAAAGGGAAAATACTTTTTATAGATTTCGAGCTAATCTAAAAAATTAAGAAAAATATTATAACTACTCATTGAAAGAACAATTTAGTTATTTATCTCAAAACAATAATTTGATAATTATTTCAAGGTACATAAATGATTTAATGTATCTTTCATATTCATGTTAAATCCATTATTTTGAGAATTTTATAGAAATTTTAAACTTACGATTGTAGTTGCTTGTCTTATGTAAATTAAACTCATTTGTTCCAAATTTGGTCAATTTGTAACCAAATTTTTTTCCATTACAAAAATTGTGTACAAAATTCCAATTTAAAATTAAAAATTGTATTTGAAAAAAAAAGGATATTAATAAAAGATTTACTTAAGGATATCAACTATTAATATATTGATTGCAGATTGTGGACTTCTCAGAACAATCCAATTTTTTCCAGTAACATCGTAAAAATATTCTGAAGAGACTATAATTTTTACAATGTTCTAAATTTTGATATTTGTAGATAATTCTCATGTAATGAACTCCTTTAGAAGTCTATTCTTTCCCAAAAAATCAAATGTATAATAATTTTTCAGGTAGGTTGGAGGTTTTACTTAATTAATTAAACTGAAATATTGAAAAATTTATCATTATATTTTTTAAAAAACTAATTAGCAAGATTGCATTATAATTATATTTTAACAGTGAATTATTTTGCAATTTATTTTTAATAATTACTTAAAATTTTCCTTTCATATTTTTGCAAAACTACATCATTTTCTTAAAACAAACTTATATTCATAGGCAATAATATTAGTGAAGATTAACTTGACAAAAATATTTGCAGCTTCAGCTTTCATTTACTTTCCTGGTGATAGTTAATTTTTCTTTTTAATAAAAAAATTTCTTTTAAAATTTATAACTAAGTAACAATTTTGATTTTTCTTTTTATAAAATAAATTCTTTATTTAAAATATGATATACAATTATTTGTATTTGAAATGTTATTAATATTATTATAATTTGTTACAAAAAAAATGATTTCTTAAAAATTAATTGTAAATAGATTTTACGTACGAACAAAAATTCTAATTAATTTCATTTATTAACCAAGTAATATATAGTTAATATAATAATATATAGTTTCTATTTTTACATATTTTATTTGTAAAAGTTTTTCTATTACGTTTCTATGGGAAATTTCTAATATTTTTTCTTGTATTTTTTCACGTTTTTCCAATTTATTTTAATTGAGAAATGACATGAAAAAAATACAAAGTTATAATTAAATATTTTGGCTTTTTAATGCTGTAAAAATTCAAAGCAAAATATTTTGATAACTAAATTATTAAGTTCTTAGATTTTCCAATGTTTTAAGCAAGAGAATGATATTTTTTATTATTCACATATTTTTCCTATTATAACTATCATTCACATACATACATTTATTTTCAGAAAAAAGCTGAAGATGGCAGCACCAGAGAGGTTACTGCTCCTCTTAACTTCCTTTTGGTTGCTTTTATGCTGCTGCAAAAGCCGTAAGTATATATATATGTTCTTGTTTTATGCATAAGATTGATTTCGCTTTACTAAATTTTTTTCTTCCAACAAAAAATGTATACCTTAAATTTACAATCTTAAAAATTTATTATTTAATGTTAACACCTAATTTAACAGTTGTATTCCTCATTTAAAAAATTATCTTAAATTAAAATTTTAATTTTCAAATTAATGCTGATCATTTTTTTTTTGCATTATAAGTTAAATTTACACAACAGTTATCTATACCCTGATTTAAGTTCTAAAAAAATAAAACAACGAACTTTTCAGATGAGTGTAATTCTTAATTTAGCACTTCTGCAGACTTTTTCTCCAGTTTTCATTCTTCACTATCTACAGTTTGTAAGATGTTTTATAAATATCAAATATGTTAATTAAAACAAGAAATAAATGTAATTTTAATTATTAAAACTTTGACGAAACAAAATAAATTTGTTACTGAAAACAGTGAAAAGATACTTTTGAGTTGACGTAAATCAATATATTATTTCATAAAACAATTGTCACTACAAATTTTGCAAATTCCTTTAATATGGCATTAATAATAAAAACAAGTGCTTTCACAAATTCAAAAAACACATTTAAATAATACAACCTCATAAATAAATTTATATTTCTTTTCAAAATGGAATTTTTCATTATTATTATTATTATTATTCAGAAAGAAGTTAGATTGAGACAATAAATGATTAAAAAAACGATTAAGAATCTTAATTTTTTTCTTTATGGTAAATTAAAAATAAGTCCAACAGTAAGTTACACGTATTCAATCTTTTGAAAAGAGAGTTTAATTTTAAATTTGAATTCCTTGGTTTTGAAGAGATTGTTAGCTTCATTTATTTACTATTCTATTTAAAGGTTTACTATGAATAATATCATTTTCTACACAAAAAAATTCTAAGTTTTTTAGAATTTGCAGAAAATTTAATTTGGTTTGAATAAAAAAGAGTTAAGAAATTGAATATCTGTAAACGGGTGAAAATAATTAAATTTATAGTTGCATATTATAAATACTATTGCCAAAGAATGATGTTTTAGTTACAGTGCTTTAAATAATGTATTTTTCAACAGTATTTAATCAGCTGGAAAAAATTTAATTTTTGTTGAAAATTAAAATTAGGAATTTAATCATTCGTTAATCATTTAGAATTTAATAATCTTCAAGCTAGAAACATATCAATGAAGAATATTGGCAATTTTATAAAATCAGATGTAAATGATTTGCATAATCAAACATAATTAATTGATTATTAGTTTATTAGCATTAAAATTTAAAGAAATGTAATATTTCTAAATTAATAGAAAAACATATATTTTTGTAAAGTGTGTATTTCATCATCATGTATTTAAAAAAATGTTCTCATTATGTTATGAAAGACGGAGACTTCTTTTAAGTTACAGAAAACAAAGGGATCCCGAATTTTCAACCAAATAAGATCTCATTTTTTACAAAGTTTTCGGGCGAATTTATCATATAATAATTTTCAAAGCCTCCTATACAAGAATAGTATTAGCAAAAATATAATATGTACTTAATTTGATTGTGAATGTAGTTTTAAGAAAATAAAGTGTGGACAGCAAAAATAGGTAAGAAAATACAATATTTAAGTATATTTAATTTTGTTTTTTTTTTTGTTTTTTTTTTTAAAAAAAAAAAACTTTATTTTGGATAATTAAAACTCAATTATTCATTTTTTCAATAAATGCATATTTAATTTTAAAATAAAATGTTATTTTAAAGGTTATTTTGTTTTCAGAATATTGAGGATAATTGAATACCAATATTATTTGAGATTATATTGCTAACAAAATTGAAATCTAAAATTTCAGAGCAATTACTAACAAAATCAGAATTCACGAATTTAATATACATATACATTTTATTTAAGATTGGTCATTATAGGAAATTACCCTAAATTAATAGTATATAACTAAGAATTGTAAATTATATTATAAAATAAAATTATATTTAATCAATTTTGAGTAAATTAAAAATATTGAAATAAATTTTTTGATAGCAATTTTTGTGAAGTTTGAAAAATGTGTATTGATGTTCAAATTGCTGAATTCCTTTTGTTATCAATACTCGCTAATACTATGAGTAACATCTGAATTCCTCATATAAATATTTTTATAACTTTTGTGCTTCTAAATATAATTTAGAATAAACTATAAGAAATTTTTGTAAATATTTTGAAATTCACAAACTTTTAATATAGTTGTATTAACTTTGTATAAATATATTTTCCTTTATATAAATATTAGAGAAAATTAAGATTTTTTTAGTATTTAATCATATAAAATTTGAATGTCAAAGGAAATTTGAACACCTGCGTTAACAAAAATTGCGCATATTTATTAATCCAATACTATATATATCATAATTTATTGTAATTTGAAAAAGAAATTGATATTTTTTCTGACTGAAAATACAAATATCGTAGATTAAAATTTTAATTAAATGGTAATTTCCATTTTTCGAAAGAAAGTGTTTGAAATTCATAATTTTGATAATTTGGAAATTTCATAATTTTGAAATTAATTTCAACAGGTATTAACTAAAATATGCAAACTGTTCATTATTCTGTGCAAAAATTAAAGCTCTGATATATTTATATTTTATAAAAAATTGCTTTCAAAATATTTTTATTTTTTAAAAACAGCAACACATTGAAATTTATAAAAAAAAAAACGCTTCCTTCTTTTATAAAAATATTTTTATTAACAAAGTTATTCGCTAATTTTGTGTTGTTTTTTCATTTTAATAATATATTTCTTATGTGGCTCTTTTGTTCCTAGAATGTGAAATAGAGACAGGCGAAAGTGTTATAATTATGGACATTTTAGAAAGTAGAGGAAATCGTAAGTATCATGTTAAATATTCCTTTCTGAATATAAATTACTTAAAATAACATTAATAATTAAACAATATATTATTGTTAAATATTTGACTTGGTTGATAGTTTAGATACTTTTTTAATACTAACTTATTATTTACAATGAAATAATTTAAAATGAACTTTACCATAAATTTTCTTTTAAAATTTCAGTACTGCTTCTTAAAGCATATATATTCTATATAGCTTGTACCTAGTTTCATTAAGATTAGATTGCATGAAAGATATCGTAATTTTGAAGAAATATTTTATTAATATATTATGATTTACCTGAGAACATAGAATATATGCAGTTTTCTGTATAAAGCATTTTCTTCACGACTGATGTTGAAATGCTAATATCATTTCTCAGAATATATTTGCTTATTTTTTTGAGGAAAAGCATATTTGAAAATTGTAAAATTTACTTTTTCTCCATATTAGTTATATAGTGAATTTATTTTTACTCCTAATGTTTTTATAATATAACATGTAATTATTTATTCTAAAGAATGTTGGTGCAAGTTTCAAATAAATGTATTACAATAGTATACTTATACGTTTTATTCCCACAAAATTTGATATTTGATTTCTTTTAAAAATTTTAAATGCCTCTTTTCAAATTATCATCTTAAGATAATGTTGAACACCGCATTTTTAAAATGTGAAAGAACTAGTTCAGATTTATCAGACGTACGTAATATCTAAAATAGAAAATCAGAAATATCTAAGGTGAAAGATATCCTCCAATAAATAATTCATTCGTCATTGCATTCGTTATGAATTTTACCAACATTTTAAAGATAGTAAATTTGATGTTAGTGATCGAGAACACAATGGGGTTCCATTGAATGCTAATTGATCATCTCAGCTGCAGAAAAGAAACGATTTGAAATAAAAAATGAGGTTTCCTCATAGTTTTTATGCGACTGTAAAATCCAGAACACAAGATCAAAACAGGAAATGCTTGATCCAGGTGAACAAGAATGAGCTGTTATTGAAATGCAAGAATCTACTAAACAGGTGAAGAAATAACCCTTTTTCTGAAAGGTGATGAAGGCTTATAAATAAATGTAAAAGAACAATCAATAACACAAAAAGCTTTGGATAAATTTTCATGTAGAAACAACATCCATGATGTTTCATCGAAAATAATATTCTATAGATCTAGTAAGATATCAAGTGTTTTATATTATGAAATGCTAGAACTAGATGTAAATATAATTGCTGAATGCTATAACTAAAACATGAATTAAAAATTCTGTCGAAAACTTTATTTGCTGATAAAAGTTTCTAGCTTATGAATTTTTTCCAAGCTAACTCAAAGATCCATTCTACAAAACTGCTCATAGCTGTCTTAGTAATGCTTGGATGTGAAATTTTTAATATTTGGTGTATATCTGATGCATTCTCCTTAGGATATCATTTGTCTTGATTGTTGAATAATATCAACTTAACTTTTGTACGCTTTCACATACTTAGCAGCATATATATACAATATATTATTAATATATTATACGAATATCAGTAGGATTTCAATTGAATATTTATTATGTAAAATGTCTATAAAAGATTTAAAAGCTATATTTTTTACTATTATAAAATAAACGTTTTATTCAGGATTTAATTATTTTAACGATATATTAACATTCAAACTCGTCAATAGTTCGTACAGAATTAACTATTTTACCTATTACAAAAACATATAGCGAATTTTAACATTAATTTAGTAAAATATGCAATGATAGCAAAATATGTATGATTTAAAGTATGTTTATTTAAGAAAAAATTCGGTTAATTTTAATTAATTAATAGTTTTGGAAAAAATAAATAATTTTGTTTTTCCAAATTATTTATTTTTTATTAAAATAAATTAATTGCTATCAAATATGGTTATTAGTTATGCAAATTAATGTTTTAATTTCCAGTTTTTCTGATGAAAACTTAAAATTTAAAAATGTTCCTTCGAATAAATTGAATATGAACTGTTTTCACAAGGTTAAGAGTAAATCTAACCACAATTTGTTATGGGTATGATGCGATTTGTTTCAAAAAAATTTTTATTTGTTTTGAAATGTCGCTTCAGACTTATTTTGAAAATGCCACTTTCAATACAAATAATAATTTTGTCAAAAAGCATTAATTTCCTAAATAATTTAAGTTGTTTAAAATCATTTATTATTCTTTCATGTGTGATGTCTTTATAACTCGTATTTAAGAAATCTACAAGTTGATACTTTACTGCACACTGTCATAATAACGTTGATGAATAAGTTAAATTTCATTTAATAAGAAGAAAAAATTTAACATTTAGAGATTAAATTATTATTAGCTATCACTGGTTAAAAATACGTCCTTTATTTTTGCAGAAATCAACCAAACTACTGTGCCTCCCGAGCTACCGATAAGTGGCGCTCCCTCTCAGATTCAGCTAACCATTCAGACCATGACTGCTGACGTCTTTATCATTGATGGGAGACAATTACGCTTGAAGAGACCCATTGACAGAGATGTTAGTTATGCTTTTTTATTCAATAAAACCCTATTCAATTTTTATTATAAGTATTTTTAAAGTGTAATTTATAAAGTATTTTTTGAATATGAAATAATTCTGTCCTGTTAATTTATTTTTGTATAACGCAGTTTGTAAAATCTAATTAATTCTCTGAGCAAATTGAATTAAGAATGCAACGAAACAGAAATAACGTGTTTTATTGTTTCGTTTTATTGCTATATATTCATAGATATTATCTCGTTGGATGATAAATATTCCTTAATGCAGAAGAAGAGAATTTTTATAAATAGTATTTTTATCATAGCGTTATAATCAAATGCTTAAAACTACATCCTTTTTTGATTTCTCTTTTTTGAAAGAAATGTGCACCTCGTCTAAATATTTCCTTTCAAATATTAACTGTTACTTATTAAAAAACAAATGATTTAATGTATTTAAAATGTGAATATTGGTCTAGATTTAACCTGATTGGTCTGGATAATCATTGCTTCGCCCTCATCAAGTACATATGAAAGGCTTTAAATTGTATTATTAATTATCTAAGAATTGGATGTATGACGTTGTTATTTAATAGGTAATTCTAATACCAATTTATCTCCAAAAAAAATTTGTAGCTTAGTATATTTCTTTACAAAATAAATGTTTGTATATAGCTTTTTTTCCCTATAGTTAAGCAAATAAATAAATAAAGTATCTTATGCTTTTCTAGGCTGAGAAAGTAATGATGGTGCGATTGCAAATTTCATGTATTGATGCAGTTTCTTCTATACAGGTAAAATTTAAAATATCACTAAATGGAAATAATGAAGAAGACAATTTTTAATTGAGAAATAAGTCATTATTCTCAATTCTTGATTTCAGAAAAACATACCAGTTGTCGTCAGAATTGGAGATATTAATGATAACCCTCCTATTTTCAAATCAACGTCATATGAAACTACTGTTTCAGAAGTGAGTTTTTAATTTTATTTCTGCGTAAAGAAAAAGTGTCTTTTATCTTACAAAATAAAATTAATTTACTATTTTTATCAAGTATACAATTATTCTCTTAAAAGGCAAATTTATTTTTTAAGATGTAAATAACATTATTTTTATTTAGCTTACACCCATTGGCACTACCATTTTCCGAGATCTTTTTGCCTCCGATGCTGATTCTGATAGCAATGGATTGATTGAGTACTCAACTTCACCAGGGGATTCGACTGAGGTAAAATACTAAGCAGTAATGAGTCATTAATTTATAAAAATATCCTGCCAGCTTCCCTAGATGAATATCTTTTCTTTAAGTTTCAGTCATTTTGTACAATTTTAATATTTACAATCATTGTTACAATAATGTCGATCAATAATTATTAATACAATATGTTTACGTCAAAATTGTGTTGAAAAGGAAATCAGAAATTCTTATTACAAATAATGTTGAATAGATAATGTTCATTATAAAAATAATTCAAAATTACTCTTTACTACTACTATTTAAAATTATGTGATTTGTATTCAGTTGCATTGGTATGTCCTTCAAAAATGCGTTATTTTCTTAATACTTTCAAAAAGATAAATTGAAATGATTAATTTTTGAAACTTTCTAATTTGATTGATTTACAAATTAAGGTCCTATTTTTGCATATTATTTCATATTAATGGTTGTGAAAATTAAAATACTTGATGTAGTTGCTAAAAAGAAAACATTCTTTTTTTAATATTTATTGGAAGTTTTTCTTTTGAATGATCATAAGAGATGACATATAAAAAGAATCATTGTTGGTTATACATTTGTTTCTTTTTGTTTTATATCAGTTAAATGTTTTATCAATTAGTTTTTTATAGCATTTTTTAGTATTGTAAAATTTTGTTCCTAAAATTTGTTGATCTGTTGTAATAAAAAATTAAAAGTTTCCTCAGCCAAATGTAGAATTTTCTTTTTTAATAAACACACATACACAAACTGAACTACTCATAAAAAATTAAATTAACTTAATTTCTGTTAGATTTTTAGTATTAAATAAAATATTATAAGATATACTTAACGAAAAATCAACGAGTTTAACGAAAAATCAAAATAGCTTAAAATTTAGCTTTTAAACCATTAAATTGTTTCTTCTATTTTTAGTTAATAATAAAGTTAACTATGATAAATAAAAATAAATACATAAATACAATCCTATTTTAATTAGAAATATTAATGCTATTCTATTTTCATGTTTTTCCAGAAAGATGGATATCCATACTTTTCTATTAACCTTCCTCATCAAGGTCTTGTAACGGTCAAAAAGACACTGGACTTCGAACGATCTAATATCTACTATCTTACAGTGTTAGCGCATGTGAGTATACTTGCCATATGCTCGAGTAATGTACTTTTTTTTAGGTAACAAAAATTAATAAGAAAGAAATTCGATTAAACAGCTGAAAATAAATGCATGTTTATAAATATCATACACCTTAAAAGATGATAATTAGAATCTGATATGTGTAAAATAGTTAATCCGTTATGACTTGACATCCCAGCAAATGAAAATAAAAGCATGCTTATAAAATGTTAATATAAATTGCTGCAAATAGAAAATATATATGATATATAAATTTAGTTAGTTTTTTCATAAAATTTATTACGTTATTAATCAAAACCTTTATGATTGTTTAACATTGGCAAAATAAAAATGAGATAAAGTACACATAAAATAATTATAAATACTGACGTATGAACGGTATGGAGAGATCTCGAAATTTATGTGACAGATATAGCAAGCTATTTGAATGTGTTTAATCATTAATTAATAGGATTTTAGCTACTTATTACAGGAATGAATTAGTTTGTAAAAGTCATAATCGAAGAAAAGCAGCAAATGTTACAGATGACCATTATTTGTTGCTAATTACTAAGAAACATATAATTGCAACACCAGAAACCTTGGGATCTACCATTTCAAAAATACTGGATAGCTGATATTCACATTAATTGACGATGGAAGACTAAAATGGAGCATTATGATGCTAGAATGCATAAAAATATTTTTAGGATATATATATGGCAAATATAGTAAATGTTCCAGAAATCATTTGTCTTGAAAAATATTTGCAGTTGAACGCTTGATTATTTAATATAAATGGTCAAAAGTTTATAACTGTGACCTAAAAAATCAAAATACGATTTTAATAGTGTATTATTATGTAAAAATTAAAAAAAAAGTATTGTATACCATGTAATTGGTAAAAATTAAGAAAAAGCAGGAAAAAAAAGTTCTACGTAAAATGTGTGCATATTAAGAAAAATAACCACCTAGATAAGACTGTTTTTTTATTTTAGATGTTAACATTTCAGTTCCTTCGTGAAAAAAATCTGGTGATTAACTTGTTCGAAAAAGTTAAATTGCAATCAAAATATTGTTTTCCGTTTTGTTTTGAAATAAACAATCCTTTTTCCTTAAATTTAAACAATATTCATGAAAGTTGCATATTAATTAAAAGAAACTGCATTGTTACAAATATATACTTTCTAAGTTATCTGCGAAAACATTTTTTTTCTTTTTAAGCGAACTGCTTCATAAAAATATAATTATAACTGCATAAAATACTAAAATATTTCTTTTCATTTTTTGAAACCAACACAAATTTTGTTGAAGTTATCCTTAATCCTAAGTGCTATACTTACACGAATCTATGTAACTATATGTATAAATACATACATTTGTTTCTCGTTTCAGGACAAAGCTGTAGATGTCAGTCAGAGACTCACATCTACTACTACCTTGACCATTCATGTTTCTGATGGGGATGACCAAGATCCTGCTTTCGTTTACGATTCTTGTACTTTAGTAAACGGAGCTTGTGTCAATCCAGAATATAATGCACATGTTACTAGTGGTATAATGGTACGTAGATTGAGAATAACTAGAAATATTTTATTTGAAATATACTTTTATGTGCTAGTATTCAATCAATACAATAAGTTTTGATTGTTGCGTTTCATTTTAAAAAAGTATATTTTTATAGAATAAAAATTATTTGAAAAATGTTCTAATTTTAATGTTTGATGATTTTTAGTCTGGACTTTTGAAAGTGTTTCCAGAAACGATCCTTGCTAAAGACAGAGATTCTTTGAATGCGGCTATCCGTTATTCGTTTGCCAATGGTAGGGATTTATGAGTTCTCAGATTTTCTATATAGTTATTACATAGGTTTTGTAAAATCTTCATATAAGTTTCAAAAATTGTATTATTTTTGTTATTTATTATTAGTTAAGTTAAATATTTTAAATTATATTTTTTAACATCAACTATCAGTATTTTAACAGTCACCTAGTATTAAAAATTAAATCACAAAAACTATGGTTAGAAAAAAATAATGTGCATTGTTTAACTTTACTTAAATGCAATTTCAATGTGATTTAATACAATTAAAGTATAATTATTCAATTGCATGTTTATTTACTTTAAATATTAGTTTGGAGAAAAAGTTATCCATTATTTTTTCGGTAGACGTCTGTAGTGATCGCTATCTCGTGAGGTACCTATCAAACAATTTCAGATTTATGCTCGTTGGAAAGGTGACATTTGACACTAAAATATCCCCTTGCGGTTTTTTGTTTGATTTATTCAGTTACGAGTACAAGGTTTCAAAAATGGA
>JAPDSC010026661.1:0-19924 GCA_026290005.1 Latrodectus geometricus
AAAAAAAGTTAACATAGGTTGATTTTTTTAAAATTGTTTGATTGTCACTCCACAATATTGCTTTTCTTCCCCCCCCCTTTTTTTTCACATGAAGGTTAATCAGACCAAAACCAAAAGCTCAGAAGCGGTAGAGTTAAACCCACGAACAGATGAACTTATTGTAAGAGCACTCATTATTCAGCTATGAGATCGGATGATTTTGGAAATATTTATTTGTAGAACTACTGCAGTGTCATCCCTGATTACGTGTTTATGTAACTAAAGCTGTTTGAAAACGGGAAAATTCATCATATATGAATCAAAATAATAACTTTTTGTCCTGAATGCCAACTTATTACGTCGATATCTCAAAAAATAATAATAAATTATAAATTTTTCACTGCCTGTATTTTTGAGATTATTATTATGGTATCTCTTTCATAGCAAGCCTATTAGTAAAGATAAATTTTCGGTTCCATGGCGTAATAAGCACCGGATCATAGCGATATCGCTCTTAAATAAAGAGTTTTAAAGGAGAAAAAAAAAGAGTATCGCCCCCAGCCGAAAATATCGCCGGAAAAAAGGCCATTTCGGGATTTTGGGGCGTGCGGGATACCGGATTGCAATAGGGGAGCAATTAGGAGACACTTTTGAATAAAGACGCATATCCAAAAAAGGCAAATATTTAAAGAATCCATTAGCGGTGCGGGAAGATAGATTATCCGAAGGTAATTATGAGCTTCAAAACGAGACGCCAGCTCATTGTTACCGGAAAGCGTACCAGGGGGACTTGGTACACTGCATAACGATCCTACGCTCAAATAGTACCGTTAATGAGCCAGGGAACGTGCCGCGCGAAATAAAACCGAAGAAGCGAAATTCATTCTATTTATGTATTCGCATTCGAAAGGGGTCGTCTCTTTCATTCTTTTAATTGGATTTCTATGTTTTTATAGGTAGGCGCTTTTTAACCCGAGAGCAAATAAAGAAAAGGCCCATCAGCAAATTGTGTCAAGCTTCATTAAGTGAATTAGCCCAACCCCTTTCTCTTCCATTAATCTCCATTATTACGTCTTCAAGAGCAGGAAGGAATCCTTTGCCCAAAAATAAAAATTCCATTTTCGTTTTGCTCTCTTTTCGCTGCTGTCGTTTAGAATTGCATTCCATTAATCCTTCGATAAGGAAGACGAACGCCAAAGGGTGCGGTTTTCCCACGTCCTTTTTCTCTACCCTCCCCTCTCCCGAAAAGGGGGAGGACTCTCCCCGGAGAGTGTCCCTCGCTGCCACAAATGCGCTTTTGCAGGGGTGTCGAAGCGAACAATCTGTTCCGCTAATAGCGGGTTATCGATGATTAGAGTCCAAGGCGCTTTGTGGTTAAGAAAAATATACTAACATTCCCCCTCCCGCCGGGATTTTTACGAGTTGGATACTACCTTTGAGGGGAGGCCACCCCCACTGACTTTTCTTTCCCAGGGGGGGATACGACTTTTCTGTCGTCCCTGTCTTGAACATGAAAGGGATTATCCAGCGTCACACAAGTAGGCTTTTTTTCTCACGTACAGCTCAATTTTCCGGTGCATTTTTCAACTTCGGGACCGAACGCCTCACCTCCCGTTATCACCGACCTGTTGTTCGCCATTCAAGAAAGTAAATCACAAATTGCCTTTCTGCCCAAAAGTCTGCGTCCTCTTTGGGGGGTCCGCGTGCGAAACTTTCAGACAAATCGGAATTATAAATTAAAGGGTTCTTTTTTTTCTGTCTGTCTCCCAAGAGGTCAAACGCTTTCTGTCTGAGGGCAAACGCCATTTTCTGTCTGGATTAGTTTCAACCACCGCTTCAGAAATCAATGAGAAGCGATGACGGTGTTCGACTTCTATTCTAAGAAAAGAATTCTCATGGGGGGGGGGGGGGTGAGACAGACACTCGAAATTTCGAGATGCAGTGAAATGTGTTTAAGATTTGAAATCTATAATAATTATGCCATTGATTTTAATAGTATGCGATAATAACAAGCTTAAATTTAAAATTTTGATAACAAATCATTCAAAAAGACATATTGCAACCCAATAAAATAAATTTTAAAAGTGTTCATTTTCTACTGTCTCAAACATAATGGATTCTAAATTTAATATTTTTATTTTGAATACATTTACTTAAACTTATTTTACTTTCCAAATAAAAAATATGTTTTCCGAAAATTATGAAATATTTATGTAAAATAAATGTCAAGGAGCAAATTAATTAAGAGAATATCTTACATTGAAAATATATTATTAAATAATTTGATATATAAAAAAATAAAAAATAAAATAAAGTATTATTGTTGAAATCGTTTCATTATTTATGACTTGAAAATAACCTGTCCGTTTCATATATTTTGGATATTGTAACCAAATAAAATTAATAAAAAAAAATGATTTTATTTCCTACAGTCACAAACATAATGGAACCTGGATTTAATTTTAAAGCTCTATATTATTATTATTTCAAGTTATGTAAATTATTTTGAATGCAACCTATTACCTGTTATACTACCTATATACCTGTTATAACTACATTTCTGGATTATCAAACTATACGGAACCTGAAGATGTTATCAATCAATAAATTCCATTTCGCAAAACTTTTCTTTATATTATTATAATAATCAGCATTAATATTTAAATGCTAAAAATGCATAAATGAAATTTGGCATGCGAATTGTAATTGGATTTATTAATATTTTTGAAGAAAATAATGGAAAATGTATTATTGTGAAATGAATATTGAAGTACCGAAGTTATTTAAATTTTGGGATAATTTTATTGATAATATGCAAGGTAAGAAATAAAAAGAAATTGGAAGTGAGAAATGGATTTTTAGTATTTTTCAGATTGGTTTGTTGGTCACTCGTTTACTATTTTTAGCACACAGTATCTAATTAGACAGGTACCAATGGCTAATTAACCATCGTGGGGGGGGGGGGGAGAACTATTATAAATACCTAGGCAAGATTCGAAACCACGAGCTATTGAACTGAAAACAAAAGCGCTCCATATTCGGCAACCATCTCTCTCGCTTATCTGAACAACAAACTATTTTTAAATTTGCATTTCGTAAAAATAACGATATTTATTATTTATTTAACGATATTTACTGTTTACATAGAGGCAATCCAAACGCTATTTTACATCACGCAAGGAAATATCAAGTGACAGTTAAAAATAAATCGAATGTGTGGTGAATTAGGCTTAATAAGTTCTCTTCAGTCAGGAAATTATTAAATATTGAAGTTGAGAATCCTTTTTTATCCGTATGATAATGAATTTTCGATTGTGAATATATTAGGAAAACCGAGAACACACTTGTTGTAGTTATAGAAAAAAGTACTTTTAAAAAATCGAAAAATATTAAATACCATTATCTTTTAGTTATTCTGTGAGAATGTAGAAAGAAGAAGGGGGCTGTGGTGCCGTATTTGTTATTCTCCCCCCTCAGTGGTTAAGTGTAAATGACATGATGTTATGGATAAAAAAAAGATGTGGGAAATTATTATTCACCTTCCTTCTTGAAGCGAGCAGAGTTCCTGAGCAGTATGCGTCGAGGTATTAGCGAATATACAAATCAACTTTAATTACGGTTTAAATGCATTGCATTCTTTAAATGAAAATTTAGAAACGGAAACACAGCATTTGTTTTAAGTTAATTAAGGACCAGTTTCCTAATATAAGTTTCTTTCCGTTTTGGAAAGTTGTTCTTTATTCAATCTTGTAATAAAAAAAAAAAAAAAAAAAAAAAAAAAAAAAATGCAGAAAAGCGGGATGAGTATTTTATTAACGTAGATCTTTTTAGCAAGGCGACAAATGATAAATTACATGTTAATAATGGTTACATATTAATAATGGACTCAACTTTCCTAGAAGGAAGATTGTACTGTTCGGAGTAAAAGGTCTCGGATTCGATCCCAACAACTGTTGAACAACAGAAAATGGATGTGGCACTTTTGCTGTCTGTAATCATGCTGTCGGTGAGGGTTGTTAGAAGGTTTCCGAATTTCATCTATTGCAACGCATAAATACGGCTCATTTTTAATGAAAAGTACTGCTGGGAAAGCATTTTAAATGGTGAATATCAAAATGCTGTTAATTAGGTGACGTCAAGTATAGAAATTACACAAATAAAATAATTTAAGGCGACACGGGATGTTGAAAGGGAAGAATATTATTGTAAAATAGGTATTTTTTAATTAATAAATTATGTTTTTTTTTTTATCACACACAAATTTCATAAGTCATAACTATGATATTTTCGTGAAAATTAAGAAAATATTTATGTTTTATCATAATATTAGCTAAAAGAAAATTTTGCGTCTCAAATTTTTTTAAAATCTGTTGAGAAAATTTTAGCATTATCCATTTAGCTTGATTTATACCATTGCTAGGAACATAACCCTAACAATGATATAAATCAATTTAAGTGATCATTATTTTGTATATTCTTAGTTTTAGAAAAAAAATTCTATTTTTTATTGGTATTTTTCGAGAAATCTATTAGATTTTCGTTAAAAATGCTTCGTAAAAATGTAATAGTTTAATATTTTTTAAAACCTACACTTAATAATATATATTTTTGCTAAATAAAAGCTGAGAAAAAATTTTAAAGCGCTGAATAAAAAATTGAGGGCTAAACAATTATTTCAAGTTGGCAAAATTATTAAAAATTTGAAACAGAAAATATTCAAATAAATATTTGCTAACGTTATTTTTTTATTTTATCTAGTAATTTCATGCGTTAATATTTATGTTCCTTAATTAAACTAGTAAATTATTGGCTGGAATATATTTAGATAAAATTTAACTATGTGAATTCTAGCAATTTATAAATGCTTTTGCCAATTTCAACGTTCCATGACCCCTTAACTATCAATACAAAAATGTGAATGCATAAGACATTGTGGTTAGATTTTCAAACAGTTCTTAATTATTTTATCGCATTTATTAAAAGAAATAAAAATGTTACCTTGTTAATGTTGGTCCGTATATAATAAATCTAATAAGAAAACATTTTTTTTCTTAACAATAGAACTCAAAAATAAAAACAACTCAGAATAACAAATTTTTACCATAAAAAGTACTACAACAACTAGTACAAATTTTTACCATACTTTGCTAAGTTCAAGATAACAATTTCAACCCATTGTTCTTTTTTTTTTTTTTTATGAACTTTAATGTTATAAATCAAATTTAAGAATGACATGTGTTTTGGTATTCTAAATTCTATTACTGGTATTTGAAGTTATTTTTTGTTGTCGATATATTAGAAACTACGAAATTTGAATGACCGCGAACTGTTTTATGGAAAATGTACTGTTTGTGACTGCGTACAATGTTATTAAATATTCAATTTTATTAATTAACATGACTTAATTTAGTTATTATACATAGTCTATACGTTACATCAGCAAAACAAACGATTAGCATTTTGGCCATCGGTTCAACAGTTCACAGGTTCGAGTCTCACCTTAACCTTGGATGATTGTAGTTGTTTAGAATCCACTTTAAACTGTAGATCCCGGTCTAATTAATCGCAGAATGCAAAATAGAAATGACAAAGAAACCAGCAAAATGATTTTTGGACTCTGAAACTTTCGATGGGGACAGACATTTTCAACATTTAACCCAAGTATTGAGCCTGCTACCTTCTACTCAGGAGAATATTTTTCTCCTAGGATATTAACACTTCTTCGTATAAAAACTTCCATTAGTTATTTTGTTGTTATTATTTTTCATTACTACTCTTTTAGAATATCAACTTTCAGAACAGAATCTTTCTTCTAGGATTCTATCTCTTTTTCGTTTAAAAACTGAAATGACTTAATTATGTGATTGTTATTTTTCACTAGTCTTCCTCTTCTAAGACAGCATCTTTTTTCTCTATGATGTTATCACTTCTTTGTTTAAAAACAGACATAATGTAATTAAATTTGAGCTGGAAACTTCACGTGGTCAAATATTTCTCAGATTATATGTTGTGAAATATAGAAAGGTGGATGCCAGCGCGGATAATGACTACGTCACTTGAATGCATTAAAAAAAAAGCCTGATTTGGTTGCTTCTAAAAGTGCTTCAAAACAGACATTAAAACTGCTTGAATGCCCAATCAATACTAAAATTGATATTGGCCAATCAACATAGCCCTTTATTGTGAACTAAACAAATATCTTAATTGACAAGATAGTCATTGAAACAGCATCCTCTTAAATTTTAGGTCAAATAAAGGGTGGGTGGGCGAAGGCTTTTTGTAGTCCCATTCACTTAATAATTTATAAAAAAGAGGGGAGGAGAAGAATAACTGATTGCAAAAGGGGAAGTGAAGTTCAATTTCAAGTCACGGTAGAGAGGGCGCAATCTCCGTATTAAACGTTACGCTGTATTGGTCATAAAAAATGCATATCAACCATTCTTTATGCGATTTAGTGAAAGGGTTAAAAATTCAGGGAACAGATGAAAGCCTCTATGGCATGGCACTCCACGGAGAGGTTTGCATTTAGCAGTTTTCCGCTCTTTGGTGCAGTTCATTAAAGCTTTAATAGAGGGCGCAGCTAATTAGTATTGTGCATGAATGATTTAGTTCAAATAGAGCTCGTTTTTGGTTTTATGTTTCTAATGTATTGATTTGCTAAATATTTTCGAAAGCAGATATAAAACTTGTTTTTTTTTTTTTTATTTAGCGTTGTAATTTGCAAGCTGCATTGAACAATTAATTTCAATTAATAATGTTGAAAAAACTACGATGTATATATATATATTTATGTAAGTATTGATAGAGCTAATAACTTTATAACTCTAAGCTACTGTACGATTTTTCCGAAATTACGACTTGAAAAGACGACTTTTTATGTATAATGTGACATTAAAAACGAGGAGTTCCTTTTAATGGCATTAGTTAAAAAAGAGAAATCCTGGAAAATTCAAACCGCCTATCATCGCAGTATGATTTTGATACTACTTAGTGGATAGCATATTGGCCCTAGGCAGTTTTTAAGCATTTCAATATCTAAAGTGTAAATTGCCTTCCGAAAAGATTTATCATAGATAATAGGTGGTATTGACGTGTTCAAGGAAGGAAACCAAGAAAACTCTCAAGCTCCTATATCGATAAACATAGATGCAGACAAACCTGATGGATCTCCTGGTCTACATTTCAAGTCATCGGATATTTATACACCATGTAATACATCTAGTTGTGACAAAATTAACTCTCATTTTGAAAAATGGAACTGCAGTATTGTATTTCAGTAGAATTCTTTAACAGTCGTAATGATAAAATTAACAGAAGTAAAACAATAATAACTATACATTTACTGACATTTCAACATCTCGAAAAAGGGGGTCGGATTAATTACGTTAGGAAAAAAGAAATCTTTCATTTTTACCTTTTGGACTGCTAATTTGCTGGTTAACTTCTGACATTTTGATGGTTTTAGCGATGTTTTCGACGATGCGCCCACCTGTTCGAGGTGCATCTTTAACATCAATTATACCTAAATGGAATGGATGAAACCAAAATGTGACACGTCATTGGCTATTATAGTATCGGCACCTTAAGCACCATTCCCGATTTTCAACTGCCTTACTTGTATTTTCGCCTTTACCAAAGAAAAACTTTGAATCTAATGCATTTTTTCTTTGTTGACTTCCATTTTTAAAACCCTGTACTATAACTAAGTCAAATCTAATAAATAAATAAATAAAAACCGCAAAATATTTTGTTAGTGTTTCCAGCGAGTTTAAATCTGAAATGTAAGATCAATACTGAATGACATATCGAATCCTACAGTTATTGATCGAAAAAATAATGGATTTCTTTTATCCAACCTAATATATTGCATTTAGTATTGTGAAAGTAGGTTATTTCAGAAAACTCAAAGTAATCTTAACTGTAAAAACTGGCTTATATATACTGGTTAAAGAGAAAAAAAAAACAAAACAAAAAAGTGCTTGAATGTCTGTTGCATTGCAATTTTTCTTGCATAGAGTCAATTAATATTAGGTTGGGGAAAAAGTAATCCATTATTTTTTCGGTAGACATCTGTGGTGATCGATATCTTGTGAGGTATCTATCAAACAATTTCAGATTTATGCTCGTTGGAAAGGTGACATTTGACACTAAAATATCCTCTTGCGGTTTTTTGTTTGATTCATTCAGTTACGAGTAGAAGGTTTCAAAAATGGAAGACAACAAACAGAAAATTCAATACATTTTCGTTTTTCTCTTGTAACGGCGAAAAAGATAGCCGGGTGGCTAAAATTGTGAAAGGTGTTTATCGTCCTATATAAGACTGTAACAACCAGTTACGTACAATTTTTGTTTCGTCGATTCCGTTCGGGTATTTTTGATGTTAGAGATGCACCTCGCATGTGGATACAGCATCGTCGAAAATGTCTATAAAATATCAAAAATGATCGAAGTGAACCGCATGTCAGCAGTCGTAACGCGCAAGACCTAAAAATATACATGAAAGCTGTTTTAAACCTTTTTACAAAGTGAATCCAAAAGAAGTTACATAACGTTCATGTAAAAATAATGGATTTCTTTTTTCCCAACCTAATATTTTACCTTGCGCCATTAAAACCAACCAATTAATATTTTTAGCAGTTGAATCTGCACAATTATTAGTATCACAAAAAATACAATTATTATAATACAATAAATAATAACACTTTAAAAAATGAAAAAAATATTCCTTACACACAATAATTTCTACAGTTTAATTGATGTTATGTTGAAGATTCCTCTACAAGGACTTTGCAAGGAATTTAAAATTTCCAACACAATTTAAATTTTGTAAGGAATTTCAAAATTTTGTATTCAATTTAAAATTTATTAACATTGTTTTTCTAAAATTAATTTAAAAAATTCATATACGAACTTCAATATTTAATATTATTATAATTATTTTTAAATTTAAAAATTTCGTGCACAAATTTATATTTAATATTATTTTTTTATTAATTAAAAATTTCGTACTGAAATTCAAAATTCAATATTGTTTTCCTAATGAATTTAAAAATTTTGTACACAGTTGAAAATTTATATTTAATGTTATTTCTCTATTGAATTTAAATATTTCATATACAAATTTTGTATTTAATATTGTTTTACTGAATTTAAAAATTTCGTTCACAATTTAAAATTTATACTTTATTTTTGTAATGAATTTAAAAATTTTTATCATAATTTAAAATTTATATATAATATTATTTTTGTAAGGAATTTGAAAATTACGCAAGCGCGTATTTACAGTTTGAAATTTATATTTAATATTTTCTAATTAATTTAAAAATTTCTTACACAATATCAAATAATATTTAACATTTTTTTATACTAAAATTAATAAAGTCTTAATTTGTGAATTAAAATTAAGAGTTTCACATTCGCAGTCATAATTTTATACATTTAATATTATTTTCCATTGACTTTTAAAAATTTCACACATAATTTAAAGTAATATTTTCTATTAAATTTATATATATATATATATTCAAAAAATAAAATTTAATATATATTTTAAATTATATTTTAAATTCTTATATATATATAAATAAGAATTTAAAATATATATTAAATTTAATTTTTTGAATTTAAAAATTTTGTATACAAATTTGTATTTAATATTAATTATTAAATATAAATTTACAAATTACAAATTTGTATCTAATATTAATTGTTAAATATAAATTTATTAAAGTTAAAAATATCATTTACAATTTAAAATTTATATATTACTCTTCTGTTAAATTAAAATAATTCATACACAATTCGAAGTTTATGTTTATTCTTATTTTTCAATTGAATTTAAGAGTTTCGTATGCAAAATTGGTAAAACTACACTTTAGGGTGCCCTTTGGCAAACTTGGCAAATTTTTTGGCGCCATTCCTGTTCACGATTACAGTGCTAACAGATATAGTTGAACATTCAAAAATAACGCAACGTCCGGATGATTTTCAAAATTCTAAAAACTATAAACCAGTCAGAGCTTCGACTGGATCTAAACCAATTAAAACACGATTCGGTTTATCCCAGCTTGGCGATCAGTCTCGATCGCAACTTGGCGAGAATCAAAGGGGGACCCTAAAGTATAGTCTAACCCCAATATTTATATTCAATATTTTTTTCTATCGAATTTAAAGCTTCATACACAATGAAAGATATCTCGGAACCCGAAAGGGATATTTTCCCCACTTGGCATTGAGGCCTCGTTTGGAATAATTTGAGTTAATATGCATGTAGAAGGTCAGAAAGAGATATTTAAACATGCCATTTAATGCATATTATAAAACTTGATAAGAAAACTTTTTTAACTTTGGGCTATAGGATTGTTTTGATTTGCATATTATGGCTTTTCAAGAAGATATCTGATGGATAAAAACGGTATTCAAGTGTCATGAAAGAGGAAATTTGGAAAACTCTCAAGCACTCACACAGACAAACGTACAACGTAAGACCTCTTATCACTAAACTACGATAGGTCAAGATATATTTTAAAGTCAATCTTGCTTATTTTATAAAGAATGCAACGTCAAATGTTGTATATATTGACGTTGTATATATAATACATCATTATTTGAGCATGGTGTAACCTAAAATTAGGTCGGAATTTTCTCCTGTTCCAGCATAAGAATCACATCTAGGCAAAAAAAACCAACCCAGCTGTTCGGCAGAGGACAAGGGCAGTTGAAGACACCCCTTTTGTGGTTGATTTTCAACTCCACAACAAAACATGGCACACTAATTTGATTTGCTAAATAACACAAAATTTTATGCGATGATTGGGTTATAATTCAACAATAATAAAAATAACTATCCAATAGTATGATTGTATTACAATAAGCATGTACTCATGCAGTAATAACTAACCAGATTTCCGTTTGATTTACGAAGAACTAATTTCAATGTGACTAATTGAAATGAGTTCTTCGTAAGTAAAAATGATCATATGGAGGCCAAGGTCACAGTGCCCACATCTATTTTTATGACCGAAAGCCCTGAAATGCAAAGCATATATCCCGGTCAAGTGGTTAGCATAACGCGAAACTCCCAGTGTTTAGTTCTCAAGTATGTTCAGTTTTATATCGATCTTATGAAAGAATGAAAGGATGACTCGACTTTATCCAGCCCGAGAATGTAATAAAATTAAAACATGTAAAATTAAAGCAGATAATGAAATAAAAATTTAAAATTTTGATATCGTTTTTGATAAAAAAAATAAAAATGTGGCATTTTTATTAACTAATATGTTTATTTTTCAGGACTCATTTGATTTTTAATTCCTAAGCATGGTTTTAAGCCATGACGGCACCGGTAGCCTAGTTGGTTTGGGCATCAGTCTCGCAATCGCAAGGTTGTGGGTTCGATTCCCCGACGACTAAGGAACGTCGTGTTCACTAATGGCAACTGGGGCTCTTAAACTACATTGTGGTCGCAATGTCCTCCATGTTTCCCTTCGAAAATTAATATATCTGGATGTGGTAGGAGCCAGGCCTTGGATCTTCCTTGGCATCCTATCTCTAAATTCGAAGGCCTAGATGGTGCTGCCATCTATGAGCCAATCGACTTCCACCCTTATGAGAGGGTGCTCGTTGTAAAAATAAAAGTCATTCTCGCTGACTTGATTCGCCCAGTCTCAGATGGGCAGGCTTGTCTCCGCCAAGTGTCAGAAGTAACAACAACAACACTTTTAAGCCATATTCTCGTCTAGATTTTTAAAAGATAACCTTCATAATGATGAAGATCGATTGTAAAGGAAAGTAATTTCTCCTTTTATTTACTTATCATTTTTTATGGAAAATACAGAATAATGATTCTCTTAAATTTCAACTATATTCCCTACCCCCTTTATATACTCCAATTTATTAGTTGAATGGATAACGCTCTCACCTACAGTTCATGCAATTCGTTCCCACCTAAGGCGTAGTTGTTTTTATTCTTTCGCAATCCACTTTAAACTCCTTTCAATGAGCTCGCCAAGAAGGCTGATTCATCAAGAATAGCCTCCCTTGTTGTGTTTCTGCTTTCTCTATGCAAATCTAAAAGCAATTGTAAAAAATCAACTTTCTTAGTTCTTGTTATAAGACCGCGGTCTTCAGAGTGGAAGACTTGAATCCAATCCCAGTCTTTACTTAGCGCAGCTTTCTTAGATATTTTTTATGAATGAATATGTCTGAATAATTGTAAAAAGATGTGCTCTGCTTTTTTGAATAATTTGTTTTACAATATAAATTAAATTAAACTTAGTGACATGACAGCCCTATGGGACGGCTTACAATGACAATACCTGTTTTCATAATAGAGGGCCTTGGTGCGTGTCCCGTTTAGGTGGTCAGCCTAACTTGAAATCCCCAGTGTTTAGTTTCCAAGTATACTTGGTATTTAGTTTCATCAACCCACTGAAAGGCTGAGTCAATTTCCCTAACCCGAGGGCCTACAAATGGCTTGGGAGCGCGACACGCTACCACTACGCCACCTTGTTTCTATTTTACAATAAAACATTATTTTATTACTTCACTTTTTCCACACTCCTAAGAATTTTTTGAGAATACATTAAAAGAAAAAATTAAGCATCTTTGGAAACTTTCCCAAAAAGAGAGAAGGAGCCCCTGGTTCTAGTTCAAACTGAAAAATAGATGATTGACCCTCTGGCCTCCGATTCATGAGTTTATGGGTCTGATTCCCGATTCGAATGTGGATTTTCATAACAGTTTAAAATGCCTTGTAAACCAGTTCTGATTTAATTCATCTTTGATTAGAAAAAGCAACTGGGAAGTAATGAGCAAATCAAATCAACTGTGATTTTACGGATCACAATTAAAAAATGACTGAGTTAAAACATCAATATTAGCATTGTTGAATTTTAATTTTCAACAATATATCTTGTTTTGCTCTTGAATTAACATTTTGGTCTTTAAAAATCGTGATTACCCGCTATTTTAATACAAGGAGAAAGTGCAGTCAGTCATTAGAAGTAAATGAAAGAATAATATAATTCATTTAAGTAAATAATTTATTATTCTCTAGTTAGTTAAATTTTAGCTTAGCAATTTGTTAAATTGAGTTACTTTATAAAAATGATGAATATTTTTTAATCAAGCAAATTTAATGAAAATTGAATATTCAAGAAAATAATAAAATTGCTTATAATTTGGGAAAAACAAAAAGTTCGAAAAATTAAAATCAGGTCACATAATAATATTGTAAAACTATGTGTCTAAATTCTGATAGGAAAAAATGCTTTTATCGCTCATAAAAACAGCAAAAACAGCCTTTTGTTTTATTTAAAATATGTTTATACTTCCCAAAACAATAAAGGATAAAACTAAACGAAATTTGATAAAATCAATAAAATTGAAGTCTATTCATTTTCATTCAATCTATGGAAATGTAAAAGCGCTGTGTTTATTAGGGACAAATGCAACCAATGGAAGAAGTTGAACAGATGGCAAAATCATTAATGTTCAACCTTCTACTCAATAGCTCTTGGTTTTGACTCCTACCTCGGGAGGGATGTTTGTTGTGGTCATGAATCCATTCTAAATTGTTAGAGATTATAGTTAATTCTCAAGTGTAAAAATTCTCTACACAGTGACCAATCAATATAGATAAAAATTGGTACTTTGATAAAATTCCATTGCTCAAAGGAGGAAAAAAATAGGCCTCAAGCAACACGATTTCTTGACAATAGGAAACTATGCACCAGATATGACCGCTGCTTTGATAAATCATTTGTGTTACTTTAAGCAAGTGTTCACGTCTAATATTTATTTCTCTGTATATACACCGCAAAATAATAAAGGCTTAGTACCTATCAACAACAAAACTGAATGCGATTGTTTTGGCTACCTGTTATTCTTTTCAGGTCTCCTTTTAAATAGCTTTTTCATTGGTATTGCACTAATAAATTTAATGTTTATGTTTAGCAAGCAACTGTGTCATAAATTTCTTTAACCACATGTTAACATTACTGTACTTATTTCCACGTTTTTTCTTTAACTCTTTGTTTTAACTGCCTTTCAATATGCACTTAGATGATTTGGTGTCAATGTGGCAAAATTTTCGCCAGCTCGATGAGATTTCACTAAAGTATCAGATAAGTTCTAGAAGCCAATTTTTATTAAGCTAAGAAAATGTAATAAGATAAGGAAGATAAGTTTATGAAGCTAAAAATATTATCTACTGATAAGCTATGTAAAACATATTAACTATGAAAAGATTCACGGGGTGGCGGTATGTGGTATCGCACGTGATGTTTCCTTTTCTCAGCCATTGTCGATCGTGGTATTCATGCACGAGATAAGCCAATTGAGCATTTTAAAATGAAGATTTGAAAATGCAAAACTTTTTTGAATTCCTATTGACGGATTTAATGGTTAAATTGTGTGTGTGGAGGGGGGAAAGAACGTTTTTGGGAAGGGGGCGTCTCGTGTCCCACGATTGGAGGAAGTGGGTGGATTCCTCAATCGCAAGGAAAGCTTCGCTTGATGAATGGGATGGGGAGATGCGTCAGGAATCTGTCGACGCCACATGCTCCGGCCTCAGGCACCTGGATGACGTCATCATTCGAAAGAGCTCGGATCAATAGAAACTTAGAACGAAAATGGCCTTCGATTCGGTCAGCACCGAAAATTCCCTTACCTGGCCTTCATCCAAACTGAAGGAGAACGATGAACCGCCAGCAGAATCCAATTTACGTGCCCCCTACCCACTCCCACGCGCTGCGTTCCGAACCGACATCTTGCCGAGCGGCACGCGTGCCGCACCGGAAATGCCAAGCTGCAGCAGCCAAACGTTCATAAGTGATATCTTCTCGTTCAAATTAGGCGAGACAAGTAGGGAGCCAATTAAGCGGAATTCCGCCGAAGCACTCGCGATTTGATTAGTTATTTGGCGAGCAACTTAAACGCGCAATTTTGTTACCACTATGCGCGTGCCTTGCTACAACACCCGTATTCGCATACAAATAGAATCTTCAGCTGAAACAGAGCCGATATTAAGGCGCTTTTTATTCCACCTTTGGTAGCAGGCAGTGAAAGGTGAAGTAATGAGATGAAATAAAAGGCAGCTTTAATTGTGGCGGTACCGATGGAGCGGATGCACCCCATCCAGAGTAAGGAGCTCGCGTCCTGCAGTGAAAACGCTACCTTCTAATGATTCAAATCAGAGCCCTATTATCGCCAAGATATGCGGGACGCGTGCCCCATGTTCTTATTAAGAAAATGAACCATAAATATAATTGCGGATAAATATTTTTCTACACAGTTTGCCAGCTTCAACGTTTAATAAGAGGATTTTTTTATAGAGATTCGCAAAATCAACTCCCGCATTCAAAAGCCCAAAGATTATATTAGGTTGAGGAAAAAGGAATTTATTATTTTTTCGGGCGATGACTTTAGTATTCGGTGCCTCGTTAAGTATGGCTCATACAATTTAAGTTTTCTGCTCATTGAAAAAATCACATTTCAGACTAAAAAATATTTTGCTGTTTTTTTATTTGGTCCATTCAGATATACGACACATATTAAAAATATAAGTCAACAAAGAGAAAATGAAGTAAATTCCCAGTTTCTCTTTGATAAATGCAAAAATACAAATCAGGCAGTTGAAAATCGGGAATATTATTTGTGATCTTTATAGT
Organism: Latrodectus geometricus; assembly: GCA_026290005.1. Lineage (NCBI taxonomy): Eukaryota > Metazoa > Arthropoda > Arachnida > Araneae > Theridiidae > Latrodectus > Latrodectus geometricus. Next base: position 15,651 of record JAPDSC010026661.1, read on the forward strand.
GTAACAGCCAATAATGGGTAATTTTGGTTACTTCGATTCCATTCAGGTATATTTAATGTATGTCTCTCACAGGTAGGCCAATCGTCAGAAACGTCGATGAAATCACCAAAATGTCCGAAGTTGACCAGTGTACTAGCTGGTCAACTTCGGACAGTTAAGGACCAGGACCAGAAGCTAAAGATCAGCCACAAAACAGTTTGAACAAAGCTAATCAAAAACATGTAAATAAAGCCTGAAGTTCCCTAAAATTAATGGATTTTTTTCCCCAAGTAAAAATAATAGATTTCAGAGAGATAATATGTATGTAAATAATCGAATTTTATTGTTTTAAATTAATACCCCTTTTTTTCAACTTTGGTTGAGAAATTTCATTTTATAGCAGTTTTGTTTGACTTAAGTTTGTGTAATTTATTTTTGTCAAATACTGTTTAATTTGAAAAGAGAGAGAGAGAGAGAAAAAAGTTAAGTTTAATATCTTGTTCTCTAAGATATTAAACTTAACTTTAAGTTAAGTTTACTAATGTTAAAAAGTGAATTATGGGATTTTCAGACAACTTCTCCTAATTCCTTCTTTGGGATGAATTTTCCAAAAGGGGACTTCTATGAAACCAAAGAATTGTTGCTCGATGATCAAAATTAACCGAATTTTTTATTATCAAATCTGGAACTTCATTTTTTACAAAGTGGACTTATATAAAATAATGCAATTAGTTTATTAATTTATGGAGCAATAAGTATTACTTTTAATTTATATAATATTTAACAAGTAAAAAATATTTGGCTTGTACCGAATCTGAATCCTTAATATTTGTATTACTTACATAGAAAACTTTTTGTCAATAGTGTATCAAACTCACTGGTAGGGCAATGAAGAAATCCGGAAGATTCAGAAATATCTCTTTTGACAGAACCGAATGCAGAAAGTAACCCAACACACCTATCTTTTGTTGTTGTTCATTAGGGAGTGAGATTGAACACAAGACCCCTCTGAAGAGCCATGGTCTTACCATTGTTCGCAGTCTGGGTTGAATTCCAAAAAAGTAAAAAAAATGTAAACCGAAAATGATATATGTTATACAAAGTGAAATTCATTCTAATTATGACTTACTAGTTTTAATTTTAATTCAAAAATTTCTAGATAAGGAAAAATATCTTAATCATAAAATTCAATGCTTCTTAATTATTAAATTTGAATTATAAGCTTACATTATAGAAAATATTTTTTGAGTTCAGGATATCTGAGATAAAATAATATTAAGGTACTATATCTTATTATTGTTTTCGACCAAATAACTCTGAATTTAAAAAAAAAAAAAAAAAAAAAAAAAAAAAAAAAAAAAAACTTTGTATTTTTAGGATTTTAAAGTGACTCACATTATTTTCCATATTTGGCAGAAAATTATATTTTAAACCAATCTGTCTAGTATTTAAATTAGTATAATTTATTTTACATCATGCTTTAATGATTAAGAACAAAATAACATTAGGTTATACCCAAATGCTGTCGAAAAGTAAACATAAAACTCTAAATTTTTTTTGCTATATTTATTGATTATTCAACAACTTGAGAGTCACTTGGTATTGGCCCATTTCGTGTTAGAAGACCAAAGTCAAGCATAACTGGCTACTGTCTCCACCTATTCCTTTTCAATGTTGTCGTAGCTTAGAGCCTTGAAAACTCGATTGGTACACAGATTGGCATGATTTGTTCTTCTTTGACCAATCAGTGAGCAGAGAATTGAACCATGTTCAGAATTAGTGGGGATCCATTCCTCCATATGCGTTAGGGAGTGCCAACTCAGATATCGCACTCGTCACTTGGCCATTGTGTAAAATTAAAGAGTCTTAAGATGTTTGGTTTAGGATTTTATCTATTAATGTATTATCCTTTCTATGATTTCCTTATCACCCCATCTATTATTTCCATGCACGAATGTGCATCGCTAAATGATGGAATTAAGAGTCATATGAATTAAAAATAATTTTTTCATTTATTGTAATGAAGATGCATATTATTTAACTGCTCTATTTTTCCTTTATATTTTGAAATAAAAAATTATTTAAAATTTGTAACATTTTATTTTATTATTTTTTTTTAACGAAAATGGTTGATGGTATAATACATAAATATTCAATTACTTATTCCATAACTCCCGTGGTGACCTATTGGCATAGTCAGCTGTTCTAGAAAATGTAGAAATATCTATCGTGCATCTCTAAAGAATATTTTAATGTTTAGTGTTAGGTTTGATTCTCACCTTAGGTTTAGATGTCTGTTGTGGTTAGGAATAGATATTAAACAGTAATTCCCTGTGTAATGACCCTAGGGAACAAAAAATAACTGATTGAATAAAAAGTTGAGAGTATTTAATTACTCAAGAATATTTATAAATATTTTATCTATAAAGAAGGCACTGTTTTGTCTTCTTTTAAGTGAAATATTACAGTGATTTAATAACACTTCATCAAAGAGTTCGTGTAATTTGTATTATATCAAAAGCTGGCTGCTGGATTTCCAAATTTATTTTCAGGGAGGGGTTGAGTAAGGATTTATTGTGCAGCATTCCCCTTAACAGCGCAGTGAACCAATCAAATGTAATTAATTTATCACTCTAGCAATAAACATTGCAACAGTTATCGATCGACCCTTTTTAAAATCAGCAGTGAGTAGATCACGATGACGGCAGAGTTTCTGAAACAGAATACTGTAGTAGATTTTAACCTAACTGTAACCGCTGGATTCGAATTTAATTAATTATAATCTGAATGGCCCGAAAGTATTTCCATTTGAAAATCCTTCCTGGACTGGCATAGGAAATATTGCTACTATAAATGCAAATAAGTATTATTTAAATTATTCGCTAAAGTAACCAATGAAAAATCTGAATATATATATATATATATATATATTCAAGTTCCCAAAAACTGCGTTTTATTGCTTGTGGGGCTAACAAACTTCAGCGAATATGATGATACTGAAGAAATTATTTCTATCCCAAATTAGTTATCGTCTTCTAAAAACTCTTTTCTTATACATTAGAATTATTTGTTAATCAAACCAAAACAGATCTAAATCAGTTTGTTCAATCTATCCAAAGCCACAATCATGTACTACTTTTTACATCTATTTTTCTTTCCTCGTATGGAGGTGTGAAAGCACAGAATTCAATTCGTTTACAATTTGCTGTGTATATCGAACACTTTTACGTCATCTTTGCCTGTGACAAGAAATAGTGATTTTCTTTTTAAGGTTTAATTTTTTTCATTGTTATTTTGTACTTTGTTTTTTTATACTAAATTTTTAAAGAAAGATGTAACTAAAAATTGGTAAGTTCAAAGTTGGTTATAGCGCTAAAGCTGTTTGAAATATGTTACTCTTATTTTAATTATCTATTATTTAATAATTGAAACAAATTTTAAAATTAATTTTGTTTATATTTAACAATATTCCTATATAATTAACACACACACACATGTAAATATATTATGTATTCTCTTTCTCATATTAAATAGCTGTATTAAGTCTTTCTTATATTAAGTCGTATATTGTATATTGCACAAGACAAAATTTTGCCAGAAATTCAATTATCTAAAAAACAAAACTTGACATAATATTCATTTCCTAGCTTCAAATAGTGAATTGTATGCGTATGTGATTTTTCTTTTATTTCATACATTTTATTATTAATTTGATTGGAGAATATGTGGGTAAAGGGAACTAGAGACAGAGCATAAGATTAAATAATTCATTATTTATTAATGAATTATTTAATATATAATGATTAATAAAATGAAATATTTATTAATCATTATATTGTAATGTATTTAATTAGTATCTAATTTAGTGGGTAGCTATGTTTCAGTTGGACAATTTCTCGGAATTCCGGCTTTTCATGTTTCTAGTATGCAAGGATTTCAGCGATCAATTCAGTCTTCAGCGATACTGCTTACCTAACTATTAATAATTACCCCTTCAATAACAAACCATTTTTACGATGGAAAATGCAATCGCATCCCTTAGAACTGTGGCCAGGAAGAAGACTTTCATATACGTGAAGCAATTTTCCCTTGTTTCAATATTAAAACCCAACCAGGCATCCGGGCACGCTGGAAAAGCAGAAAACATTCCTTTTTTGGTAGCAATGTCCGGAATTCTCGTGTGACTGCTCCGACGGTTGGTTTTTGCCATTTCGTCTGCATGAGTTATCTGTGCTCATCCTGGTGCCAAATCGAGATTTCAGAGAGGGAGGAAGGTACACGACTATTTTTTTTTT
>JAPDSC010026665.1:0-14882 GCA_026290005.1 Latrodectus geometricus
TCGTTCCATTTGAACAAGCTTGAGCAAGTGCTTATTTGAACAGTTTGGAATTTTGCTGATTGTTGTTCGTTTGTTTTTAAGACTCTTATTACCTTTTTCTTTACTACTGTAGATGTTCCGAATCCGTCAATTGTTCCATTCTATTGGCCTTTAGCAAGTGCTTTCTCGAACAGCTTCAAATTTTGCTTTCGTTTGCTTTTAAAGCACTTAATGTCTTTTGGTTCCGTGCTCCAGATGTAGCTCGTCAATTATTTCATTCGAACGGGCTTGAGCAAGAGCGTATTCGAACAACTTTGAATTTTGCTTTCCATTGTTCGTTTGTTTTCAAAGCTTTTAATTTATTTTTCGTGTTGTAGATGTAGCTCGACCAGTTGATTTCTGTTTGAGGGATATAACTATTAACACCGCTAAAAAATTCCCCGAAAATAATAATAAATAAATGGAAAAGTTCAGCATTTAAAATAACATAATTATGAATAATAATTCAATATTATACGTATAAGAATTCATATTTTCTTTTTGGAAAGCGTTTTTAATATAAATACCTAAATATGTTTCTTTTTTACAACCCCTTCCGCTGATAAAATGTTATTGTTAATGATTTATATCTCCTACGAAATGAAACATCTTTCTTTATATTCATTTGCTGCAATTGCTTAGGAAAGGGGTATACATTCCTAGCTTTAACTAAACTAAACTCTGTGGCAAGACAGGCCATTGATATTTTTCTCCTTTCTTTTAAAATTTATATCCTATGGCACAGTATGAAGACATTTATATGCATTATATAAGTACGCCATATGTATTATTACATGATTGTTCCGTTGATTGAATATTTACAGGTGGTGCCATACATTATTGAGTTACTGAAACTGATGATAAGTTTAAATTAGTATTTGAGTATTGGGGAAATTAAAAGTGAGGTTGGCTTTTGAGAGATTCACTATATTTCCTATAGTGATTGATCTAAATAACTGATTGATTATGTTGAGTATTGAAATTAGTAATTGTGAAGTTGAGGTTTTTGAGTTATTTATGACACATGAAGTGTCATAAATAATTCAAAAGCCAAGTTAGTCAGAGATAAACATTTTAACACAATAGTCTCCTCTTGGCCAAGTGGTAGGACAGCATTCTTCAGAGCAAACGGGTAGTTATCAATAGGCTGTTGATGTTAAATCCTTGAAAGTTCCATTGATGAACAACAAGAGATGGGTGTTGCGTTTCAGCCTTCTCTATATACATCTGCAGGGTGTGTGCTTGGGGGTTTTCAGGCTTTCCTCCCTTAAACGTAAATAGGAGTCACTATTTAAGAAATATCCTCTAAGACAATCACACAGTGGATAATAAAATGCCTCAATACAGTTTAAGATAGAAGCTTTAGGCTATTCTCTTATCAGTGCAATAGCAGGTCCTGACAAATTCGACTTTAAGATAAACCTGGCTCTCCACAGCGCCCCACGTGAACAGAGGAAATTCTACATGGTCTTGCACTCCCCAGAATTCTACGGCTTTAGCTCTTCATACAAATAGAACAACAAGAGTTCTGTTTGAATGTTGGACATCAAGAGTTGTTTTATTTGAATGTCTGTTTGAATGTAGACGAATGTTAAGTTTTAGTTGGACCAAGAAACATGAACCTTTTCCTCTACAAAATATGGTTCTGCAGATACAAAAATAAGCATAGAGAGGAAGTAGGTACTTTCCATATTACTGATTAGCATATGAGTAATATTGTTACAAATTTAAAAATAATAATTGTGTTTGTCATAAAATACTTCAGACAGATCGGAAATACTCACATTTTGGGCAAAAATTGTGGTATTCAGAAGTGTTGTACGTTAAAAGCAGTTTTTCTAATAATTTGGTGACTTGGTAATGTTTTGGCGAGAAACTTGACGACTGGCGAGAAATAGATACTTCTGGAAACATCCATCACCTAATCTCTAGGACCAATATTTAGTGAGATAGCCTAGAAGCTTCCAGAACCTTGGCGAAATTGGTAGATTTTTCCACCAAGTCAGGTATAAATACCGCAGCCCGACATAGAAGTGAGTTAGTTTAGTATTCAGTTTTGTGAAGACGATTAGTCGTGACTGCTAGTAAAGCTGTCTAAGGTATTTGAGACCTTTGAGCTGTTTCTTATCGTATCTGACGAATTGTGCTGTATTATTTGTGATTGTTACAGCTGGAATTTTTACGAATAAAAGTCTTGTGTTAATTAACTGGTTGCTTTATTCAACTCTCAATCAACCCGAACCCCGAAGCGCGGTACAATATCAGCCTCCAGTTACGCTTTGCGTTATCACAACGTTTCTGCAACTATCACATCAAAATCAATAGGAATTGACCAGCGTGAACACAATTTCTCTTGATGAAGTCTCTTTCAAATTTCGCAAAATCCAGGTCCTAGAGTATTAGAGAGTCTTTAACTTGATCCCTGCCTCTAAATGGCTGCTTCTACATAAAGCCCAACCCTAGACTAGGTTCAGAGTAATATGCGGGTGGAACAACACAATTCAGACTCAAAACGGAATCAGTGACATTTGATTTCAATTCTATTATATATATAATAGAATCGTATCATAGTTATATATAGATTGGAATCACCATAGCGTAGTGGTAGGACTTCAGAGCGAAAGGACCCAACTACTGTTGAATAACTAAAAATGGATAGATTCTTCTGCATATGAGTAATTGCATGTGATCACAATTTGGTTGGAGTTGGTGCTTGGGAGTTTTCCTCCACTTGCCGCATGTGAATACGGCTCACTGTTAATGAAGAATTTTTCCAATTAATGATTCCCTTTAATTTTTTCCCTACTAATGATTCCCTTCAATTTTTTCCCTATTAATCCCTATAATTTTCCATGTTAATCCCTATAATTTTCCCTATCAATGATTCCCTTCAATTTTTACCCTATTAATGATTCCCTTCAATTTTTTTCCTATTAATCCCTATAATTTTCTATGTTAATCCCTATAATTTTCCCTATTAATGGTTCCCTTCAATTTTTTCCCTATTAATGATTCCCTTCAATTTTTTCCTTATTAACCCCGATAATTTTCACTATTAATGATTCGATTTAATTTTTTCCCTATTAATCCCTATAATTTTCCCTCTTTTGTATACATAATTTTCCCTTGAAGATATTTACTTGGTGAACGTTAGAATATCCTACAATAACCTTAAGCCATAAGGCAGTCTACACAACATGATGTCATAACTAATAGGTTAAGAGGAAATCTTATAAAGGATGAGCACACAAAAGTATTTTATTTTTCTCATTACATATAAGAAAACATTTATAGGGATACATAAAATCTGCAGAAATAATAAATGTATGATAAAATTTTCTTGGAGAAGAATATAAGATTGCATTAAAAAATATTAGAATAAATTATATCATTTGGAACAAGAGAATATCAAATTTTTAATTAATTGCGGGATTAAATTTTTGCTGAATTCCATATTTATATAACGGTTTTACTTTCGCGAGAGAGATTTTTTTTTGCTTTTATTACTGACAATAAAAGTTTCGCTGATAACGACTTACTGATGGATCTATTTTCTTCTTAATATCTAGTATTCACTAGTTTTCTGTCATTACGTACTATGTGCTATCATTAGAAGAAAAAGAATTAGGGATCCATTTACTAATGTCATATCGTGCAATATTATCTTGTATCTTCTTTTTTTTATCTATGTTGAATAGAATATTTACACGTTAGATTCGCCTTATAGTTAATGTATAACAATGGATAAAAGATAACTTAAATTTCATTCGTTTTTACTCAAAGAATTTAGTTTTGAAAATTTTTGTTTATTTTCGGTAACAATGGTTATATACAAGAATATCTTCGAAATAATATCTTCGAAAATCGAAATATTATCTCTTACTAACCGAAATAATTATTATTAATAATGTATTATCAATTATTATTAATAATATAACAATTATTATTAATAACATTTTATTTATTATTAATAATTACAATTAATTATTGTTAATAATAAAATGAAATATATATATAATAATAGGCAACCAAAAAAATTTCTGTTTAAAAAAAATTAATTTAAGCGAAATTGCTAACTCTGCAGAATCAAATATTTTTATTATAATGAATCAAATATTTTTATTAATATTTTTATTTCTATGAGTAGTTGGCGTTCCTGACTCCTGGACTGTTGACTCCGGCAGGGCCGGCGCTAGCAGCTTCGCCCCCCCCCCGGGCAAAGAGGTAAACTCAATTATTTTAGAAAGAGAAAATGTTTAAAAGTTTGAGAAATTTAATTTTAGGGCCCATTTGTCGCCCCCTAAGGTTGCCGCCCCGGGCTGTGGCCCGGCTTGCCCACCCCTAGCGCCGGCCCTGGCTCCGGATTCGAATCCCGGTTTGGGCGGACGTTTCCTTTCTCTCTGAGTGTATCTTTGTCCTTTCTTCTTCTGAGATGATGGCTGAATGTGGCACGGCCTATAAACGGGTTTGTGATGGTGTGATGTGGGTACCAATGGCATGTATGTTCAGTTATAAAAAAAAGAAAAAAAATCATCTCCAGATGCCCTCTTTAATGTGAGCTACAAGCATACCAGCATAGAGCTCCAAAAATGACCGTCATAACCTAACCTATAAAATTATTCATTTGGTGTCATTACCCCTATTTCTACCAAATTGAAAAGTCACTGAACATAGCCAATCGATTCCTAATTATGAACTACTACCAAGTGACGAGGTTGACACCAGAGCGAGTACTTTTTTTCTACACCACGTCAGCTGAAGGAGATTGCAACCACGAGCTATTTTACTTGCCCTTGTCGCCACTAGTGAACATAAAGGATCTTCTGCTGTGTCAGATATAGAGCCCGTCACCTTCCTATTATGCGGACGATGACTTTCCCATTAAAATAAATATCTTAGGCTAATGTCCTGATTTTTTGGTTGCCAGTTTATGACTATCGAGGTCTCTAACCGCATAAAACCATCTCATATATTTAATCACGGGCAAATGATGTGATCGACATGTGAGTTGGCATCCTCATTTTATTGCCAGATATAAGAGAAGGGATGTTGAATCTTGTAGAACTTTTGACAAGCATAGGTCTTCTCAGCATGAAGGTATTGGCTAGATCAGGTACGAAACCCATTATCTCTCATTCACGAGAGAGTCGCATTTCTTTCCAGGCCCAGGTACTATAAGAAAACAATCACATGGGCTCACTATTTGAGTACGAGTTGCTTACATATAGATTATAGACTCTTTATTTCTTGAAAGTTTCTATTGATTCAAGTATACTATGGCTTAAAACACATCTTTATTTGTGCATAATAAAATTTTTAATTTTCTTTTTTTGTATTTTTTCTCAAATTAATTTTTCCATTCCGTTTAATAAAAAACGATTTACCATTTACATGATGAGCTGTAACTTGAAGTAACTGCCCACTTTGCTTTTGAAATCTAAATATTTATGATCTAAAAAAAGTACCCAATGACACGAAAGCGCGTTCTACTTATTTTAATTGCTTAATCAATACCATTTAATTTGATTGGCCTTCAGACAGGAGCGTTCATTCATGTGATATGCATAAAATGTTGAATTATTTCAATGAATATAAAACATAGTTTTAGTTTATTTGTACTTAGCTATTCTAACTCATTATTGTGAGAATCATTTTTATATATAATATTTGACTCTTAAAAATGCACGTCAAAATCATATTTAAAAGAATACTCATTAATTAGTTTTATTATTTTTAATCGTCTGGATTAATAGTGTAAGATGCCGCCCACACTGTCTAGTGGTCGACTTGCCTGCCTGCGGATAGGTAGGTCCTGAGTTTGAATCCCGGTTCAGGCAGGGATATAATTTCTCTTTCTTTCTCTCCTATCTTTGCTCTTTCCTTGTATGAATGGAGTATGAATGTTGCCTACCTTATAAACGGGTACCAATGGCATGTGTTTACTGAGGAAGTCGGTTGAGTTGGAGTTTTACTGAGGAAATTATGGTTCAGTTGGAAAAGAGAAACGGTTCACGCCATCTGGCATTCGACAAAAAAAAAAAAAGAAAAAAAAGTGTAAGATAGAAAAATTGCTAAGGGTTTTTTTAAAATAGGCAACCTCAGAATCATAATTCATATTTACCAGGGTTTTTTGTGAACGATATAAAGACCTGAACTGGCCTTACGCCCCTGAGGTACACGAGGAAACGTGTTTATCGCCACAATACATTGCTTGCATGAACTGGTATGTGTTATTCTTGTAGGGTCAGTTGGTGACATTCTGAGGACGTGTCCAATCCATCTCCAACGTCTCTTTTCAATGTCTTTTGTGGAGATTGCAGTGGCCTGGTTGGTTAGGGCGTGGTTCTCACTACCGGAAGGTAGTGAGTTCAAATCTCATCTCAGTCGAAGATCCGTCGTGTTCATTAACGCGACTAAGGCACGTAAAATATGACGTGGTCGCAATGTCTTCCGTATTCCCATTCCAAATTAATACCTCTGGGAGTGTTTGGAGCCAGCCGACAGGTCTTCTCTGGCTTCAATCTCTAGAAGGTGCTGCCATCTATGAGCCGAAAGTCGTACTTCCATCCTGGTAGGCGGGTTTCTATTCAATAACGCTTGATCTGACTTCATTCACCCGGTCTCTGACGAGTGGGCTTGGCTTCCCCAAATATCATATGTAACAAAAACAACAGAAATAATAACAGTTTATTCTTTGCAAGGATTCTCAAATTTATTTTATTTGGCTCGTTTTGGTATGTGGTTTTAACAGTTCAAAGAATTCTAATCTATGATTTTGAAAGATTACAACCAATCGACGTTCTCTACTGGAGGAAGCGAAAAGTGTAAATATTAAGCGCTTTCTAAAGAGAAGTTTTCCAAAGAAAGTCTCCAAATCAGAGATTTCTTATTTCCAAGACGGAAGGAAATGTAAATATTTTTTTCGCATATCTCACTTCCTGCTTATTAATTTTATTCTATAGTATGCACATAAATTATAGGGACTGCAGAGCAGAGTTTCTTAAAATGTGATTCCAATTAATGTCACTGGTTTTTCAGAAGGGGCCACACAAAATGTTAACAATTTTGATATTTTTTTGATTATTATTGGTAAAAAGAATTCCCTATGATTTCTGAAATTGCAATTTTTACATGTTTGCTACAACATTTTCGTCTTTAACCATCATAAAATCAAAGTATGTATTGGTTGTTGCTCAAAGGTCATTTTTTGCACAATTAATTATACCGCAACGTATAACTCAAAGTGGATACAGGAACCCTCTTCAAACCTTCCTGCCCAAGGCGGGATTCGAACCCACGTACTATTGAACTGGAAACCAGAACTCTAAACATTCGGCTGCCTGCTCTGCTGAAAGTATTGATCAAATGTAAAAAATATTGAAGAAATGGTACATCTTTTCAATTTTGAGAGTTTTTTTTTATTTTTATAGGGTCACTGTGGCTTGGTTGGTTAGGGCGTCGCTCTCGTTACGGAAGGTAGAGAGTTCGAATCTTGTCCTTGTCGAAAATGCATCGTGTTCACTAAAATCGACTGGAGCACGTAAAATATGGCGGGTCCCAATGTCCTCCATTTTCCTATTCCAAATTAATACCCCTGAATGTGGTTGATGCGAGGCAATGGATCTTCTTTGACTTCTAACTCTAAATTGGAAGACCCAGATGGTGCTGCCATCTATGAACTAAAAGTCATACTTCCACTCTCGTAGAAGGGTGTTTTGTTCAAAAACAGAAAACGCTCTGTCTGACTTCCTTCGCCCAGTCCCTGAAGGGCGGGCTTGGCTTCCCCAAGTGTCATAAGTAACAACAACATCTTTTTTATGTTCTAATTTAGATCAAAATAATTCTAGAATATTTTGGCACCTCATAGTGTATATTAACGGTTGAAGATCATTGTAAGGTGTGTTAGCTTCCTAGGTGAATGTCTGTGTGTCGCAGGGAAAGAAAGCCCCAGTATCGCAGTAGCTTCACCCTTAAAATCAACAAAATGAAGCATTATTTGCCGCAGCCAGTGACTGGGAGGTTGACCACATTCTCCCTCACTGGAGTGCTGGACCTTCGTGGGTTGGAGTAGTGTCCACGTTCATCTGTGATGGCTTCGATGTGGAGAAGAGAGTACCAGTTAAGATAGGACCACGTCGCCTAACATTGGTTCAAATTACGAGACGTTTGGTAATGGGGAAGTATTCCATAACCCGTTAGCTTTAAGACACATTCTGCAGCTTACTTGCATCGTTATGTATGTCGCAAAGGAGGAAACCCAGAAAACTCTCAAATACCCACCCTGATTGATGTGCATACAGAAAGCAAATTACAGCATCCATCTCCCATTGGTTAAAGTGGCTATAATAGAACCCGAGACTGTATGCTACGCAGAGTGATCATTTACCACATGACCTAATACCTTTGGGTAGGACGGCCCTCCATTCGGTTCTGTCGGGCTTCTACCGAGGCGTTGTAGTTCGTGGACTGTAAGTATCATCTGTCAAGGCCTGGGCACTTTTAGGTATAGAAGTCTCGTTTTGGCACTAAGCTTAGCAAACTCGATCCCCTAATGTCTCGAATACAATGTTACCACAAAGCTACAGTGAGCATAATTGTAGAAAACGTTTCATTGGCTAGTTGTTAGATATAGAAGAAAAAATTACGAATGGATTTCAAAAGAAAAGAAAATATACCCTAAAACACAATGGAAGGGAGAAATAAAGTCTTCAGAGATAAATTTCTACTAAATTTGAAGTCAGTAGATTAAGATCAAGATAAGATCAGTGACATAAGTAATGATCGGAGTCCAAATATAGTCGAAAAATTCTGTGACCGGTGTTTTATATTTCAATTTTGAAATTGCTATACAAAAATAAAAATTTTTCTTTGTTCCGTTCCTGATAGTATTTTTTTAACTAAAAAAACATGTACTCAAGTGAATGATTATTGTAAAAAATACACATTTTATCAATTTATTACAAAATATTCGTAGAATTATATCAGCTATTCTGAAGCTTTTTTTTTTTCCCCATTTCAAAATTTAACGGCACACAAACTATAGAAGTTGTCTACTTACCTAGAATGCTCTGTGTAAAATAGTGGATAATAATAATTTTGAATGTAAAATAAATTAATATAAATTGTACTTCAAAAACAACAGAATGTTTATCAAGAGATTAATTACTATGTAATAATAAGGATACTTTTTAAGAGAAATTTGAGCTTGATGTTTTTTGGTAACTTCATTTATATTGGATCGTAAAAATCACAATGCTACTCTCATATTATATTCCACATTAACTGTCTCGATCTTTTTTTCGTTTTTATGCTGTTTAATACTGAAAATCCGAATTCACACAGATAACATCTAGAAAAGTATAACTGTAGATACTGGGAACACTTGAAATTTCTTCACGTGGGATAAATATCTCACTTTATGAGTTATCGAAGATAAAAACAGTTTTTAACTGTAAAAACTAGTTTTTTACAGTGTAGTTTTCTTTGTTTGAACAAACTTTACTGGCAATAGAAAAGCATTATAATATTCACACATTTCTAAAATTTTGCGGCTCACTTTAAGAATTAGGTAGCACACAAAGGCGGCACAGTGGTTGAGAATCACTGTACGTAGGTAGACCATTAAGGGGACCAACAAGGCATTTGTACTACCAAGTATTTCTTGTATTACTAAGTATTCATTACTTGTATTACCAAGTATTTCTTAAGTAATACTTGGTTAAGTATACTTGGTAAGTATTAGTTAAAGAATACTTGGTAATAGTCTTAAGTAATTCTAGGGTAAGTATTACCTAAGACTATTACAAATAATTTTAAATAATAACTATTTAAGACTATTACAAATATGATGTCTTAAGTAATATCTGGGTAAGCATTACTTAAGACATAAGTATTAACAAGTACTTACTTACCACTTACTCAAGTATTATCAAGTTATACTTGGGTAAGTATTTACTTAAGTAATACTTTAGAACGATTTTAAATAGTAACTATTTAAGACTATTACAAATATGATGTTTTAGGTAATACCTGGGTAAGTAATTACTTAAGAAATGAATTACCAATTAAAATCCTTAAGAAATACTTGGGAAAGAAATACTAGGGTAAGTATTACTTTATTAATAGAATAATAATAATATAGTTATAATTACTTCGGTAAGTATTGCTTATGAATTGAAGAAAGTAATACTTGGGTAATGCTTTCTTCAATTCTTTAGTAGTACTTTAGACCGATTTTTCGATTACTCGGATAATACCAAGATAATAACTTGGTAATCGAAATAATAGGTTTGACAAGGTTATCTGGGCTCTTCTTCATCGAAACAAACAGTAGAAAAATAGCCTTCTGATTTTAGATGAGAATGTACCAATATGATGTTAAATGCTCTGATCATCCAAATTTGGTAGTTATTCAAAGAAAAAAAATCATATGTTTTTTTTTAATAAAAAATTGAGATCGTATCAGAGAAGTGTTATTTGGACAATACCTTCGATTACCAAATATTACTTGGATAATACCAAGTAATATTTGGTAATCGAAGAAAGACTATATCTCTCGTTGTATAGAAGTAACAAGAAAGATAGAATTTAAGTATAATAAAAAATTAATAATAAAAGAGAAAAAAACTTTTAAAATAGGTATTGAAAATTACATTTCTACCTCCAGACATATGACTAACTTTCAAACATATTTCTCTGAGCCGAAGAAATAAAAAAAAAGATATTTCATACACTATTAATGAAATTATGATAGCAAGTATTTAAATTCATGCGGAATTAAGGATTTATTAGAAAAGTGTCAAAACGAGTTTCAAAGGAAGATAAGAAATATCGATTTATAACGAAAAATCCTAGGAAATTTCCAAAAATAGATCAAAATTATAAGAGATTTTTTTTTTAAATATGCGGAAGTGAAAGTTGAGCTCACAGGAGAAAAATTAAGGCGGTGGTACAAGACCATCAATAATGGGTGTGGTCTCTCTTCACAGAAGATGCATATCGATTTCCCACGGCTTGGAGCAGATGGGTGATTCTCGATGATATAATTCGATTCCTTAATTGTCCTCAATGGTGATCGATGCTGTCCCGTGTGTGGTCACTTTGAAGAGACTCGCTGAATAGGCGAGATCAGCGGTACCACAAGCATTCACGCACAGAAATCAACTATTCAGGCACATATCAAACGACACATCTGCAGTTGCAGTTACGGTCAAAGGGATTTGTTTATTGTATTTGATTTTTCATTTTTTTATGTATTTAAATCGTCCCAGAACAACATGATGCACTTTTGATTTGATTTATTTGTCTCTCTAAGGTTAATTTTTACGCACTAGGACCATTGTGAATAGGATTTATAAGTTAAAGTGGATTCCGAATGACTGCAAACATCTGTCAAAGAGGAGGAAATCGAGCCCACGGACAGTTGAGTTACAACCCAGAGCGTCGACCGATCATCTTCCATCTCGAAGAGAACGCACTTTTGGAGATGGTTTGAAAAGATAGCATTTATACCATGTCACAGACAGCCTAAAATGTGGCTATAAAGTAAAATACTTCACGTTGATTATTGCTCACATATACTCGACAGTATTCATGTATAATAATAATAAGAAAATTTAGATTAGTTTCAAGTAGCTGTAGCTATTTTAACAAATACTCTCGTTAAAAACAGACTATTCATCTTCTGTAGTCCAACAGAGGCTATGTCCGAACCTGAGATTTGAAATTAGAGTTTTGATATCATGCGCCAAACATTCGCTTACTTCTTTAAAAGAAGGATTTCTCATACCGCCCACCTTGTCTAGTGATCTGACTGCGGATTGAGAGGTCCTAGGTTCGAATCCCGGCTCGGGTATGGATATACTTTCTCTTTTTCTCTCACCTGTCTTTCCTTTTATGAATGAAGTATGAATGGTTGCCTACCCTATAAACAGATGCGTATGGCATGTGTGTACTGAAGAAGTCGGACTCCACAACAAATTACGGTTCAGTTAAAAAAGTGGAGCAGCGCACCCATTATTGCCAGCCTTAGCTAGCACTCGATAAAAAAAAAGGAGACTTCTCATAAATAATGGGGTATATTCACTTGCCACAAAAGAGGAAACCTGGGAAAAAGCAACTTTCCACTCGGATAGATTTACATGAAGTAAATAGAAACGCAACAATTATCTCCAATTGATCAACAACAGCTGGTATCGAGGCTGGGACCTTCCACCCCGAATAGAGAGCTATTGCCACTAGTCAATTGTGAGGTTGGTTGAAGAGAAAATTCAGGGAAAAACTCTGCGATAAGTGTTGCATCCATTTACTACCATCGATTAAAGATTCATAATCATGAAATCAATCTTTTTTTTGTCCCAACTAAAGCGGAAAGTTTCACCAAAAATATAAAGCGATATATATTATGCTATTATATTGCATAGGCTATAAGATTTCGAACCTGACATTTAAAGATAACTTAAGAATATAGGGATATAAAATATTCAGAAAATTATATAGACCAATTCAGTTAAATAGTAATTAATCTATGGAGAATAAGAACTAATAGGGAAATTGAAACACTCATTAAAGGAATAGTGAAATTTATTAAGTCTTTTACCTTGTCTCGGCCACATCGAGAGACAAACTGATAACCATGCTGCAAAATTCTTATTCTGGAAGCCAATGTGCAACAGACCAAGGTGAAGACCAAAAAAGAAGATAGCAGGATGATGTGCTGGATGAGCTAATATGTTTACATGTAACCAGCAGGAAGAGTAAGACTGGTGACGGGGTTTCCTGGAATGAGAATATGTAGCTGTCTAAGGCCCATCCCATGAGCAGCGGTAGCTCATCTGGGAGAGCGTCGTTCTCGCGACCCAAAGGAAGTGAGTTTGATCCCGGAATTGGATAAAGACCACCGTGTTCATTAATGGCGTTGGGGCCAAGTTAAATATGTAGAGGTCGCAAAGTAAGCCAAGTTCCTATCCGAATCAATACCTCTGAGGTGGCACACCAAGGTCTACGAGCTTCTACTTGGTCTCTGCTTCAAAAAATAGAACATCCACCACTGGCATGTAGTGCTGCCATCTAGTGTCATCTGAACGAGGGAGAAATGAACTCTTCAGACTTGACAAGGAACTCAGATGGAGCAAATATCAGGATTGAACTTGACTGGGGTTGGTACAAAATGCTAAATAAATTGAAGCAGAAGGGTTTTAGTTTCCAATATCTATGTACTAAAACAAGGCATGGGCCATCCAGGGGTGCAAAGTCAACCAAGAAGAAGATATCATTCGACTTCGTGATTTTTTTCAGCTATTATAATAAAAAGATGGGATGTAACATCAATATTTTGTATAATAAAGAGCGATCTTCTTGAAGAATCAACCGGTGTTTATCGGCTCCGAATTCACCTTGCATTATCACAAGTTTGTTATGGATACCAAGTGGCATTGATTTCTCTCTTTATAATTTTACTTTATTTGTTGTAATATTCTTCTATTTGGGTTGGCAAAATAAGACCGATAACAAATTAAATGATGTTCAGTGTTCCGGCCAATGGTTGAGTGGTAAACGTTCCTGATTCCAGGGCAGTTGGTCCCAGGTTCGAATCCCGGTTTGGGCACGGACTTTTCCTTCCCCTCTCTCTTTCTGTGTATCTTTGTCTGTTTTCTTTTGAGATGATGGATAAATGTGGCCCTCCCTATAAACGTGTTTGTGGCGTGGGCAATACTATTCATACCTCCGTGACTTATTTCACAGGTTCCCACTGGGTTAAGTTAAAAAGAGTGGCAGTTTCCGAAAGTTATTGTGGGCGAGGGCCAATAACCAAGTGTCATACTATAGAAGAAAAAAAAATGTACACTGTGAGTTACACTAATATTCCATTCGCTTGCAAGTTACATTAACTTAATACCTCTTGTTAAAAAGATTTTTATTTATAAAAATTCCATTATCCTTCTCGTTTATTTATTTTTATGGTATAAAACAATACCATCTTGTTACATCCAAGGTTTTATTGCAAAGCACAATTTTTTAACTTCTTGGAAGATTTACAGGGAATTATTAACTTGTCTGTCAATTATGCTTCTTCAATTCAGGGACCTACGATATCTTGCCATTGAATTTGACATGTTTCATCCTTCTTGACTCATCAAATCACTAATTTCTTTCTTAATATCTTTATTAACTGTGTAAAATACAACATGTTTATTTCACTCGTTTACACGTCAATTTGTTTTTAATTCATTCATTCTTTCAGAAATAAAGATTTATCTAGCACTAAAGGTCGATTTTAATAATTCCACAATTCCCATTTTTATTGAATTACGAATTGTATACTTATGCAGCAGTAGAATTATACAGTTCAGCATCGGAGCTGATATTACCGATGATCGACCACCTTTACTCGCACTTGTACCCAAAAATACTCGATTAAAATTCAAATACTAATAATTAAAATTATCCAAATTTAATACCAACTAATTTATCTAAACTCCGTCCAAGTAACATTCTCAACATTAACATTTTATGACTCCTCCCCCTTAAGTATCCAACAAGTAATATGTCAGACTAGTTTTCAGTTATAGCTACCATCCTGCAAATGCTCCAGAACTTCGAACCCAGGCTAATAAAAAAACAGGCTGTGCCAGCCGGAAGTTTGATGATATACGATGAGAAAAATTTCTAAAAACCATAGGAAAATAGGGTTTTTTTTAAAACTTATGCTTAAGAAATACAGTGCCATTCCTAGTCCATTTAATATAAGTCCATTTAATAGCGATCTGGACTGACTTGTAGAGTCTTTTTTAATTGTAGATGTTTTATAGATCAGCGTTTCCCAACCTTTTTTGGCCAAGGCACACTTGTCGCGGGGAAAAAAA
>JAPDSC010026673.1:0-11828 GCA_026290005.1 Latrodectus geometricus
TTATTTAATAGAAATTTTTCTTTGTTTTGCTACACAATTTATTTTATTACAATTTCTTTCCATTTTCATATACCAGTCTTAGCTAATTCATAGGATATGAGTATTCAAAGAAATTATATTAAGAATCTTAAAATTGAATCTTAATATTAAGTTGTCAAAATAAAGAAACAATCGCAGAGTTGAACTTGATTTACTGCCGGTATATATACCTATTCTGATTTTTCCTTTTTCTTAAATATTTATATTTTTTATTAAATATATATACATAATTATAAATTATTTAACTATGCACATATAACATCGATTTTCAAAAGAGAAATTAGTATTCCAACGTTCATGTATTATATTACTTTAAGGAATTATACACTATGGGTTATTTAGGAACTTGATGGGATGATTTTTTAAAATAAAAAAGTAAGCAGATTCAAATCAGCATATAAATCAAAGATACTTTTACAGTATAAACATTTTATTTTTCAGTTTAGTTACACCTCCAATATATTATTGCGAAACCTTTAAGTTGGAATAAATGTATTTTGCAATGAAAAATTATTTTGAACATTATATTTAATTTTAATATTACAAAATTTCTTTATAACTTGGCTTTTAAATTTCGTAATCAATTATTTAGAAGTATATTAATGTACTGATATAATAATGGAATTGATTAATTTTTAAAATGTTATACCACATTTCAAATAGGATTCAATAAGTCGCTTATATAATACGAATGTACGAAGATTCTAATAGCTTTCACTATAGAATTGTTTCAAACTTTTCTTACCTTAAGTAACTTTCAGTTTTAATCAAGATAAATGCTAGAAGCGAATAAACGTCAAACAATACTTTACTTTCGTGGAAGATTTTGGAAGAGTAATTATTTCTTGAAATCAATAACACAACAAACTCCTCTGAGTTAGTTACAAGGCAGGTGTTGAAATTCTTCACTCCAAACTTAGCAGCTGAATTACTCGGGAAAACTCAGTTCATGAGTTTAATAGGATGTTTCAAATTAAAGAAAAAAAACAACAATTAAACGGAAAACAAAAAATTAATAGCATACGCAATCATTATTTAAATTTAAAATGAGAGTAATGCTTTTCAAATACATGAACATTCATTCAAAATTATATTTATCACTTATAAAAAATTTATATATTAATTATGTAGAAATCTATCTAACTTTCGTTTAACGAAAATCCATATAATTCCAAATTTCAATCATTTAATTTAAATATCAAACAATAAATTAATAAAAGTTCAGGATTTACAAACATTGTATTGTCAAATATTTTATTATGCTGAATATATATGTACAGTGAAATGGGACATATATTCTTAAATATATTGCAATGCTCATACACCTACAGAACAGCTAGAAAAACTAAAAGAATAGCCAATATTCCAAGCAGTACCGCAAATGAAGTTGTCTAAAAGATTCAGATTCAAAATAGTCTCCAGTGCTCCAGTTGATGCAATAGACGTTGTACCTGTGATACACACCCAAGCAAGTTTATGCAGACTTCCTAACATGCCCTTCACAGTTTTTGATTTCACTTTGCACCATCAAATCACACAGTAGCATATGTAGTTATAGACCTGACAATGGCTGTATGCACTCGAAACATCATTTTTGTTGTAAACCCAAGTGTTTACCAAACTTATGTCTGCACATCATAATATACATATTTTTTGTTCCATTAATTTTATACTTAACATTTTTATTCCAGGTGGTTTTTGAAATAAAAGACTGTTCCTTTTTATTTTCTGTTCGAATGACACAAGATTGGTCTTCTGTGGATTTACATCTGAATTTCTCTCTTTGCGCCAATTACTTACATAGCTTAAAGTATTTTGCATAGCTTCACAGGTTATGTTAATGTCTATACAATAATGAGTATGATAATGTAATAGCATATCCTTAAGTAATGTATCCTAGATTATTTATATGTTTAATTAGGTTATTTACTACCAAGTTAAAAAGTAATAATAAAACATTTTCTAGTGGACAGTCTCTAGTAGTCTTTTTTTCAAATGTGTCGTTAAAGGTGTTCATTTGAATTATTATATCTGAAATCTGGGTTTTATCCATAAATATAATGTTTGATTAGTTTCTGTGTACCTTTAAACATTAAAGATGCATAGGTGAGGAGATTGTCTAAAGCACCCTGTATGTCAAAAATAGTTACTAAACCAATCTCATTTCTTTCAAGGTGTCTTCCATCTTAAATATCAGTTGAAGTAAAGTTGTCTCAATAGATTTTCCACGTTGGTAGGAATTGTAGATTGTGCAAGGATAATCATTAATAAGAATATTAAAGAATACTTCTCAAGTATATATTCTGTAATAAGTTTATCAATGATATCCTCCATAATTTAAAGAAAGAAAGAAGATAAGCTGATTAGTCTTATTTATTTTGCCTTGTTAATGTGGCTTAACAGGCTTAGGAATGAAAACTATCCTAGTCTTTTTCCACATCTTTGGAATAAATCCCAGTACCATAATAGCTCCATATAATATAGTCAGGACCGGAATAATAAGATCCTCAGCTTTTTGGGTTATAATGGGCATAATTCCAAGGCTTTTGAGTGGCTTAAAGGGGAAAATGCCGCCCAACCTGTCGAGTAGTTAGCGTACCTGAGTACAGATGGGTGGGACCTGGGTTTGAATCCTGGCTCGGGCATGGATGCACTTTCTCTCTCTCTCTTTCTTGTCTTTGTCCTTTCTTTGTGTGTGAATGGTTGCCTACCCTATAAACGGGTCTCTATGTCATGTGTGTACTGAGGAAGTCGGACTCCACATCAAATATGGTTCAGTGGGAAAAGTGGAGCAGTGCACCCCATATTGCCAGCCTGACTGGCACACGACAACAACAACAAAAGGGAAAATAACCCGCTGAACTTTATATTATTGATATCTTTAGCATAAATCCAATGATTTCGATAGAATATTTTAACGAGCTTAGGAAATTTCACTACCTATAATTATTATATTATTTCACTGGCTATTAATATCACTGGCTCCTGGAATGTGAATTTTGGTCATAAACTCATTTCCAATACTAGAAAAAAAATAGCTACCTTCATTTTTAAAATGCCAACGAAGATTGATTCATCCCTTCTAAGAATTTTTTGAAGTCTAGCTACTTTAGAAATAAAATATGCCTCTTCAGGAGCTTTTTTTTTTCTAACAATTTTGTTATAATTAGTGAGGGTATTTTGTAATTATCTAATTCATAATTTTTCTTTACCTCATTGAAAAGTTTTTTAACATTAGCCCTCTCGGTTTTTAAAGAGTTTTTCCATCGAGGACACAGTGGTTTATATGTCTTAAAACAGATTGGGCAGTTGCTATATAAATCTAAGACTATACTTCGCAGAGATTCTGCCATAATTACAATATCATATTTGTTCCTAATATATTTTCCTCTCAGCTCCAACGGTCTCTCAAGATCCCCTTAATTTTTTTGCCAGTTATTCCTGATTGGATCTCTGAGACTAAGATGAAGATTTATATTAGAATTAATCTCAAAATGAACGTTTTGATGTTCTAAACATTCATTTTGATTCACATTATGCAAGTCTCTCATCAACTTTCAATTTTGTGATATTTTTACTAATAAGTGATGTTACTATAGTAATGTCAATTACTTCAAATCGATAAGAAGTTATATAAGTCAGGTAATTTCCTTTATTTAGGAGTAGGATTAATAATGTATAGATTTAATTAAATATAAAATAGCTAAATCATAATTTAGAATAAATTCTAAGAGGCAATCACCTCTTTTGTTTGTGCCTGACAACATGATGAACATTGCAGTCCAGTATGACAACTGCCTGCAAGTTATTTTCAGCAACTGCATGAATTTGTACAGTGACAGGTCAGTTGGACTCTTCTCTTCTTAGGATAGGTAGAGAGAGTTAAAAACAATTTCTCTGCTTCATCCCTTAATGTTGAGTCATTCAGTTAGAGGTAAAACTTCAAAATCTTTATCCATAAGGACTCATGTTTTGGTTTCACTACTCAAATCATAATTGGTTTACCATTTATTCTTTTGAAGCCACTGGAATCTGACCTTTGAAAGCTAAGGTTCTTAATTCAAGGTCAGGTGAATATCCTCAGTTAGTAATTTTCTCCTTAGCCTCTTTCACAGTAATGGATGCTGGCTTTTGGTACTTTTACCTCCATCAATTTCAGTGACATTATCAAGGAATTTGGCTTGTATTCGATAACTTTGGCTTGTCCGATATAAAATTTATATACCCTTTTGTTGAGCTTTGCGGTCCAGATGTATCATTTTTTTGTGTGAAGGATATTACAATTGGAGAAATATAACCATTATGTGCCTCTGTTTTCCTCATGCCTTCTTTAGTATCCCTCTTACAACAGACTTTCGGTAGAACAGAATTTATCTTCAGGTCTATCTTATTTGGCAAACTTAGAAGCTGTGCCCTGCTCCATCCAATAGTTGGCCTTTTCTCATCTCTCACCTTGGGCTTTTCTCCCACATTTTTCCTTCTTTCAGGATAGTTTCTTAATCTTGGCTTCTGACAGTATCTTCTTTAGTTTAATCTTTTCCCGAAAAGTAGTTAGGTAACTAATGACTCCCTACCTTTATTGAATTGTAGATTGCTTTGATTACATTTCCATGTCTTTTGATGAAGATTTCTATTAATTAAACTTTTTTCCTTTCAGTTTCCTTTTTTTCAACAGAAGTTCTAATTTAGAATATTTGTCTGCAATAGCAGAACAAAGAGTTGATTTTTTCTTCCATATATTAACTCAGACAACAACTCACGTAATAAAGAAGTTCACCCAGTATTACTTGAGATGCTGCTTAAAATTAATACTCTAGAGATTCGCTTAGCATATTAGAGGTTCCGTCAAGACACATTAACCTCTGTGCCCTTCCCCAAGAGCATGGATCACATAACACCTGGGTTAAAGAAATTGGTTCGCGTCCTCCTATTTAATATTTAAAAACTGTTCTGTCAGTGATACAGGGCATTAGGCTAACCATCAACTGTCTGCTGAAAAGCTGCTGAAAGCCTGGTAGCTGCTGAAAATCTAGGAACTTAGGAACAATTAATTTAACCACAAAAATGTTATTTTCAAAGCAATTGTTGTCCTTGGAGAAAAATATTAATAATATGCTTCAACAAAATCAAAGGATTGTAATTAAAGATAAAAAGATTAATTTTGAAAACATTAAAATTGTTATATATACGCTCAAAGCAAAAAGAAAATGAAATATGCTCTGTTATTAGGAAATACACACATTTCTAAAACTTCTGATCCATTTTTTTGTGAACAATAATCTTTAAAAATTGACTATCTAGAACATAATTTAGTGTTCCAGTTAATAATTTTGCAAAACTAATATCGGTAACTGTATCAGTCCTCATTAAACCCTTTTTAAATGCTGCTCTAAAATATTCATTTTTGATAATGAACAAAAACGCTCTAAGAGGCAACATGAACTGCAGTCAGATAACCTAAAAAGACAATTTTTTATAAGCTTTCTTCAATCAATAATTGACAGGGATAATAAATTCAAAAATGTCTCTTTGTTCTAAACTGTTGTTTTGCATCACATAAAAATCAAGATGTTGACACAATTTCTTATGCCTTCTATGGCATGAAACTAACTATAGAAATTTATCCAGAATCAGTATAAATTGCAATGATCTTTTTCTTGATTCACTTACAACCAACTTATTTTTAAAAAAATTGTGAATCTTATGTGGTATTACTCACTTTCTTGAGCTTTATCGAGTGGCACTTTTTTCCTGCTTTTAACTAACAGTACGTCAAGTGAGTCTCGCCATTCAGTAATACATTAAGCATATTTTTTATCGTTTCTAATTTTTGTGCAAGTACCTTGAAAGAAATTTTTTCAGCAATTTTTAACTGCACTCAATTAGATACCTCAGTAATATCTTTAACGATGTTAAAAAATTTTATTACTTATTTGCCTCCTTCTTTGATTATGTTTATGCATTGAAGGACCTACTTTGGACATTAAATTATATAAATATTCATAAGTTATACACAAATTAATTTGAATCTTTTATGTTAACAACTCCCAGGCATCTCAAAAATCTTTTTCTCTAATATCGCAAAAATTTCCTATTTAAATGGTATTAGAGATTATATGACATTGCTTTAAAATTGCAATTATATGCTTAAACATTATTTCTTATCTAGAAATTTAGTTACTTTCTATCAAATTTATCTATTCATCTTCAGCATTTTCTCCTTACATTTAGCAGTATATGTTCCAACATCACGTAAAGATTATTTCTGTTACTAAGATTATTTCTGTTATTTATAGCAAATTTTTGCAACAGCATAAAATTTCAAAACATTTAAATATAAACATAATATTCCCTGCAATTTTTAACAGTAAACTATTCAATTTAAAAATAGAAAGAGTTATATATAATAATTACATTGTTCGATTATAAAAATTCCATCTGATTTTATAAGTAATATTACTAGTGTCATTGCAAATACTTTGTGTAGACATAGCTTACGAATTTTTCAAATACATGCCTGAGGTTTACGAATTGTCCACACATTTAAATTTTGACTGCGAAAATATTTTCCAAATAAATATTCATCTTTCGCCTGGTTTTTCTTTAGAAATCTTTGAGCAAACTGAAAACTTTTTAAATTCTCCTAAAAAAAATACTTTTATGTAAATAAAAATATTGATTTCAGCAAAACTCAAAATGCTTTGCTCAAATGGATTTTTAAGTGTGCATTTTCCGTTTTGTTATACCCTAACAAAAATTGAAAAGTATGTTCAATTTGAGGTTTTAATATTTTATGGCACGCATATCCTCGAGGGGCAATTTCGATGAAACGCTTTAAGCCATTCAGCACAAATACATTCAAAATTGCTGATTTTGTTTAATCTTGTAGATTTTGTTCATTAGTTAAAAAAATCTAAATGCTTATAAGTTACTTATTGTTTTAAAAATCCTATTGCTACGTTAACGAAAAGAATGGAATACTAGGAAATAATGCAAAGTATTGCTTATTAATGGACAATTCAATATATTGTTTTATCCTCATAAAGTCTCATTACAATATTTTTGAAATAAAGAAAGGAAACGTAAGCAGAAATTTAAGTATAGCAGCTGATATTGAAAGCATATTTTATTTATTGAGAGAATCACACAAATGAAAGTTTAAATTTTTGAAAATAATATGTATGAGCAAATTTAAATAAATTTTTTTATAAAAAATTATTAATAAATGGTCTTATATTAAAATTTTAAGAATTATTTTTATGATCTTCCTACAAGTTGTTAAAATAAATTACTCATATGCATCATCAAAATAAATCATTTGTCTCAAGATCGTAAAGCAAAATAATTTCTTACTTACTTAATTTATTGAAAAATAATAACTTTTTAGTCTATCACAGAAAAATACTTCAAATTCTACATCAATTATTAAAAATACGATTTACAACAAAAGTATCTTAAAAATGCATTAGGGAATTAAATATAAATAAAAGTTTATACTGGATAAGATTGACATGAAATGAAGGGAAAGAAATCAATTATATTGTTGCTGATTTGAATGAACTATCATTATTTTTTGATAATCACAGCAAAAATATCAACGTTTTGGTAGCTCCAGGTTCTTTATTTTTTATGATCGTGTAAATGATGCATCCATACAGCATTTTTAACGTTTATCAAGTTAATTTTTAAAAGCTTAAGTATATTTTTTTTTAAAATTAGGTTTGTTTTTTAGGGTTTTGTAATGTTGCTAAAAATTTGATTTTTACACGTGTAAAATGTAATTAATTTATATGAAACATTGTAGACATTTGAAAACAAAATAAACGTTTTTAATGTACCAATATTAAAACTGCGTGTGTGTAAAAACATTATATAAAAAATGTTTAAACAATTTATTTAATTTGTGCTCTTGAAAATTGCTTAAAAATTTCTCTAAATTAAGGAAGACAATAATTTAATATCATAACATTTGATTAAGAAATATGAAACAGTTTAATAATATAGAAATTTTTACATTTAATTATATATATTACTAGCTGTACCCGCCGGCGTTGCCCGTGCATTTAGAAAATGCAGATAAGTGAATAGCGCAGGAATAGTAGTGTAGGACACGTATACTGTCTCTCTCTCTTCCCCCCCCCCACACACAACATTCCCCGTCGATAAAAAGGAACAATATATCCTAAATATTTTAAACGGAAAATTTTCCAAAAGATGGTCGCCAGAATTGTTTCTCAAAAGGAGCTGGTGCAACCCCTGAATCAGCTATCGGCGAGTAGCAATCTCGAGAAGAAGTTTTATAAATAATTTTTTTAAAATTTTTCTAATTCAAAAATCGAAAATCGGGCTTCGAGGTCTGGTGGCCAGCCCCATCTTAGCGAGAAAAAAAGGCGCCAAAAACAGGTATTTTGCTTGGCGAGAAAAAAAGTCGCCAAATATCTGATTTGGGGGAGTATATCAAAGTAGTTCCCATTGCAAAAATTAAGAAAAACAATAAAATCTCTTGGCTCAGATTTACTGTACGGTCGCTCTTGGCGCGATTTTCCAAAGTTGGCGATAAATAACATTTTCTGACAATCCAACCAATTCTGATTAATCGCAGATGAAGGATTCCATCCAATAAAAAATGGGAGATTCTGACAAACTGGGAACCAACCAATGAAAAATGGAATATTTTACTTATTTTCAGACTTCACTTGTGCAGATTGGCGAGGTTGGCAAGATTTTGGCGATTTTATAAAAAATCGCCAAGAGCGACCGTAGAGTAAATTTTTACCAATCTCACTTTCCCCCCCCCCCTTTGGTTGCTATGTTAAACCGTGTCTGTTGCGATGGCTTACATGGTATTAATTTTGATAAATCAAATCGAATCGACAAATTTGAAGTCTTCGGCATTTGTAATTCGAATGTTGAGTATAATACTTCACTTATTGTGGTTTTGGTGATAGAAAGATTTCAGATTTTCGTTTTTCATTTTTATTCTAATTCAAATAAAAAAAAGTTTGATTCCTTGTAGATTTTCTTAATAACTTTGCTTAAGGAATCAAGTATTTTTGTTCATTTTCTATATTTATTTAGTTTAATGATTTTAATTAGAAATATTTTATATAAATTAAAATTAGATGTAAGTTTGATTTCCTAACGATTTCTTATTAAAAAGTTTAAGTGTATCTAATAAATTCTTCAAAGTTTTTATTTGCTTTCAAGAATTTGAGAAACCTTGAATGATAAATAAACTGCTATTCGTTTGTGCTAAAATGAATAATAATTAGAATTTCCTGAAGAATGTATTGAGCCAATAATATAGTATGAAAATGGGTACTTCTTCATTTCACCGGTGCAAGTTATAAAGTCGCCAAATGGCATTATTATGCGTAACAAAAAATCACAAAATTTTTACTTTTTCCATCATTAACTTTCTGTTTTTTCCAAACATTTAAAAAAAAATATTTTTACAAAATAAAATTTTCAATTAATATTAAATGAATTAAATTAATGGTACAATCCTAGGAGACAGGATTCAATTTGTCACCAAAGGTCCCATACCTTTGGTGACAAACGGGAAAAAAAAGCGTCCAGGCAGAACGAAATGGCAAAATAAGAATTCTAGAAATCGTTACGTTTATCGTATCTAGTGTATCAAAGTAGGATTACCAAGAATGACAAAATTTATAACCAACTAAAATTATTCATGCCAAGGACCTAAAGCACATTTTAACCTAAGATTCAAAACACTGATGACAATTTTTCGACATAATGCAAATGAATATCTAGATCCGTTGTAGAAAAAGTCCTTAATAGGTGAAAATGCGCTTTAGGTCCCCTACTTGGCGCGTTTTCAAAATCGCCGATGCCATGGCGAAAATTCTACGGCTATTTCAAAGTGAAACTTAATTAGTGACCAATGAAAAGACTAAAACAAAAGGATAATTAATGAGCATGAGTGAAAAAGCGCATCAAATTCGCGAGTTGGTGAAGTAGGGGAACTAAAGTGCAATTTAACCAACAAAAGAATATGGAATTAATTTTATAATACACACATACACAATCAGCCAGTTTAACAATATAAAATTCCAAACACGAAAAACAAAAAGCATCATACTTATAACTTAAAAGGGATAAAAAGAAATTATTGGCTGTATCCCAGTGTACGGTACGCTATTTTTATACAATTAATATAATTATAGAAAATACAATTAATATCATTATATAATATAAAATTATATTATTTTATACAAATAATATAATTTTATACATTATTATATACAATTAATTATAATTGTATATATGATTACCGTTGTATATATGCGTACCGTATAAGGAGCGTACCGTTCACTGGGAATTAACCGAAATTATTAAAGGCGGAAAAAATTATAAGGGTAAGTAAAGTCCAAATTTTAAAATGCAAAATTAAGATTTCATCTTGATTATTATAAGTTATTCTCTAAAATATATATAATAACATTTTATCACTCACTCATAATTTTGGCTTCATTTTTTTTTTTTTATTCTTCCATAAAAGCTGATCCTCTACTTTGTAGGTGGAGTTTTTTCTTCCCCAGGTTTCTTTTCTCCTGGTTTTCCTCCTTTATCATCAGGCTGTCCGGGTTTTTTCTCACCAGGTTTCTCTTCAGGCTTTTTAGGATCCATTTCTTCTCCCACGGGAATTAAATATTCAAATGAAAATATGTGATGAATTTTTTGCTTTAAGTAAACTATACAGTAACGCAGCTTATCAAATCAAAATTAGAATGTGAAATTCTGCAAATTGTCTCACTTCACTCGCGTATCATATCCACGTAGCACCTTCTCACGTGGATGTTCAAACCAGCCTTTACAGTTTTAAATAACTGTAACAATTTTTACTTCTGGAAACGTCTAGAAATTTCTGTAAAGTTTGGAATAGAGGGCGCTAGTTTCTCAGTTAATAGGAAAATGGTTCCTATCATAACTTACCGCTGTTGTACTTCTTACATGTTTATATTATTGCAGACTAATACAATAATATTCCATGTTTCAAAATTTATGTCGGATTTAATATTGATAGCAATCAAAACATAAATTTATAACTTTATAGATCAACTACTTATAGAAAACTTACTACGTTATAGATCAACTTCGATTCAAATTAAAGTTATTTCATATTGTAAGTGCGAATGATGAAAACTTTCCGAATTTCAGTAAAAGAAATCATTATAATCATAGAGGTTGCCTTTGACTAAATTTTTAGTCAAAAAGGGAATAGTTATCCGAATTCAGCGACATTAAATGAATGAAACTTTTATTTCTTTTTTTCCAGTTAATAACAATCATGTAAAAATAGGGGAAATGGCGGCATTTTTAAACAACCAAGCTAACAACATTCAAATTCGGAATATACTTTATGGTGCCTCTTTGATTCTCGCAAAGTTGTAATCGCGATTGATCGCCAAGCCGGGCAAACCCCAATCATATTCCGATAGCAACAGGGGAATTCATTGTCTGTGCAACAAAAATCGCCAATAAAAACGATAGCCAAACAAAAATCGCCATGTTTGCCAAGGGGCCACCTTAAAGTATAGTTTTACCATAATTTGACATTGGTAACGAACAAATTTCAAATGGACAGACAGACAGACACATTACACTTGCTTTTATTATCTATCTATAACCCCGGAATCAGCTATTGGCGAGCAGCGATCTGGAGAAGAAGTTTTATAAATAATTTTTTTTTAAATTTTTCTAATTCAAAAATCGAAAATCGGGCTTCGAGGTCTGGTGGCCAGCCCCCTTGTGCTTCCGTGTAAAAA
>JAPDSC010026686.1:0-71586 GCA_026290005.1 Latrodectus geometricus
CTGTTTCGTTTTGAAAATATTCAAATTCGTATATCGTCATATTGAAGCGAAAATTTTTAAGTTACACAGCAGATTTTAAATTAAAAGCTATAGCGAAAGCAAATAAAAACAATGGGGTCAAATGTGTTAATGTAAAGTGAAAAACAAAGTACGCGCGGTATAAAAAAAATTGTGAAAAATACGCAATTTGTAAATAATCCATTTCTTTCATTTAAATATTAACGAAGAAAACATATATTAATTTAAATATGTCTAACATCGTTTTAAAAGTTATTAGAAGCTAAATATCGATAAGTTTTACAAGACTCTCTTCTCAAAATTATCGCTTTTGATCGATCTCGTGCTTTCATCTCAAGTTTATCGCACTTTGCGATGAACTCGATCTAGACTGATATTTTTCATAATAAATGCTTTTTTTCTATACAATTTATTAAATTTTTAATCCTACAGTGCATTTTTTTATTTTATGTGACCTATATTATCAGCACTACATATTTTAGACTATTCGCCGAAAAAGAAATTGCCGTGGATTATACGCCGCTGCGGATTATATACAGGAAAATACGGTATCTTTTTATGAAAGTTCAGTTACCTGTTTTAAATTTGCTTGATGATTTAAATATTATTTAAAAGTTTAATTTTAAATTTTATGAAGATCTGTTATCTTTCTTAATTTTTTTTATTAAAAAGTTTTATTTTGCATTTTCAAATATTTTTGTTTTATATTTGATTGCTTCTTTATTATCGATATTATTTACTTTTTATATATTTCTGATATTTAATAATTTTTAAAGTGGTTAAAGATCCATGTCCTCAATGGAGGAAAATACTTTGGTCTCCTGACTGTACTATGTTAGCACTTGCATATAGTAATGGGAAACTTGATTTTTATGATTTGATTGGAGCTCACATGTTTACCATAGATCAGGTAAATTTGTTTAGAAGCATATTCAAAAACCATTTAATATTTTAAAACTGCTTAAAAATGTATTCTATAAATATTTAATCATTTTTTGTTTCTTAAATGATTATTTTTCAATGTTTGACATGCTGTTAAAATTTTATATAATCTATAAATCACCTTAACATTGATAAATATTCTTAAAATTTAATTTTTGATTTTAAAAATATTTATATTATTAAAGAATTACTCTTTAAATTTTGGACATGGGTAAATTAGCAGAGATTTTTTTTTATTTACTTTAATTATTAAATTGAATTTTTTCGATCCATTGGTTGCTTTTTCATCTTCGTTTGAATCAACATTATTATTTGCTTTTTTGAGATCAATCAATTCACTGTATATTAAATAATTTACAACTTCTTATAAAAGTAATAAAATTAGAAATTAAGGCATCAAACATTAAATATCATTATAAGGGTTTCTGAAAATTTTGAGAAAGTTCCTTCTGAGAAGTAGAAAAAATTAACAATTATAGTTTTGAGAATATAAACTATTTTATCCTAGCAGATGGTGAGAATACACGAGAAGAGAGAGAGAGAGTAATTACTATTTATACATATTGTACCGCGCTTCGGGGTTCGTGTTGATTGAGAGTTGAATAAAACAACCAGTTAATTAACACAAGACTTTTATTCGAAAAAAATTCCAACTGTAATAATAACAATTAACACAGCACAATTCTTCAGATACGATAAGAAACAGTTCAAAGGTCTCAAATACCTCAGACAGCTTCGCTAGCAGTCACAACTAATCGTCTTCACAAAACTAAAAAAACTCAACTAACTCACTATGTCGGGCTGCGGTATTTATACCTGACTTAGTGGAGAAATCTACTAGTTTCGCCAAGGTTATGGAAGCTTCTAGGCTATCTCGCTAAATATTGGTCTTAGAGCTTAGGAGATGGATGTTTCCAGAAATATCTATTTCTCGCCAAGTTTTTTGCCAAAACATCATTAAGTCACCAAATTATTAGATAAACCGCTTTTAATGTACAACACTTCTAAATACCACAATTTTTGCCCAAAATGTGATTATTTCCGATCTGTCTGAGGTATTTTATGACGAATACAATTATTATTTGTAAATTTGTAACAATATATACTAATTTCTGGATTTGGTATTTCTGATTCCGGATAAAAGGATACTTTTTCTATTTGGCTATGTGAATTACACTAGACTGTGATTTTCTTGTAGGATTAAACCAAGTATGCTTTTAAAGTCTACAATAAGCATTTAAAAAATAAATGTTAATCTTGTTCTACTATATTCTGGTTTATAGAATTTTAGTAAATTCCAATTCTCTTCTGGATGAACATAGGAAGGCAATTGCTCTAACTGGAATCCCTATTAAGAAGTCTCATAAAAATGGTAATTGCTGATAATCAGTGTACATATCAATTTATACAGAGCAAATTTAACCCCATTCGATTTGTTATCTAACATTGTCCTTTACCATGATATACATGAGGAAGATAGATATCCTTCTCATTCAGCAAGACTTTGGAATTCTTGAACAAAAACACAACAGAGTGATAAAACATTCACCTTAATCATCTGATGTAGATATATGTGATTTTTGCTAATTTAAAAAAGGATGGACATTATCTTTATTCTAAAAATTTGATGATCTTTATTTTTAAATCATTTTCATTTAGCCTAGATAATTTGCTTATAGAAATGCATTGATGGTGGAATAGACTACTTCAAGCAGTACAAAAATTTGTAAATGTAACTGTAAAAAATCTATATAAAGATATCTCAAATATTTCATATTAATCCTCATATTTTGTGTCTTTTTTTTTTTTTTTTTTTTTTTTTTTTTTTTTTTTTTTTTTTTTTTTATCTATATGGTGCTACTCACAGAATCTTAACTTTTTTGTATAGGAAAATGTTTCTTTTTCTAATTTGTTCATGATCTATTTCAAATATCAAAGATAACCATAATAGATTTTGTTCGAATTTTAGTGTATAATGTTTTTTTTTTTTTTTGCTAAACAGTATCATAGTATCATTATTTCAATTAAAATTTTACACCACTTATTGCTAACTATACGCAGTATACTAAGGGTTGATTTAATAACTGCATATTTACATACATAAGATTTTTGTAAATTATATTATGACAAGAAAAACTAAATAATTTCAGTTCTTGTGTATTACTTTTTGTGTTTTTATGTTTTTATTGTTAATTTTTTTATGTAGTTTTGCTCAGTTAAATTTAATGTCATAAAATAATGAATTTTACTGTTATATCAATGGGCTTAATTCTTTGTATCTGTATAGAATGATGTCCAATTATTAATTTGTATATTACCATAAGCAAATTTAATTTAAATAACATACTCATTTACCTGTAAATACATCCATATGTATACAGAAATAACTAATTTTAAGCTATAAAATCAATAATGTAATCGGCATTAAAACAACAATAAGCTATAAGAAATTTATTTATTTTTCGAATTATTTCATTAAGAATTAAAATTATCTTTCAGTTAGTTTTTTATGAATATTAATTATCTGTTAACAAAGTTTGCAGAAAATTATTATAATTATAATTAACAGTTTAATCAATTATTATGTTTAACATAATTTTCTGCAAACTTTGTTAACAAATATAGATTAACAATATTAAAAGTATTTTCTGGAAAAAAATGTAAAAAACATTTTTAAAAATAGTATCTTTAAATGTTATCATTAAAAGCGTTTAAGTAACAACTTTATCAAATTATAATTTCAAAATAAATAGAAAGTTTAATTTTCTGAATAAATCATGACTATTTACTGTGTTTGGATACACAAATTAATAAAACTATTTAAAGTATGAAGTTATATTTTTCAAAAACTGTCAGAATAAGAAATTTTCATCCAGTAGGGAAATCATGCTTATAATTTTTTTTTTTTTTTATGTTATATGGATAGGCATTGAATATTGCAATGAAATAAAATGTGTAAATCTATATAAGTAAATCTACAGTAAAATTTTATTTTTACATATTTGCTTAAAGTTGTTACTTGTGTATTTTTATTTTATGCCTCTTTTTTTACAGATGGTACAATCTTCTTTAAATAATGAAAATCAAGACTTTTGTTTCTCAGTTGCTGGAATGGCATTTTCTGATGCAAGAGTAAAAAATACTCAATGGTATATAACTATTTGTTAAAATATTTTCAGTAACATATTAACTCCAAGTGTATGACACGATTGCATTATTGGATGTTAACCCTTCTTTGCATAATGGTGGAAATTTCCATCATAACCTATAATGCCCAAAAATTATATAAAAGAAAAAGTTCACTTTAAGTTGATCGTGTTTGGATACCTTTTTAATGTCCATTGCATAAAAAGAAACATAGCTGTCAAAAATAAACAAGTGTCATTATCAGTGAAACGAGCTTAAAGTTTCTCATTCCGCTGTTTGTTGTAGTTGCTATAAACATATGATTTCGTTTATAATTTTGTTTTATTATATTAGAGTTTCTATTGCTAAAAAATTGAAAATGAGTGGAAGAAAGGTTTGTAACACGTGTTTCTGTTATTTTCCTCTTTTATTTCTATTTAGTACTAAGCTAATGATCTAACTTTGGATGATGATGGAAATTTTTAGCATATTGTTTTTTGCTAAATTTATACTATAAATAAATACTAAGATTTTTTTTAACCATTTTTCCTTTAATTTTGAACATGAATTATATCAACTTGATTTATTTCACCAATAAAGAAAAAATCATGCAAAGAAAGGTTAATTAAATTTTATTTCAATTTCAAGTTTTAAACGTTTTCTTTTTTATTTAAGTATTGAAATTTTTTTGTATATAATAACGATTTAATGTGCATCATTTATTTTTAATTTGCTTTCATTTATATTCAAACTTTTTAGGTTTTATGTAATGTTTGATGAAAAAAATTATTCACTTCATTTATTTAATAAAACTATGAAAATATATTACATTTAAATACTTACATTTGTGGATGTTCACATTGATTCATATACTTTAAAATGTTAGGAATTATTTCAAAAATATTTATATATTTGACTATTGTTGTTGCAAGTTTCAGTGTAAGGAATTAGATTTTTGTTATTTCAAACTCAATGCTTTAATTTAAATTTAGAAAATTTTGTAATCCAGTTTTGATTCTTAATGAAAATTGACTTTAAACTTGATAGAATTTTTCTTATGTCGAAAACCAGTTTTAAGTTGTAGTTATGTTTTCATGAAATTTTTTTCCAAATTTTTAATTTATTTACTGATTACTACGATTAAAGTTTAACTGATTTCTGTGTGAAATGTTTGTTGAAACTGAACAGTGAATGTTTTTAATGACTATCTGATAGAGGATAAATAAGCAACAGTCTCTTAAAATAAGATGTGTTTGAATGCTAAGACTGAAATTATCTTCGAAATTGAGTAAATGTCAATAAATTTGTATAAAACAAGATACGTAATCAATTGATTTGATATGTGTTTATTTTACCAATTCCACATTTGATATTTAATTTTTAAGTTTATAAGCTTTCCTTTTACAAATTTCTTTCAAATAACATTTTTTTCTTCCTTTCATTTATTTAATCAATCCTCTGTACAAATTGAAAGAATATAATGATTTTAAATGGAATTTTTGTCTTTCCTTTTCTACCTCTTTACGAATCATACATAGTTATGTTTTTTTAAAATGTATCATTGATGATGCAAATAACTATTTTTAATGTAAATTTACAGAAGCATTACTGTATTTGATGCAGTATAAATCAAAGTTTTTTCATGTGTAAGGAAATGAGATATCATCCACTTTTACTCAGAAATGAAATTACTATTCAAAATTTATTAACATTTGAAAGCTTCATTTGCCCTAGAAAGAATTTTGATCTTTATCTTCTTGTGTAAAAATAGTGTGTGTGTAAATGTTCTTTTCATTCACTTATCCACTCTCATTCTTGACATGGTCAGTAAATAAGTTTTAGTAAATATAGAGACCGTTCAAGTTGAAGCTTTGCATGGAGTTAAAAAAAACTTTCAGAGTAATTTTAGTCAGTGCTGAACAAGATTCTTAAAATGTATTATTATTATGGCTTAAGAAAGAAAGTGTTTTTGTCAGTTAGTGTGTTAAACAATTTTTCTTTAACTATATAATTCTGCTTTAAATAAACAATTCTACTTTAAAGAGAACTCAACCATTGAATTTCACTAAAGATAAGGAATGGTAAATGGATTTCTTTGTAGTTCTCATTATAGCAGATCTTACTCTACATAAATTGCTTTTTTCAAAAGATTTCCAGAGAAATTACTCTTACATGTCTTCATTCTTGTAAATTGTAAAATTTACAGATGCAAAATTTTTTTAAATCATAAAGACCACAAAACTTGCTTTAAAGTTTAAATTTTATAAGGTACTGATTTTGAATTTTTAATTGCTGACTGTGCATCCACCAAAATAAATCGTTGCTTATATTATGGAACCATAGATATCCTAAGTATAAGCTTTAATATCAGTGTAGGAAATAGGAAACATGGAGGGTATAAAATACTCTATTAGGGAAAGATTGGTATAGTAATAAATTCTAATAAATATTTGTATTAAATTTGTAGTAAGTTGTAACATAATAAGAAAGATTAATAATATAATGAATTTTATAAAAAAATTTCATGAAAAAGATTTGACTGAGCTCAAATGCCTTTAAAATAAAATATTTAAGAAAATTAAATTTTAGAGATTGAAAAAGCAACCTTAGAAAGTTGAATCAGCTATAAAGTCATGTGCTATGAAACTCAAGAATGAAAAAGTTATGCATTTTTGCTTAAATATAGAAGTTGAA
Source organism: Latrodectus geometricus (assembly GCA_026290005.1). Lineage (NCBI taxonomy): Eukaryota > Metazoa > Arthropoda > Arachnida > Araneae > Theridiidae > Latrodectus > Latrodectus geometricus. The sequence goes on from JAPDSC010026686.1 coordinate 6,781, forward strand.
CTACATGAAAGAAATACCAGAGAATTTGAATAATGAAGGATATTTTCTCTCTCACTATACAATTTTGAAACTTTCTAGTTGTATAATGAAGCTATAAATGGTATTTGATACTAGCTGTAAAACCATAAACATATAATTAAATAATTTATTGCATAAAGGAGAACTGATAAGAAAGTACTTTTTTCAGTAAAGATTAAATTTAGAAAATATATTTATGTATTTAAATATAAAAAAAATTCAATAAATCAAGTTAGAGTTTTTAAAAGAAAATATAAAAATAACTTTTGGAATTACTAATGGAATTACATGCATTTCATTTTTAGCTCAACAAATTCTTCTGCCAATGAAGAAAAACAGTTTTTATTTAATTTCAAAAGTTTCATAGCTTTAAATTTATGCGAGTATAGTTGTCTATCTAACTTTTCTGAATTTCATTAATTTAAAAAACTTCAAAGAAAAAAAGCATTAACTCTAAAAGGTAACACATTAATAGACCTCTCTAGGATGGAAATCTTATGTATCCTCTATCAAAACAATTTTTAATGCCAAAATCAGAACTGTCTGCTTGTCATCTTTTGGCTACAAAGTCATTCCTAATCTTAATTTAAAACGAGCTTGTGTTTAGCTTTAGTAGGATTCATCAGTAATCTTATCTCGTATAAACTCCTCACCTCACTTTCTAAAGACATTTGTTAATAATAGTATTTCACTCAACAGTTATAATTAAAATATCAGGAAGATTTCTTCAAAATATAATTTGCTTATTCTTTTTGATAAAATTCATATATTACTTGTTTATATTTAGATGGAAAATCAGTACCTTATATAATTAGAATTACTTGAATTTATTATTTAAGAAGTGTTCATCAAATATTGGAACTCTTAAATTTGAGTTTTTATTTTACTATTGTAAAATGCTGTTTATTGTCAAATGAGACATTCAATAATAATAATATCTTTCTTAGTTTGTCATGTTATTGTGCCTTATCAAGCTCCCAATTAAATTATTGTAATCCATTATTCTTTGTACTGTTGATCTTTTACATTTCTTTGTAAATAGAACATAATTATAATTTTGTTCTATTTACAAAGAAATTGTTAGTTCCTCTATAATTTATAAATCACATGGATGGCTCCTACAAATATTTAAATAATTTTAAATATATCTTTAAATTTGAAAAATAATCTATTTCTTTTGTGGTCTCTTGGGGCCAACAATGTTAGAGTTTTTAATTCTTTTATGAATGTATCACTAATATATTAATCAGTCTATTATTATGTGTAAACATAAATTATTTAATTTTTAGGTCATATGAATTTCTTGCTGCAAATTATCAAGGTACTATTTATTCTTTTTTTATCAGGTAAGTTTATATAATTTTTAATGCTCTTCTATTTATATCCTTAATTTAGTGTTGTATTTCTTAAAAGTTTAGTTTTTTAAAAACAAATGTATTAAATATAAGAATCAAGTATAAGATTTTAAGTTGTTTTAGTGTGTTTTATTTATTATTAAGTTGCAGTGACAAAATTTATTCTACAATAATTTTCATATACTGTTAATTATGGCACAGTTTTAAATCTATTAGGTTTTCTTGAATTTGAATAAGTTGAATAATTTTCTAGTGAATAAAATAATAATGACAAAGAGAAAATTTTGCATCATAAAGTAGTTTTTATTTGTAATCAATTTTAAACATTTCTGTTGTTAATATTCTTCTTTTTCTGTTGATACAGTATCTATATTAATAAATAAGATAACGTTTTTTATTTTTGTCAAATTATACTCAGTTTAAGTTTAAAAGAAAAAAATTTAAAAAAATGGAAATTAATCTCAACTTTGGTATCATAGTTTTCTTTAAGCATGATAGTTTCTAATAGATGTTCCAAATGGATTTCCTATTTATAAACAAAATAGCTATTTAATTTGTTATAGTTATTATTGCCGACTAATTTTTGATACTATTGATTTTAAATTTTAGAAATGTTATAGTTTTGTGCAATTTAATTTACATATTATTGATTGCTTTAAATACATATTTTTTCTTTTAATTATAATATCAAATGTTTGTTCTGTGAAATCTATTTTTAAATATTGCTTAATTAGGTTTAACACCCTATGGTTTTTCTACTATTTTCCATGACTTTAATTATTGTTATTCTAGAATTTTTTTAAACTGTGAAATTTTGTTGAAAAATTAAAAAATATTGTTACAAGTGTAAAATAAAATTATGTAACAGAAAACTGCAAACCTACGAAGTTATATTTGCTTATTAAACTATTAATGTCCTTATTTTGAGTTTAATTACTATATTTTATATATTTATAATTCGTGTATAATGGTGTTAAAAACGTTTAGAATTTCATTGTTCATATTATACACCCCTGCAGATAAACTGATAAAAAATATTCTCCATCAGAATTACTTACTATAAAATTTTGAAAGAAATGGCTTTTATGTTTAATAAAATAAAAAATAGATGGCACCATGATGTGGCTGACTTATTCCAAATATAATTAATTTTGTTCAGTTATGTTTGAGAACAAGTTATGTTCCTGGGAAATATTACAGTTCTACTGGCTATTGTTTTGCTCTGAGCTGCTTCACTCTGGAAATATTCAAGTTCGTATATTGTCATGTAAAAGTGAAAGTGTATATAAGTTACATTGTAGATTCTGAACTAAGAGCTATTGAGAAGAGAAATAAAAAAATGGCAGCAAACATGATGTAAGGTGAAAAACATATTATGCACAGTACACAAAAGAAAAAGTATATCCACTCTGTATTTTAAAAATTATTCATTTCTTTCATTTAAACGTTAACTATTCAAATATATTTTATTTTTAAAATATGTCTAACCTTGTTTTAAAAGTCATTAAAAACTTAAAATTCATAAGTTTTACTAAAATTTTCTTGGAGTTATTGCTTTTGATTAATCTGGCACTTTTATCTGTTTATCACACTTTGCAATGAGGTTGCAAATGATGAAAATTTAATTATTGTTATTTGAAATAAGCAGCCATCGGCAAGCATGAAAGTGATTTTTTTTTTATACTTTATTTAACATTAACAAAAAAGATAAAAAAAGTTTTATGAATGATCATTATAGCTGCAGAGCATAACTCCAAGAATAAAATTTGTGTAGAAAGTGAAGCAAAAGATTATGTGCTAATAATAATGTATGTCGTCAATGTCTAAAACACAAGAAGGAGATTATACGATTAGGAACAGTTCAAATCTACCGCTGGCCACTCCCGCATCTGCTTAACACAGTGCTTCTTTCTGAGGGCCTTGCTTTTTTTCTGAGCAGCGCTATGCTGTAATAATGATTGCTACAAGGTGGTTCCAAACAGATGTTTTTCATTTCTTTACTATTTATTATATTTTTAATCACACTGTGTATTTTTTATTTTATCTGGCACTACATTATCAGTAGTATATGTTTTTGATTATTCAATGAAAAATTGCTGCGAATTATGCAAAGCTTTTTCTGTTACTAAAAGAGAAAGGTCTTGCGTATAATACACCATTGAATTATATACAGGAAAATATGGTAGTTTTTGAAATTATTTTCAATAAGTTTTCAGAAAAATTCATAAGTTCCAGTAATAAAATTTCAATATCTTTCTAATAGATTTTTTCAATATTATATGGTGATTTTAAAATTGTCATTTTAAATGCTCGAAGTAAACATTACAAAGAAGTAAATTTTTATTTTTTTAATGGTAATACTTATATTCCTGAATATTAGGCTAGAATACATCATTTACAAAGAAAATGTGTACAAAAGTTGTCCTAATCTTAGTAATCAATTATTTTTCTTTTCTATTTACTTGAAAAAAATGTACCTATTTTGAAAGACTTTTTGAACTTAGAAGTTTCAAATTAAAATTTTTTTATTTTTCATTATGAATGTACTTCAGTTCAAAATTGTGTATTTTTCAATATTATATTTTGTTTTAATCTTCTATACCTTTGGCTTGATTTCCAAGGTTGATCTTGCTATTTGATGAAAATGTTTTTGTTCTATTTGAATACTATTGCTGTATGTATAATAGAATGTCTAAATGTTCAGAAATAATAAATATTAAGTGCCAGTATATTTATTACTTCTTTGTATGAATTTATTTTTCAGTGTGGAAAATTTGTAGATTTTAAGAAAATAAAAAAAGTCTTACTTTTATTTCAAAATATTGTATTATTTTCCTGGGAAAAAGGAAATTAAAAGGATCAAAGTTGTGCATTAATTTTCCTTGTATATATTGGGTTATTCGGAAAGTTCATGCTGAATTTTGGTAGGTAACATGAGAGACCTGACTGAATATATCACAATTATTGAAAACAAATGACATGTGTACATATTCTAAAAGATAGCTTCAGTCATATTTGGAAAAAGTTTAATTATGATTCGTTTATTTTTATCAATTTTGTACGTCTTAAAATATGGTGGCCAATAAAGTGTATTATAGGCATTTAATGCTTTTCTTTTTCCCAAAGACGAAAATGCCACATAAGCGGCAAATAAGATATGTGCTGTTTATGGCAAGGATGTTGGATTTCTCTAAATGGGAAAAATTTCGACTATTTGGTTGAGATCAAAACCCATATGAACAAATTTTTTTGTTAAGAAATCTGAGAGATACTGGAAGCACAGAATTCTCAAGCAACAGGAAAGATGGAGAAAGGTAGTGAAGTAGAATGGTACCTATATAATTTAATAAATGTATAACGATATTTAAATGAGCTGCATTTTAATTGTTCTAAAATATCAGCATGAACTTTCTGGACAACCCAATATCTTATTATATGTTGCACTGTAATACTAAATCATTCAATACCTATTAATTTCATTGAAACAAATATGGAGCATGAAGTTTAAGGAATTTTATGAATTTGTATTTTAAAGCATGAAATAATTTCAATTTTGAATGAATGATAGACTAAATTAGTTTTTTATTCTATCCATACATCTAAATAAAAAAAAAGTATAACTAATTTTACATTTTGTCTCATTATGCTTCGATACAGTTTAATATTTTTATTATGTATTTTGTATATTTATTTTATGTATAAATAGTTGCATGAACTCAAAAATTAAGTAATATTTCACTAATTTTTTTTTAATTCATTTTTTAGTCCGTCTGAAGGATTTCAAGCCAGTCATACATTTTCTATGTCTTCTTGCTATCCAATGGGAATCACAAGTATTACATATAACCAAACAGATAACATTTTGATAGCTTGTGGCAGGTCTAGGAAATTAATGTTTATGCAAGGAACAGATAATGCTTCACAGATGGGATTATCTGCATGGAGGCTTCTCTCTGGTTATCCTCATTATAAATTAGCTTTATCCAGTGAGGAGAAAAATGTAAGAAAATTAAATTATAAGATAAAAACTAAGCAAATTTCATGAATGATGTATTTTTTTTTATTTATTTGAAATGCTTCTTATTTTTACTTTGACTATAAAATATTTCCAAATGCTCATTATTCTCACATGAAGTAATTTTATTTTATAATAATTTTACAATAACTTTTGATACCAGTAACTGCAAATTTTAAGAGTTGAATTGCATTTTCATTTCTTTTATTATTTCCATATTAGAAGAAATTAAAATAAGAAATTTAGTTTATAGAAATTAAATTTAATTCCTTATATGTGATAAAATTGATTTGGTATTGGCTAAATATTCTTTGATTTTAGTTAATTATACTATCTTTATATGTTCTTTTAATCTAATAATGAATTTGCATTCATTTAAATAATAAATTGATTTTTATTAAAAACATTAAAGGAAAATAATAATTTAATGTAACAAAATTTAGTTACTTATAGTTTTGAAAAATGAAAGTAATTATATGTCTTTAAACAATGTGTATAAATATTAACAGCCATTTAGTTCAAAAACATAGAACAGGCAATTTACAGGATTCCATTTAGCTATATCAAGCAAATAATATAGCAACTAAGCAAAAATTGAAATTCATATTAGAAAAAAGTATTCGTTTGGAAATTTATTATTTATAAAAAAGAGAGTGATGGATTCTTGTAAAAATTAATTTAAATAAACGGGTGTTGGGGAAAAATGCATCCAATATAATTGTACAAAATGGGTAGTATTGATTTTTCATTATGCCTAATTAATTATCACAGATTAGAATGAAAAACAAAGAATATGCTAACCCAACTTGATTCACCAATATGTTTTATGACATTAGAAGAAATCTTACATTCATCTAGTTCTACCTATATAATAAGAAAATTTTCCAAGTGATTGAGAGATCCAGAGATCAAATTGGATATTTCATGTGCAAATCATCTTGTTCCACTAAAAAAAGTCTTTGTTAAAAAAGTCATGTCACTAATTATTTTAATTTATATCAGGATGCATTTGTAATAATTTGGTTAATTAATAAACCAGCTTTTTATTGATATATCACCCATATTTTACTCATGGAAATATGCTAATTCTTACGGTTAATTTTAGAGGTTTCATTTCGAATAATTATCTCAATGTTAGAATAAGAAATTCTTGGAGTTTGAGCTTTTAAAATCATTATAAATTAATTTGCTTACTTTCCATTCTGATTAATTTGGCTTAAAGATTTTAAGGCCCATTTATACAAGTTCAGATAATTAAGTACTTTATTCAATTTTAAGAAATTTTCTTATTTATTGATAAACAGTTTTGCATATGAAAAAATTTTTCATATCTTGGTACCAAATGCTTCAAACCTATAAAATGAGCTTTGATAATTCATATAAAATTATCCAGTGTAAGATGAAGTCCTATACTGTTTCTGCCTCTTTTAATAAAAGAATCTAAACAAATTTCTGAAGAGATTATAACTTTTTATCAGTTTGAGAATTTTTAATTAAATTGAACTAGTTTTTTTTTGATAAACTTGAAATATTTTTTGTCTTTTATATTTTTAGGCATATTTTCATCCTTTTGTTTGCTCATTGCTTTCATAAATTATGTTAATGACACTTTTTATCAAGAATAACTGCATGTCGAGGATAAAATATCAACAAATATTAATCAAAATGACTAAATACAAAAGTGAAATATACTTTCAGTCCCATTTAAGAAAAGGCTAATTTTTCAGAAAAAAGGTTATTTTTTTAATCCAATTTTATGTTATTTAAAATCTTTTTTGTAAATCAGTTTTGCTTCTTGTATTTATAATTATAGTGATGTACTTAAACAATCAAATTTCATGTATAGAGGCAAAATCGTTCACTCTGGATATCAGATTAGAAAATTCTCACTCACTGAGAGGAACCAGTTCTTTTTTAAGACACACAATTTCACTCATCAATTAAACATTTAAATAATTTCTTTGGAAATCAAACCTTATTTTCAATTAAAAATTAAGTTCAATTGATAAATAAATTGATCAATACAAATTAAAAACATTTGAGGTAAATAAATCTTTATTCAATTTGTGAAAATCAAATATAATAATTTAATGAAAGTATGTACAATATCATAATTTTAAAAAATTTATAACAATTATGGGGTAATTGATATTACAATTAAAAAGCATAAATAGTCTTAATTTAAAAACTTTTGGAAGGGAGAGATTTCCAGAGAGCTTTCTTACTTTTTTTTTTATCTTATTACTTGTTCTTCTGTATATTATTTGCTCTTTTTATCTAAATTGCTCACTCACTGACCTAAAAGAACTGGTTCTTGAGAACCAGTTCTTGAAAGGATCCCCATCTCTAGTTTGGAATGTTATTGACATTATTAGGGAATTTTGCTAATACCTTTAAGCTATTTGAATTCTATGATTTTATTTATCATTGTTATTGTATTTTTGTTATCGTTTTTATAATCATGTTTATGATGAGATTTATCTTTGCCGTAACATAGATTAGTCTGATTTTTATACATAATTTTTATTCTCCTAATATATAATATATGAAATTTTGCCTCTCTCATATAACATTTGATATTTTGTGTATTTTCCCCTTATGCATATTATGTTTCTATTTTTGTTTGCAGATGAAATCAAAAAGTAATTGGAAAAACATTATCTCACAATATAACATTTTCCAAAGTTCTAAAGAAGTAAGTATTGTAATGCAATATTTTGTGTTATATGTTATTAAAATTAGTTACTTTGCTTTCACATTGATTTGTTTGTAGGATCCCGTTTTTAAAATGAGTATTTCACCTGATGGGAAATTACTTGCTGCCATTCATACTTCTGGCGCTCTTTCTCTATGGGATCTTCCATCACTAAGATTAAAAAAACTGTGGCCTCTTCAGTTACAGGTATATCTTTTGATTCTTTGATACTATGTTGAGTTAACAAATATTCAGTATTAAATGGAAAATTTTTAAAAATATAATTTGATGGCTGTATAATATGAATTGATTTGATTAATTAGAGAACTGTTAAAGAAAGTAGAATTTATAATGGAGCTAAATCACATAAAGTAAAATCTCATAACCACTGCAATTTATGATAATAATTTTCTTTCTTCCCCCCCCTTTTTTTTACATAAAAACACTACTCTTACAATTAATTAGCCAATCTGGAAATTAAATGGTTGGCACTATCCCTTTCAGTTCAACACTTCATAGGTTTATTTCCCATATTCAGCATAGATATCTGTAGTAGTTTGGACTTCACTTTAAACTGTAAGTGCAGGTTGATTTTAGACCTTGTACACAAAAGTAATTATTAAGGGACAAATAGGCGGAATTTTACATTTAAATATTTATTTTCCTTTTGCTAATTTTCATTTGTTATTTGTGCTTAAACTATATGCTCATATTAAATGAGAGCTGGCTTTCCAAAACAAAAAAGAACATATACTTTTATTTTCTTTAATATGTCTGTGTGTGCTTACTAGCAAAATATACCCCATTTGCTGTGTTGCACTTAAATCTTTTTAAATCTAATTCAGTGAATTTTTTTATGTTTATACTTAACCTACTTCATGCTTACATAATTTAAATTTTACTAGGGTAAAGCATGTATGTAAATTTTCAATATTTAACCCATTTATGAACTGTGTATATTTTTTATACACAGTTGTTTATATTTTATGTTTCTCAAGAAATAATTCTATGAGTACTACATACACTGCTTTATATATTTAGTTTTGCGATTTGATGTACTTCACTTATTTCAAATATTTTAAAAGTTTAAAAGTACAATTTACATTACATGTTAATTCAATATAAAATATTAAATATAATATATGCAATGATAATCAATTTATTTTTACTTTTTTTTAGCTTTCAGATAATAATCGTAATTTTCAAAAATCTCAATTGAAAAGAAATAATTGTTTGGGAATAATTAAAACCATAGCTTATATTGTTATTGATTTCTTCACAATGATTGTTATAATTATTCCTTACAATTAATATTAATCATAATTTTTTAAGAATTTAATGTATATAGCTAAGCAATTTATTTCTTATTATTTCATTATTAAACTCTATAATGATTTAAGCTCATATCATCACTATTTTGATATTATTTTTTACTCAATTTAGCCTAATTACAATGATGTTAATCCTCAATTCGGTGATCCTGGAATAAAAAAGAAATCTGATTTTCTTTTATCCGAACCTTTCCATTCACATATTATTGACATTAATTGGTGGTCTGATGAAGTAAGTCTTAGATAATTTATTCAAATATTATATATTGATTACTTATTAGTATCATTCAAATAAAATTTTATTTCTGAATATTTTTGGTTATTTTAAACTTTGAAAGTAAAAAATTCTTTTTTTTTAACCAATAAATACTAGTTATAATAAGATTTTGTATGTTTTGACACATTACACATTGAGTGATAGCTTATTTTTTGTTCACCATAAAATCTTTGTTTGTTGGAGCATTTTATTAAAAATATGCATTTGTGAGTAAACAGAAAATATATGATTGAAATTTTTTACAATTTTATATGGATACTTGTTTTATGCAATTAAAAGACATTTCTTTTTCTAATTATTTTTAATTAGGTTATTTTATGTTTAGTTATTGACATTGAAAAACAAGAGCAAATATTTTAATTTTTTGAAAAAATGAAAAAATAGAAAAAAGAGATATACTATGAATAGATTTTAAGTGACAAGTTTTAGGTAAAAATTTTCAAAAGACCAAGTAATAATTTCACTGAGACTTAATTCTGGCTTTCTATTTTTAAAAGCAAATCATAGCTTTTCAATGAATTCTTAAAACATTTTTTCTTTTTTTCTCAATCTGGTAAATTTAGTTTTAACTATATTAAAGTGAAAGGTTAAATCTAAAAACACTTTAGTTTAATTTTCTGTGCATGAACATGACTAGTACATAAGGAGTTTTATAACAATTTCTATGTCTTTTAATTGTAAATAATGAACATTGCTGCTCATTGAAGTTTGAATTGCATATCCATGCAATTCAAACTTCAAATTTATCCTCTGAAATTTTGAAACTTCTGATGTTGAAAATTTTATTTGTTTACTATAATTATTTCTGAATATCACAATGTTAGCCTAAAATTTACTTTTTTTGAGTTGGAAAAGAAGTTAATGTAACAAGGAAATAAATATGATTGATACCTTTGCATTATACTTATTATAGTTTTTGACTTAGATTGTTTTATTGAGAAAGCCTAATGATCCAAAAAATTTGTGAAATAGATTTTGCTTATACATTGGTGTGAAAAAATTAAGGCCAAGATAGTGTTTTAAATACAATATCATCCAAAAATGTTCTAAACTGACACAAATAATACCATAATATCCCTAACACATAAGAATATGAGAAAACTAAATAAAATGGACCAAAAAAAGTATTTAAAGGATAATAAAAACTCAATTGAAAAATTGGCTTTGAATTAAACTGAAGCTTGAAACATCAATGTGAAAAGTGATTGCCAAGGAAAATGCACACTTTAATAGAAAATATAATCCCCCATAGCTGTTATCCATGGTTTATACAATCTTATTCTGTGTATGCGACTGAAAAGGATGAGATATGGCAATTTATTCATATTGTAAAATCAATCATTGTGATGTGGAATTATTTCTGTTGATATCTTGCCAAATATCTCCCTTCTGTTTCCGCAAATATTCGATTAGATTTAAAGTCTTTGCATATTAATTAATGTGTTGAATATCTTCACATTTAAAGATATTTGTGATAAGTACTGTGTAAGGATGAGTAGCATTGTTGTTCATGAATAAGATTGAGAACTGAGAGAAACTCTGGAGAATTCTTATGAGAAAGGATAACATCAGTAAAATTGTGGTATATAGTAACTGAATTCCATTGGAAGATGAGAAAGTTAGTGCAGATAACAAAGCTGATAACTTGAAAAAAATGTTTCAACATGTTTCTACAAACATCAGTAATCAAAAGTTTATTAACAAGGAATAATTTAATGTTATAAATGTGTAGTAATATTATATTTAAATAAATTTCATGGGAACTGGAATAAATTACATTACAAAATCTCCTTCAATATTTACTATGCAGGCACTGATAATGGTTAGAAGATGTGGTGCAGTGACTGTTTCTTCAATTAGCTCTCTCCAGAATTTGTTGGGTGTATCTCCTGAGTGGTTTGAACCTTCACCAGCAATTACTTCTTTTTGTGATCGGGGATTTCTTGTCATTGAAGTAAGACAAATTTATGTTTAATGTTGATTATATAAAAAAATTTTTTTTGCATATTTTAAAAAGTGTAATTTTTTTAATGACTGTGTCAGTATTTATATACATATATACTGATAAAAACTAGTAAATTATTTTAGCTATTATCAAATATATCTTGTTTAAATGGCATTATAATATTTTCTGCTGAGGATCTTATTTGAATGAAAGTTTATAGAAAGTTGACTTTATTTGATAGGCACTATGTTTCATGAATTACCTACAAATATTAATTTATATTTGCATTTTCTTAAAATCATTTTAATTTTTAATATTTAGAGTATTATGTGATTTCTGTCGGAAACTTTTAATACTCTTATTGGAATTATGATATCAATTACATATGCAATTTTTTTTAATATTTCGACTACATTTCTTAACTTTCTTGTTCAATTTAACACACTTAAGTTTTCTAAACATGCTTTAGTCATAACATATTTTACATAAATAAAAAAATGCATTCACCTGAAGTGTCACTATCTTTTCGAATTGAATACAAAATTTCTGGCTGTATATTATTTAGTTCTTATTATTAAATTTGATTGATGAGTATTATTAGAAAATACTCTTTTTATATCAAACATCTTATTAAAATAAATAGGAGTTATTTTATATTTTAAAACTTCCATTTTTTTAACATTTGTATTAGTAAAGTAATTATTGGATATTGCAGTTTATTAAAATCTATTATAGTCTCAAAAATAAATATGACGTTCATGAAAAATGAAATGTTTAATCCTGATTGTTCAATATCAATATTTCTAGTCCCCTGTTTTTAAGATTTAGTTACCAATTTTTTTCATTATATTTTTCTTTAACTATCAATTATTTTAAAATATAATATCTATACATTTGTTTTGTTCAGTTTAATTGATTGTTCATTTTTATTTTATTCTGCTGATATATTGGGTTGATTAAAATTTAAGTAAGTATTATGAAGAAAAGAGTAGAAATATGGAAAAAGTTACAATTTGAAACTTTAATTTTAGTTTTTTTTTATAGATGGTTTTTTCATTATGAATTTCCTGAAATTATTTTAACCTCATATTAATTGATTTGGTTTAAAAATTACTTTATTTAATATTTTAGTGTGAAAATAGATTAAAGAGAAAACAAAGGGAGCTGACTGATGCAGGAAGTGATGATGATGAAAGCAGTGATGATGAAGAACCATCCATAATTGCATATACTTATGAAATGGCTCAGAGAACACTCTACTTTATTACTGATTTAGACAGGTTTCAACCACCAAAGAAGAAAACAAAGTTTGTTATTTTGCATTTTCTTGGTATATACACATTTTCTTGCTCAATGGTTAAAATACTATGAATGTTAAACTTTTTAAAAGTTTTTAAAATGTTGAATTATAATACATTGATTTAAAAAAATGATTTTTATAAATCATGTTGATTTTATTATCCTTAAATGAAATTTCATATGTTTTTTATTTATATGGTATCAATATGAGAAAGAACTTTCTAATCAACAAAAGTTATACTTTAAAATCAACTAAATGTATACTGTTATTTGGAATGCTAATTGTATTGAGTAGAAAAGTTAATTTTATGAAAGCAACAGTAACTTTATCGAAATTAGCTTTCTAAAAGCATAGTTTAATTGCTATTATTTCAGTGATGAATATGCAATGAAAGACAACTGCATTTAACTAAAAAGTTTTCATGTTAATATGTATGATTTCACATATATAAAATGTAATATTTTGTTATTTCACATTAATACATTTTTAGTATTTACATTTTATTTTGCAATAAACCCTTAATCAGCTATTTCCTACATCCAGTAAATAAATTTCTGTTTTCTTAAAAAATGGATTAAATAATCCTTTAAATGTAGTTTATAACATGTTATAATAATAAGCATTAATATCTCTAAAACAAACATATATTTTTAAATTGTTGCAGTTATATTTTGAAGTTTTGTATGTAAAATTAGTCAAAATTTTTTTCAGAATGCTGCATAAAATTTATCGTCTTTTATGTCTGAAATCTACCACTCCTGAAGAACTTTATGCAAGAAAGGTAAGTCACATAATTTATGTATTTCTGTAAAATTCTCTATTCTAATAAGTTTTTTAAGATTGTTGGAAGCAATATTTTTTAATTGTTATACATGATGACTTTTATATAAGTTTTTATGTGTAAATTTGAATTTAAATATTGAAATAATATTTCAATGTGCAGTGTTTAAAAAGGTTTTCTCTGGAGGAAATTTTTTTTTAAATATGCTATATATAACAGATAAGAAATAATTGTTCATGGTGAATATCTAGCTTAAAAAAAAAAAAAAATCTCTGTTCTTAAAATCCTTATCTTGTTCTAAAAATGGTTAATTTTAAAAACATTTAGATTTTTCACTTTAATTTTTAGTTATTTAGCTTCAATATTATTAAAATATCTAAAAATCAGTAATGCTAATAAACAAAAAAAAAAAAAAAAAAGAAAAGAAAAGAAAACACAGGTCTTGCATGCCTGATATGAGGAAACTCTGATGAATAATTCGGTAGGGAAATTAAACAAATGGAGAAAGATTTTATTGTTATTATTTTATGTATTCAAAATATGTATTGATAATCTCTAATCCATAAAACCCTTGTGTAAATTATATGATAAAAATCAATTCATAATTTATTTCACTATAAATGAAACCTCATAAATCAAAGAATCATATAGAATTAGAAGAATAATTTTTCCTGAAATGAAAAATGATGTTTTCCAATATTTTTAACAAACTTTATATTGCTTCATCTATTGCAAGTTTTAAACATCACATGAATTTTTTTGGTCAATTTGTATTCTAATTTAGTTTTTTAGATTTTTCTCTGCTAATGTGTCATAATTGGATTTCTTAATATCTGTCTAATTATTCTGATTAATATAACTTGTTGATTGTTTTATATTGTTGTGCTATAACCAAATTTTATTATTCCAACTGTTGAAAGTTGTTTCAAAAAATAAAATTACAAATTTCAAGTGTATAACAATGTAATTTCAATGAATCTATATGATACGTTTTATATTTTTATATTTCTAATTCACAAAAATGCAATTTAAAAGACTTTTTTGTTATATTTGTAGATATCAGAACATTCAAAAATAGAATATTAAAATATGATTCTATTACTCTATATAATTAAAACTCCTTATAAGCAGAATAGTGAAATATATATATATATATATATTTTGACATCTTTTGATAGATATGTATTTATATTTATTTTTGTAGTATGATATTTTTATTAAGATGTACATTTTAAATGTTAATGCAGATTATGTTGACTTAAATTGAATTGATCTATCTATGTTAATAACGTAAGAAATTTATTGGCTAGATTAACAATGAGGAATATGGTGAAGCTTTAGCTCTTGCTAAAACTTATGATTTAGACACAGATCTTGTTTATCAGCGTCAGTGGAGAAAAATGCCTGCTACTGTGGAATCTATACATGATTATCTGGTGAGTTAAAAGCTTTTAAATTTTCTTTATTCTCTTGATAAAGGAGTAATTTTTGTAACTTCTGATTTAAAAATGTCACATTTAGCAGGTATTTAAAATAATTTCATTTTTAAGAATGAAACACGTTTATTATTGTATTAACAAGTATTGATTTTTTGTATATTTTACTAGCCACTACTAATAAATAGATTTGGATATAGTGCTCTAAAATAATTTATTTTCCTTTCTTGTTATTATACATTATATATATAACTTAAATGTCAATAATATGATGTGAAACATTTTCGAAAACCAGATACAGCAAAAAAAATAGTTGCTCGTAGTCTTCATTATTTTTGTTAATAGCATTTTTTAAAATTTAATAAAAATATAAAACAAAAACTTTCAGTAGGTGTATAACTTATTTAAATCAACAAATGTAGTCATGGTATATATCTTTTTTGTAAAAAAATCTAAATTGTTAAAAAAATTTCAGCTTATATATCTTTTTCTTTAAATTTTGTGACAATATTAGTGGACATTGTTGAGTATTATGCTATTTTTTGGTTGGTATATACATAATATGTACTAATGACCATCAAAATAATGAAACACCTATGAATAAATATTCGATCTTTGATTGCACTTCATAAATATTAAAATATAACCAGTTTTTTTATAAATAAAAATATTCTGATATCATGTGCTAGTAGTTTTCTTATAGTTTTGTTAGTTGAGTATTCTTTTCAAAAGCATAAAATGTCAAATCTCTCACTTTTTTAAATAAGCTAAGTTGTGAAACCATCTAACTGAAGTAAGTGTGACTGAAATATTAACTTTTAGATTTTTCTAGAGGCATAGTATCTAAAATATTGACAACATTTACACAGTGCATTTAGATAAGCCAAATAAAGCAAAATAGTAGATGGAAAATGCTCATTCAAAGAGGCCCACAAATATTGAGGTATATTGTAATGTCTAAAATGCTAACAACTGCAGCGAAAATGATCATAAAGTTCAATCAGAATATAGTTTCTCTAGTGCCAAAGATTACAGTTAGAAGGCACCTTTATGGACAAAATATTTAGTTAGAATAGCAATTTCCAAGCTTATTATAATAGTTGTTTATGTCAATCATTATCTATGCTAATTTATTATTAACATTTATGATATAAACATTATCATAGATATTAATGTCAATCACTATCTATGGTAATGTCACAATCACTAAATCTGACAGTTTAATCAGTGGAAGGAAGTAATATGGTCTAACAAATCATCTTTCACACTTTTGCTTGCAACAGGATGGGTTCATGTTTAGAGGACACCTGCAAAATCTTATTATCATGATTGTCTCTTTCCAATTGTTAAACATGGAAGTGAATTTGATATAATATAGGCATATATTTCTGCTGAAGCAAATGTAACTCTGAAAGGATCACTGGGGAGAAATATAGAGAAATTTTTACTGACTAAGTCTATCCTAGGAGGCAAACTTTGTTTCCTGCAAAAGATGGAATTTTCATGGTTGATAATACACCTATCCAAGCAACTTCATCATAGTTAATGAACACCATAATGAAGATAAATATTTACCTTGGCTTATATAGTCACCTTACACCAATGAAAATAAACTGTTATGGTTCATTTTAGTCTGTTTAATATAGAATCAATATCCTCCACTGTCATCTCCCAAAACTTTCCTAATATTTCCATTGAAGAATGGCACAATATTCCTCTAAACACTATTCAACATTTACATGAATCAATTCCTTGGCAAATCCAAGCTGTATTATATGTCAAAGGTGGTTCTATACCATACTAATAAAACAATAAATATTGTGATGAAAATTAAGGTGTTTTTAATATTTTGATTACTGTTTGCATATGTATATACATGCATGTATGTATATATATATAATTACAAACATAATGCTGTCAAACAACAGCTGTTTTCGTATGAATATTTTGCAAATTTATTCCATTGAAATTTTTATGTTATGTTTTAACTATGTATCTTTTTTAATCTTTTCAGCTTATAACATGTTTTGTAAAATATTCTGCAACCATTAAAATTTAAGCTTGTGAAATTATTTCTTTTTGTACAGAAATTATACAAAAATTAAAGCTTTTGTCATCAAAAGTTATTAAGTTTAGATTTAATGCTGTAGTGATACTTTTGGTTTATTCTAAATACTAGATTTCTGTACTTCTCTTTCATTAAATACATGTTTTTTTTATGTATTTAATATTTTTTTCATGTAAAGACTCATAACTATAGTTAACATTCGAAAAATGTTAACTATTGCGAGAAAATAAAGTAAAATAGCTTTCATCTAATTTCAAACCAAAGTTTGTCAACCATGTGGACTATTCAATATATTAGATCTAATAAACTATGATTTTGATTAATATTGCTATTGTTAATCTTATAGAGTAAAATCAAAAAACGATCATGGGTCCTTCATGAATGTATGGAAAGAGTTCCAGAAAGTTTTGAGGCAACAAAAGAATTACTGCATTATGGTCTACAAGGAACAGATTTAAAGGCTCTTATTGCTATTGGTAGAGGAGAAGATCAAGGAAGGTAATCATTATTCCCTGAAGATTTCCATTGCATTTCTGCTTCATTTATTTATTTGATAGTTCTAAAAATGACCTTAAAAGCAAACTTATAACTTTTCATTTTTTACTTAAAAATTAAAATTCCTTACGATGATTTTCAAAATTGTATTGTAATTTTTTGGTTTTAAGAAACATATAAATAAATAAAAAAAAAAAAAAAGAAAATTTACTTGCATGCACAATAAATATAGTATGTTTATAATTGGAATGTCTCCCTGCTTATAACAATGGCAAACCTTAAAATAAAATAAGAATAATATAAATATTTAGGCATTATTCTTAAAAAAGTCAAAAAATATCAGATATGTTTATTTTTATATCAGGTTTAGAAATACCAATACTTAAGTTTCTACTTCTAATTTGATCAACTTATAGGTTTGTAATTATTAAAAAAAATATAAGTTTATAAAAAGTTTGAAATTCTCAGAACATTAACAATTTTTAAAACTTTTTTATAACAAGTTATGTTCCAATCCATATATTTTAAGGATTATTATTAATATAAATCATTATTTTTATAAAATTTTTCTATTGTAATAAATATATTTATAATTTAGTCTAGTTAATGTATTTTAGCTATTCAGGATAAAATCAAATATTAAACTATGTATAATTTATACTATTTAAAATTCATTTTCAGTCTTTGCACTGCTAAAAAGAGCAGCACATATTCAATGAAATTATTGTACAATTTTTTAGTTTATTTTTACATAGAAGAGCTACAAGCTTAATAGTTTGGAATGTAAAGAAAATACAAAATTAAATAATTTTATGTTTATAGCTAAATTAAGTCTTACTAAAGAGGGTTTTGAAATATAGCGATTTATTTTTGTAATAACAAGAATTATTATTTTTTTTATAAGTTACAATGAAAAGCTTTTAAAAAGGGAAAGATATTGGAATTAATAAAAGTTGAAAACTTATTGCATTTTTTATTGTTTCCTTTGATAGTTTTACTATAAAATAAGCTTTTGCTATAAAAAAGTGGCAAATAGTTTCTTAAGAAAAAAATATTGCCTTATAGAATTATCTTTTCATATAATATTTTTAGTGACAGATTTTTAACATTATTTATAAATTTATATCTCAATTTATTGTTGAATATGTTCATATATTCAAATAACCAAAAGCATAGGAGTCTATTGTTGATCAAATGTGGTGAATTGCATTATTTATTTCTTGAAAGCTAATATTTGATTGTTTGGATTTTTAATTATCGATAAAATGAAGTTCATATCTTTACATGTATTCATGATTAACAGTTTGATGGCAATGCAGCTCTATCGCGTTTCCAGATTTCAAGTGTAAGCGGTGCTATCACGCTGTTATGTCAGTACGAGTCTCAGCACTACATGGCATTTACACAAGAAAACACAGAAGTTAAACTTTTTTTGTATAATTTTCACCTTTTTTTTATTTATCACTGATATCTTTATTAATTACCTTAAGTAGCTGTTTTCATTAATTCTTTATAAAACTTTAAAAGAAATATATAAATCGATGTAAAATTGCAAAAGTTATAAAATTTTCAGTAGAGACAAATTTTTTTATTTTGAAATATACAAATTACCTATAGCACTTTACACACATGAGGATCTTAATGGATAGTTGTCAAACGGTTAATGATAAAATTGCTATTTTTTCATTTATGTATAAAAAATATCAATTATTCAGAATTAATTTTTACTAACTATGTATTATATTTAAATAATTTTTCTATAGTATATTTGAATAATTTTATATATAAAAATAGAAAATGAGTTTACTGATATATTAATTTATATCCTCTTAGCATTAGTATTTCACAATATCTGTTTATACATTATTTAAATAATAGGTGTTAAAAATTTGTATTAAAAAGACTGTTTGTGTAGTTTTAAAAAGCTTTTAAGTGTAATAGATTCGGAAATTATATTACAATAAATTACAAATGCTACAAATTGTTAATAGCATCGCATGCAAGTAAACTCTGTTCTGTGCAAAATGAATCTATCTAAATAGTTGATTGGAAACAATAAAAAGAAAATGCATTTCTGATATGTAAGAAAATGCACTTTAGGTTCAAATAGCAAAAATTTGATTCATGAACTTTTCAAAAAGAAAATATACATCTAAAAAATTCATGTAAAATATGATTCCAAATTTTTAATTGAAGAATATTATTTCAATTACATTCAAAAAGAGACTTGCCTTTCTATGCAAATAAGCTTTACTTTTTAGGGAAAATGAAGTGTTATCTGTTTGATATCCATTGTAGTTTAAACATATCTTTTTAGCTAATCAAAGAAACACCTTAAAGGAGATATCCTAATCGGCTATTAAAAAGAATTAAAAAAGTTTGAAACTGGATGTTGAACATTGAGATAAGGGAAAATTGTGCCAAAATGTCTCACTTATTTAGAGTATCGGTGTTAGAAATTCTATGTTTGCTTTAAGTGAAATAATGGTCGCAATCCTAGTGCAGATTTTAAAAATAACAAATAGAATATTCTTGTAATGCAATTAAAATGCTGTATTGTTGTATAATCGCATAGTAAAATTAATATTATCAAAAGTAACTCAATTATTAAAATTATCTATCAAAGTTTTTGGGTCCATTAGGTTCGATTCAGAAGAAATTGTTTTTTTTTAATTCTATTTGCTATACTCAGAAATAGTTCTAAATGAAGCAGATGTTTCAAGTTTCCTTTTATATGCATTCTTCTGTAACTCTGTTTTGTTTGACAGATTGAAAGCATTTAACACTTTATGTATGTGTGTATACATAAACACATAAAAGAATTTTGTGCATTTATTATATTCATTTTTATGTTTAAACTGCTATTCTCACTCTTGTCTGAAATTTATTTATTAGAGACATATCTTTATTATATGCATATCTTTGTAGGTTCATACTATGTACAGATTATGATGATTTTGAGGAATATGAAGCCTCTTATGCTTATGATATTCATTCAGAAATTGGCGATATTTATGAGATTAAAAGGACTCAACAGCTAAAAAAGAGAACAGAATTGTTGAAAAAGATTAATTTTAAAAAGTAATTGTTGGTTTTATCATATTTGTACTTTTTTCTGTACATTTGTAATAGTTATAATTTTGAATATCAATTTATATGTCATTTTGCAGGCTTACACTAGAACAGAAGCAGTTATGCCAATGTCGTTTAAAACTTCTAGCTTATATTGATAGATTGACTATTTATGAGGTAATTTTTTTATTCTTTTATTCTTGTGCTTTTTCATCAATCTTTATTTCTTATTATTTTATGAATATCTTTCCTATTCTAAATTTACATTGTTTTAATTTAAAAACATTTTTATGTCAGAAATGTCTTATATTAATGCAAACCACTTATAAATTTATTATGTATTTTATTCAATGAATGTATAATATATATATATATAATTTTTGCCTAAAACTTCATTAATATCTTCACAAATTACATTGTTATTATCTATATATCATCGCATAATGAAACATGTCCTTATATTTTCATAATTTTATTATAATACATTTTTACTTTTTAGATTATTCTGGGTGGTCCTGTAGCTGCTCATCAACACTTTGATAATAATTTCTTCAAACATTTTCGTTCTCAGTGTGGTCTTGAGGCAGCTATTCAGTTTGCCTGCAATTCTAATTGGGAGGCAGTGGCAACTCTTTTCACTCATATGGGTGCAGAAACTTTACCTCATCGTTTAACAATACTAAGTTACTTTCCTGAGATGAGTTCACCTATAGATTATCAATCTTTATTACCTTTATTTAAGTAATTTTCTTTTTTTTATCCTATGTGTTATGAAAAAAAAAATAGAAATTGAATTTGTACTTATTTTTTACAGTAGATTAACTAGATTATTTTACATCACTAAATTATTTAACTAAAATTTAATACTTATCTAAATACTTTTAAAGATTATAAATCTTCAATAAATTTTAGATTAGTATTAGATTTTAATTAAATTATTTAGTGAGATAAAATATTCTTGATTATCGTAATATATTGTTTTATATAATTTACATTAATGATGATTTATTTTCTTATTCCATTTACTTAAATATGTATTTATTACAGAAATGTATTTATTATATTAAATTCCTAATATACAAACAGTGAGTATAACATATATAGAACAGCTTTCAGACTTTGCATTTTTCACAGATTTTTTTGTCATATGAGCAACTTGAATGTCAAAATGCAAAGTTTATCTCTAAGCTTTAATACTTAATATTTGCTGGGAGACTAGCTAAAAAAGACTCATTTCCTGAGGTTAATTTCAATATCCTCACTAAATGAATTATGAAGATGGCTTGAAAAAACTGCATTCTGAGTTTGAATGCAAATTTTAAGATTTCAGTGCCTTTCAAACAGAATTGGATATTTTTACCATTCCTTTTAATGTTAATTGTAAAACAGTTAGGTCAGATTTGCAGCTTGAATTAATTAAGTTGCAATCGAAAAATCATTTCAAGCTGTTGTATGGTAATACATGTATATTGTTTTTAAAATTTTAGGAAAACTTATCTTGGCTTTCCAAACTTTTATTTTTCTATATTTGGTCCACCACTGAAAAAGTTTGTTTATCCCTGAGTTAGGTGGAAGTAGCCTGGTGGAAATTTTCATTATTTAGAAGCAGAGACTAAACAGACCTTCAAATACTTAACCAGCCATCCCCAGAGGTATCATTTCATTTGAAGAACATTACGACCACAAAATATTTATCATACTCCGGATGCTTTTTGTGAACACTGCATGTCTTTGGTTAAGCCAGAAATCGAACTCACTACCTTCCAGTATTGAGAAAGATGCCCTAACCAACTAGTCCATTGCAGTTTCATAATAGTGTCAATGAACAATATTTTTTATATGCAAAAATGAGTAATAATTTTTTCTTTGAATTAAATTTTCATTATTAATTAAATGAGAGAATATGGATAATCCATAATAATATTAAAATTTATAGCATTTGTTTTTGATAAAGTGAAAATTTTACGAGAGAAAAGTAAAAATTCCTAATTTTAATTTCATTTAATTGTAATTAGCATATTTTCCTTAGTGATTTAGATATGGTATATTATCCTTGGCATGAACAAGATTTACGAGAACCAGACTGGTGTGAAACCAAATTTGACAAGTAAGTAAATTTAGTAGTTACCTTCTAAAAAGTGAGACTTTTATTTTCTAAAGTTTTGAATTATATATAATTTTATTGAGTGTTTCCTTTTGTTTAAGCTATCGTTTTTGCAATTTTGATATTTTAAAGAGTTAACAAAAATATCAACACAGCATAATGTGTATATTAAACCATTTTGATATCACATTTTGCTGTATTATGATTTTAATTTTTCCTATATATTTTCACACAATGTTATTTTAATTATTATATTTTGATGCAATATATTTCACTTTTATATTTTATACTGCTAATTTAAATGTTATTCATTTCTCTTATAGTTATTACATTCTGTTGACAATTTTATGCAGTTTGATGCATTGACCATACTTATTTTTAGCAACTTAGTTCATAAGTTTAATTTCACTGCATGCATTTTATAATTTTTAAATTGTTATTTTATTTTTTTTAAACATTTACTGAAATTATAGAAATTTATTATAATATTAATTATTTCACAAACTATATTAATGAGTGATTGACATTATATTGAAAATTAAAGATAATTATTTTATTACATTGAATTCTCTCAAAATTGATAGGATTTAAACTTTGTTAATTATTTATGCAAATTTTTAAACTTTAATAAATTGGATATATTGTAAAATAAAGATATAAAATTATAAATATATTTAGGTTTGTTGCACCTGATGACTATGTTCAAGATTTTTATGACAAAAATCAAGAGCTTATTAAATACAGGTAAATATTTCTTAATTTTCATTATTCAGACAAACAATTTTTTTACATTATGCAGCACTCACGTAAAGAGCATTAAATATTTGAGTTTTGCAATAAAAAGATAATGCAAAAAATATAAAAAATTATCAACTGCATAATATATTATAGGGTGTATGTTATAAAAGATCTATTATTAAAAATATTAAATTTTTAAAGGTTACGTTACATTTAAATTTATTGCATATCGTAAGTAAATTAAAAATGTAATGTTTATTTTATTTATAACATACTTTACCCTAATAAATGTTAAGTATTGTTTCATGACATAAAATGAAACAAAAATTCTCACAAAGCATTCTATTTTTAATAAAACAAAATTAAATAGATTTTTTATGTCTGAAATTAAATTCTAGAAAAGATTTTAAAGCATAAACAATTGATCACAATAAAATTTTTTGCTGAGAATTGCTTTGCAATATATAAAATCACATTTAAAGCAATTTACTGATATTCCAAACTTAAAAGTTAGTGATAGTTCTGTTGGGCGATTTTTTATTAAGAACTTTGTGAGCATATATTCTTTTTTTGTCAAGGAATCTTTACATTGAATTTATTATGTCTTTGTTCATTTATCTTATTATTCAAAGTTTATGGAAGTATATTATAACTTCTATAATTTTGTTCACATAGTTATTAAGTATGTTTTTTAAATATAAGTATTAAATAATATTTATACATAGAAAATATTGAACAAAAATAATTACATGAAACATGTTCATGTAATATATTTTCCTCAACAAATCGCTGCAAAATGCACAAAATATTTTTGTTTATCATTAATTCTTGTTGAGATTATATGTTTCTTATTAATGTGATTTATTGTAATGCAAGTTAATTAATCTATGGCTTCATTGTTTTTACTGTGTTCTTTTCAATTTTCCTTTCACTTTTTCCAGTAGTTTAGATATTATTCATCTCCTTCATGTGCATGATGTAAATTATTTTCTTCTTAAGATTCTACTCCTTTTTATTTTAAATTAGTTTTATTTTTATTTTTATCTCTAAAAATTTTATTATGAAAAAATACGATTAATTTCTTTCTAGTTTGTTTTAATTTTCTTTTATTTGCAAAGCTTGAAAGTTAGATCTACTGGCAGTTATTTATTTAGCATTTATGTACAATTTAATAGCAGTATTATTAATAAATGAAATGCTTGTTTTGCATATAAATTTATTTCACTTAAAAGTATATTTTATTAATATTTAGATTTTAATTCTAAGCAAACATAATTTATAAAAAACATTTTTATAAATTATGTATAAGTACATAATTTATAAAAAAAACATAAGATATATAATTTTTCTTTTGCGAATTTTATCCAGACAGCTTCATTTGACTTCCGAACTTGTAACTCAATGGTTTGTAGACAGAGCAAAAGAAATAGAAGCAAGGACTGGCTTAGTTGATAATGCTCTTCAATTATTAAAGCTTGGAATGCAGAGAAATGTACAGGTAAATCACCCTATATCTTAATATGTAACAAAAATATTGGATTTAAAAAAATAAGATATAAATTTATACATATACTTTATATTCTAGACTTAAAAATGACATATTAAATCTCGGAAATGTTTCACAGAAATAAATTATTTTATAGCATGAAGTTATTTTCTGCAATAATTTAAAATTGCCTTAAAGTTTCCATGTTTATTGCTGTTATTTTTGCTCAACAAGACAACTTAATATGCCCAGATCTGTTCGTTCTATGGAACAATATCTTCACTTCCCCCTCCCGCCTTGTCATGGATTTTCTTTCCGTCAACAGATTCCTTGAATTTACTTACCTCTTTTAGATAAGCAACAACAACAATTTAAGATGCTTTCTTTTTATTCATTTTATTTATTTAAATTTCCTAGATTCCAGTTCTCAGTACTTTCTAGGAATATTTTTTTTTATTATTTTTTATGATAAGTGTTTTATAACATTTCTTAGTGTAAATTATAATTGCAATTTTATTATTTTACCTACTTATATATGAAGTTTTTATCAACACCAAATACTTTTAATGCATCAACTATTTCCCTTTTTTGGTCAAATTGAATGACTTCATATTTGAGAACAACTCTTTTTTTAATTTAACTGAACCCATATTTCCTTCAAAATGACTAAGTAAATGCAAATTACAATAATTTTTGAGGTTTACTAAAAAATCACTTCTTTAAGTGACTGGAGAAGATGAAATATTGACCTCTAATATGCAGATTATTTCTGGTCAGAATTACATTTCTATGTTACCCTGCACCTCCCCCTGAAATTAAAAATAGTATTCTTTTACAGATATGCATTGAATACAACTTATTCTATTTGCCAAATTGTTTATTCCCTTAAATAGTTCCCTCCATTCACATTGTTACTTATGTTGCTTGACGGTTCAATATATGTTGTAAATTTTTATTTTATTCAATTCACATTTGTATATTAAATGTCATTGCTTTAATCCATATCTAATAAATTTTTCTGTTAAAATTATACATTAAGTAACTTATGTAATTAATTATACATTAAGTAAAACATTTGAAAACATCTGATAATAATAAAAAATTACTGAAGTGAATGTAAATTTAATATCATAATTTTAAATTTGCAGAGAATGTTATCAGAAGTTATAACATTAAAGAGTAAATTATTCAAAATGTCTAGCCAGCAGTAAATGTCATTTTTTAATTTTTAAAAAGTGTGTCTTATTCTTCCTAAATGAATAACATCACATGATATATATTATAATTTGTGTTATTATGATATATGTTGTATAAAAGGAAGAAATAAAAATTCTTACATCTAATACATTATTTAACCTATTTTCAATATATTTTACAGGGATTGGAAAAATTGTATGATGATCTTAAAACATTAGATATTTTAATTTACAACTGTGGTATAAAAACAGATCTCAGTTTAACAAAATATCAAGAACTAAGTGACCTCGAAAAAGTGAAACTCATAATGTCAACAGTAAGCTTATTTCTTTTATTCATATGTATCCAATTCTTTGTAAAATAGATGAGCTTGCATAAATGTTTAGATAAGGAAAATTTTATGAAGTCTTAATACATGCATTAGAAGACAAATTTTATTTCAAAATGAGATATAAATACACAAATTGTTTTACTAGTGATTTATTCTATTATGTAATTTACCTTTAATTATTGTTACAATTAAATATCTTTAAAAACTTAACATCTCTTAATGAAATTATCATTTTAAAATTAATTTGAACTATGATGCATATGTATATACACGTCAGTTCACTGGACCAAAATTAATCATCTTTAAGGCATTTCACAGATGGCACAGGAGTTAAACCACATGCTCTATGTTATTATACAGTAATTGTGTATACAGTGAGACAATTTTTTTAATGCATAAATTATTCTTAAAGATTTGTAAGAATAAGGATCTAATAGTGTGTCCAAAAAGGGCATTTATGTTTGGTCACATCCATGTTTATATGATTGAAAAAGCTATTGGATTTGTTTGTATTTTGCAGTGGATTAATGTGTCAACAATGTACAGTATGAACAGCTGGGGCAATGAAACACAATGTCAGAAATATGCTTAGAAATGGATCCTGCTTAACAGAGATTAAAGATGAGACTTGGTTTATGAGTCAGAATCGTTTCCAAATTGGATAGAGATTGCTGTAGTTAGACAATGAAGATCTGCAGAAATTGCATACAATAAACATTTGGAACCAAAAATATATTATAGTATAACATTTGGAACTTATTTTCAATAAGTCATTACTTTTTTGAATCTCATTCAACTGCATGTATTCATTAATCTTGAAACCACTGAATGGAAATAGTAGTTTTTGACTAATGGAATGTGCTGTGATTTGAGGAGTTACATTTTTGTAGTTTCAAATGACAAAATGAAACATTTTATATTCAATACATGCAAAGTTATTTCCAAGATAGGTATTTGGTATTTTTGAAGGTGATTTTCTTTTTATAAATTTGACTTACTCACAAATTAACATAATACAGCATGATTATTTTAACATTCTAGATGATCAGGTATTTTCAATTAACATTTGAATGATGAATACTCTGTTGATACTCTGTATGATTCATGAAATGTTTACTGATATTGGGGACACTCCTAGTCCTATAATATCTCAACTGACTCACAAAATTGCTTACCTTGAAATTCGTAAAAGGTGAGAGATGTTGATTTTGATATTTAATTCAGTTTCAACATTTCTACAAGGATTTGTGCTTTCAAATCTTCATCGAGTGTCTTAAACTGAATGCAATTTAGCTGCAAAAACTTTCTGATTCAATTTTTAAACTAATCCATGTAGTTATTAAGTTCAGAAGCTGAAATACATGCTATTAAATAATATTTTACATACTTTTTTAGAAGTGATTAATATTTTATCCAGTTAGTTTATATGTGTTGAAACAAAGGAAGTTTTCTTCAGAAGTTTATTTTACTCATGCAGAAGACTAGCATATTATAAATTTTTAAATAACAAAAAGAAAAAAACATATAGTTATTTAAAATATAAGATTTTATTAGAAGTTCTAAGGTTCTAACTGACAATTATAGAATTCATATTTATTTGATAGAATGATTACACTTATAATTCTTTTCTTTTTGTATCCAAATTGTGATGATTTCCAAAAAAAATGTTATAAATTACTTATTATTGGGAAATATTGTTGATGGTTCAAAGTACCAATGTAAAAAATTATTTACAGTTTTGAATAAAAATGAAGTTAATTAATAAATAATGTGGTCTTCCCCATATTTTGTTTGAGAAAAGAATTATTTGAAAATTTTTTATTTGAAATAATAGAATGTTATAATAAAAATTCTAAACACCTCAAAATTATATATATAATATTTTCTACAATTTTATTAGTCTTTGTGTAAAACTTTAACTACAATAAAAATAAATTACTTTCATAAATTGTTAATATAATATGGTGAAGTTAAATGAATTAACATATATTAGTATTAAATTATTATGTAAATGTAGTTTTATAAAGATTTTTTTTTTTTTTTAAATTTATTTTTAGACTTCAGTAGATACTTTCATCAAGCATTTACAACAATGGTTGGTTCCTTTTTTGAATCAACTTGAGAAATATAATTCTGGATCAGGAAAAGCTCTCTTAAAGAATTATATTTTGTCTATTTCTAAAAATGATCTCAGCTATTACAGAATGCTGTTGGAAAATTCTAAATCAGAGGTAATTTACTATTATGAAAATTTTATCAATTTCAATCTTTCAAAAAGTGTATTGAAAACTGGATTATTGTGTAATAATTATGTTTTAAAATATTTATTTTTTTATTAAGTACATTCATTATTCAACTTCAGGTATGCTTGTGATAATTATAAAATTAATAATATTGCTTATAAAATTATTAGATATTAGTTTTATTATGTTTAACTTATATTAATTTCTTATTAATTTTATTTTTATATTTCTAAATATTATTTAAAATTATTTTAGTGTTTATTTAAATTATACAAATTGTAATCATTTCTGTTTCGTTGTTTTTAATATGGACAATGCTATTAATAAGTTATTGCAAGGGAAATATAGAACTGGTAATTAATTTCATTCTAAACATAAGCAATCATCACTACGTTGTGGCTGTTTAATTATAAATCATTGTTTTCAGGTCATTAATTTCCTTCTATAAATAGTGTTCTTTACAAAACACTAATGAAAAAAGTTCAGAAGTATTTTATCAATTGATCTGGATGGTCCAAGACTTGATCCCAATTTATTTATCTGTGTAACATATTATAAATGAAAGATATTCAAACTAGAAATGAAAATTACATATAAGTGATATTTACAAGGAAATAATTGTTTAAAAAAATTGCATTAAGATTTCACAATAAAAAAATATGTAGGTTATTTTGTAAATAAACGATTATTTTTATTGTATGTTTTATGAAATATCATATTTTGTCTAACATTTTATAAATAACCTGTATATAAAATTTTTCACATTTTTAAACTGCACATAATTCATAAAATTGAAATTCTTAAATTTCCATTATTATATATATCTGAAGACAAATCTATATAAAAATATTTTGGTTTATTTCTTTAAGAATTATATTTTTATATCTATCTTTACTTAGTTGTAAAAATAAGGAATAATAAGGTTTCATTATTCTAGAGCAGTAGGTTTATTTTAATATGATTATCTTATTGACACATGTACTATCTCTTATTGTGTTCAGCTTATTAATAAAATAAAATTGTGTCAGAATTGGGATAACAAATCGTATACATTAGCTAAAAAAGTGATCATATCTATTCAGAGGAAAAATATTAAACATTTTTTTATATTGTGTAACATATAACAACTATAGATGGCTGCCAAGCAGTTAAAGCATTTGTGGTCAGGCTTCTAAGTAATTTTTTTAGAGTTGATAGATCGTAATCACTTATAAAACCCAGAAATATTTTTCTAAATACTCATATCAACATGTTAAAATATCTATCTCCTATTGTTAATCAGTCACCAGGATCAAACTAAAGACTTTGCATTCCAAAGAGAAAGTAATAATACCAGATTACTAAATTTAAAATTCAAACTGAAGTTTTGAAAGCATGTTCTTATTTTTTATCTGCATAAGCTAAGAAGGATTCAAGAAAATTTTAATGTAATTTATATACATTGATTTTATTAAATTATTTTAAAAAAGATTCCTTAAATTCAAAATACTCCACTTAAAAACTTTATATCAGAAGATTAATTGTAGCTTTTAAATGCTTTCATGCAAAATTGATTCTAAACTTTGCTCTAACAGTGAGAAAAAATACTATTGTTAATTATTAAAATCACATGCTTATTTTCAGACCTTATCACTCTTGTCAGATTTTGAAGATCTTGTATCATTGGGACTTGACTGTGTTTACAATTGTGAAAGGTGAGCATAGTTCTTATAATAATGGTTACATAATTTAGAATAGAAATATATAAACAATTAATTCAAAGCGGCATCTTTCAATTTTTGTTTATTACTTAAAATTTAGTTTTGAAAAATTTAAATTTTTATTACAATTTTGTTGTGTCAAGTATGTGCTACATTTCCAATTCTGCTGCTAACAAAAATCACTGTTCATACATCTATGGATACATGAGATGGAAAACTTTGCTTTCTATCATACTTATGTGATAAAATATAAAAATATACCTTTAATCAACTCAATATTAAACAATCATTTTCTGCTTGTGAATATTGATCCAAAGTTTTAAGACTGTTCCAATTGAGCTATTCTATTTGAACTATTATATTTTCTAATGACAAAAATTATTTCATCCATTAGATTTTATCAGTGGCTTATGATTAATTCTAATTTTATATTTTATTATTAGAAAGTATTAAAGTTCTTATAAATAAATACAGGTACTTATAAATTAATGAAATATTCTCTTAGTGTTTTTTATTTGCATTTTGAGATAATTGAATACTTTATCTTCATTGTACCTATTTAAATTGTTTGAAGTGGCTTTTAATCATCTTTGGAATAACTTGGATTGAATTAATATTCATGGGTGAAACTGGTTATAGAATGAATAATGTTTGTAATTTTCCTTTTTTAAAAATTTAGTCTCAGCTAACTATGTAACTGTATATTAAACTTTATGGTCCTATTGAATGAGGTCTTCTGTTTAAAAATTAAACTTAAACAAACAATAAAATCTTTTACACTGTGTCTATTTAATAAAAGTGTGTCACACTAGGACAACCTAATAAAAGAAGACATTGTAAGGCATTTGGACATTTGCTATATAAATTGATTTCTAGGAAAACTTTTCATTTATAGTTGGCTGTATTCACATGTTACAAGGGAGGAAGTCTGGAAAATTTTGAAGTACGTACCCACTCTAGTAGATATGCCTTCATAAAGGCGACAATCATGTACAATTGTATAATATTAGTTAGGATTAAATCTGGGATTTATGCTTTAAAAAAAAAAAAAAAAAAAAAAAAAAAAACCCTGGCCTGCCCTTTGACCATAATGATAACAAACAACCAAATTTTTCAGAATAACAGAATGTTTAATGAATAAGTTTTATTATTCTTTTAATTGTCTCTAAGAATCTACTAAAATTATTGAGAGTTTATTAATAGATTTAGGAAGATAAAGTGTTTTAATTTAATATCATTTTAAAGAATGCATTATTTTAAAGAATTCATTATAATGCAAGCTATTTAATTTAATCAATGATTCTGTAGTATTAAACAATGTGATCTATGAAGCTCAATGGATATAATATCAAAATTTATGTGGCTTTTTGTATCATTATACTCTTAAAGTCTTTAAAAACAATATTACAGAGATAATCTTTCTAAATGAAAACTCTTCTTATTTACTCTATGAATATGAAATACTTAATGCAGAGATTTAAATTCTTAGATTTTTATTTGATCAAAACTGATGAATTTCAGAAAGTTCATGTTTTTTATTCATGTCAGATAAGTTTTACTGCAGCCAAAAATCTTTCCTAGAAACCATTTTCATACATAACAATAAAAGTTTTCGTAATAGTGCTATATTCATTCTTGAACCACTTCCTCCAATCTATATTCTCTACATCTTATTTATATAATTTCTTAATTTTCATCATTTTTATAAAATGCAGTAATGATGCCAATTAATATCTTTAAATTAAAAATAGTGAATAACTTACCCTGAACATAAAATTCAGTATCTAGAACATTCATTTTTTTAAATAAAGATTTTTAAAATGTTTTGTAAAATACTTAATAAAAATTTCATTTCAATTTGTAATACTTTATAAATGTTTACTTAACTGTACAGATCTTTTTATCCTTATTATAATATTCTAGTTTTATAATTCTGTTCAAATTTTAACATAACTGAAAATGTATTGTTTTTAATTGTTCATAAACTTTTAATTGTAACAATATGAAAAACAAAACCATTAGTTATATTTTGTTTCACCTGCCTTCTACATTTTTAATAAGTATATACTGTAAAAATTTCTCATAATCTTTGTGTAAAAATTTTAAATTATGATTATTATCAAAAGAGTTAAAACTTTAGAAACTTTTGAAAACAAAATAAAACTCAAGTTAAAATTGATTGGAACTTGAGTTTTATTTTGTTGAAATCTTCTAATATTATTGTTATGGAAACTAATGAATTTTCATTATTATGATTTATAGGAATAAATTAATAATAACAATTTTTTTAATTTAATGACATTTAAGAAAATGGTGTAAATTTTCTGTTTTTTTATTACTAATGATTGGGAAAATATTCTATTTAATAATCTTGTAGAGTTTTCAGAATGTTGGAAATTAATATTTCTAATTTTAACAGATATTTGAAAAAGTATTTTTTTAAATTGTTCTTAAACTTTTAATCATAACTATTTGAAAAACAAAACAATACTTATATTTTGTTTGACCAGCCTTCTCTATTTTTAATTAGTATATAATGGAAAATTTAGAAGTTTAAGAATATTTGTAATAAACACATTGAAAAAATTTTGAATATATTTCAAATGAATGAAAATGTTATTAACTTTTTCATGAAATTCCTGTATGAATCATTATTTAGAACAGATGAACTGAAAAATGCTTCAGCTATTTATGAACTGCTGTTATCCCTTCCAGATGTGTTTAACAGGTTAGTATTAGTTTTCCATATAGAATTTATATTAGATTTCTTTACTCATTAAAATAGCAAATATTAATCTCATGCAATAAAATGTTTTCTGATTCCAATAATTAATCATTTTAGTCAGTTTTAGAATATATGCACTTGTAAGCAGAGCTAAAAATCCAAGTGTTACTTTTTGAAAATTCTTAAAAATTCATCATTTTTATCTTTAACTATTAAGAATGAAAATATTTTATATGTAGAAATATGTATCCATCTTTATTAAGTAAAAGGTATGTTGTTATTTAAAAAATATTCTAAATTTAAATTAAATATTGTATATCTGTTAATTTCAGCTACTCTTATTATATATTTAAAAAAATTTTTCTAATTTATTGGATTTTATCAAGAATTTTATTAACATTCATATTAAACTAGATATATTGTTAATATTTTTTGCTTGTAATATTCATGTATGAATTGAATATTTTTAAATAAATATTACTTAACATATTAAAGCTTTGTCTTTCATTTTTTTATTTCATGATCAATAATTATTTTATTGTTTGACATTTTGAAAAAGTGTTATTTAACATAACATCATGATATAAAATCTAACTAATTTTCTGAAGTATAAGCTGCCCATCAATTATATTTATATTTTATTATTTGTTGTATAGTAAATTGTTAAAATCCATTGAAAAAATAAATAACTTTATTTTAGAAATTCTGGAAAATTTTATAGTTTACCAGCTACAGTTTCTGATTTGAAAAGACACATTTGGTAAGATGAATATTTGTTCTGTTTACTAAAATTTAAATAGTACATATATTTTACTCAATATTTTTATAAATATATTTAAGAAATAAAACCAAAATGATATCCCTCCCCCTTATGTTTATATAAATATATCTAATTTATGCTATTCTGATTCACTTCAAAGTAAATTATTTTGTTGAACAATACCCATTACATCTTGAGAGTTTTATTTCTTTAAAAGATAATTTTTATTGCCGGAAGCTTATATTTCGTGTTTAATAAATTCCTTGATGTTGACCACTACTTTATTTCTCATTTCTTCTCTATATTTAATTATGTTATGTTTTAGGTTAATTAATTTGCTGATAATAAAATATTAAATTCATTATTTTTTAATTTTAGTAAAAGTTGATGATGAATTTTGTAATAAAATGATGAAAAAAAAAATCCATGTTTTGTTAGGGTATTCATTTAAAAATTCCAAATCTTGATATTTTTCTGTTTTTTACTTTTCATGCAGCGCTATAACATTCACAATAAATTTTACAGTATCTCTTACCAAAAGAAAGAAAAAAAAAGATTATGTTTTAAAAATTTTAAAGAGTTATTTTCTCTGAATGTATGGAAATATTTTTATAAAGTTTTTTAATTTAATGAAATTTAAAATTTACCACTTTTTAATTTATGAATGGCTTACAATTTTTTAATGAATTTTGCTTATACATAAAATATTTTACAATAAATAAAAATAAAAATAATAAAGCGTAGAAAAATTTACACAAACTTATTTTTTCAGAACAGCTGATTCAAAATAGTTATGACTCAAAATGACTCACTCAGTGTATGGAATTATAAATATGTTCAGTTTCAGAAATTATTTTATTGCAATTAGCAGCATAGATTTTTCTAGAAGAAAATTTCAAATTAACAAAAACATGATTGCTTAAGCTAACCAGTGAGAATGTAAATATTTAGATAGCCATTAAAACATGTACCTTTTTCATTTCAGAATTTTTAATATTATAATGTTTATTTGTTATAATAATTTATAAGAATGAAGCAAAATCCATAGTTCTGAAAATTTATATATAAAGCATAGAATAAGTGTTATTCTATGCTTTTCCTTTTGAATGTTTTTGCAATGAAATTAGCTATGCTTGAATAATACCTATACATTCATTTAGAATTATAAAAATGTAGATACTTAAATTTTTTTGTGTAAAAAAAAAAAAAAAAAAAAAAAAAAAATTCTTAATTTATAAAATACATAATTTTGTACTAAAGTGTGTATGATTATTTGGGCCTTTAAACTTCATATAATTTACTATATTTTCTTAGTATAGATGAGTAACTGAAAAAGATTTTTAAATATGTTGCTCCTTTTTCATCAACAAAAATTACGAACGATTTTTCTTTTGGTTAAAAAAATGATCATACACAGCATAAAATAGAAGAAAAAACTTGAGATTTTAACTAAAAATCTTTAACGTGTGAATTTTTTATGATATAAAAGCCTCTAATCTCAGTTATTTTGGATAATTTTGGTATTTTAGGACCACTTTATTGTAAATGCAAGAAAGATTTTACCCATTGATGACTATCAAGTTAATGAAATATTATATCTTGTAATATTTATTTTTAGAATTATACAAAGAATTTCGTAATAATAAAAATAAATCACAAGATATTACTGAAATCCTCTGTAAATTTGAGTAAATAAATTTAACTTTATTTTAATAATAAAAAAAGATGAGTGTTGAATTAAGAACTATTAATTTTTTACATAAAAAATATTTTTATTACAGATTTTATAGATATTTTTCTTGTTTGAAATGTTCCTACTTAAAAAAGTGCAAAAATGTAATTTGTTTAAATGTTTTCCTGGAATTCATTTTTTATCTTAAAATCTGAGAAGATAAATTTTGAAAACTTGGTTATTTATCGTTTGTTTTGATAAATCTAATTTTATGTGTGATTGTAGTGAAACTTCTGTAGAATCTCAGTTAATTATTTTATATAATTTGTTATTTCTTAAAAACAATTACATTTTATTCTCTAGTGTTGCTGAGATTTTGGACAAGAATAATTTGCCTGTAACTCTAGCTATTGTTCAATCTCTCTCCAATAACATGGAGGAAGTTAAAAAAGTTTTAGTAAAATTAACTAGAATGGCTAGTCATAAGTAAGATAATTTATTTAACTAAATCTATTTGAAATATTAGTTATTTTAAAGCACATTTTGTATTGTCTTTGCTTTATAATTATTTTATTTTTTGAATGCATTAAATAATTTAAATCATATTCATTCTAGAAGTTGCTTTAATTTCTACTTAAAATTAGAAGTTAAGGTTTAAAGGCCATGACTTAATTTACATGCATTTAATATTATTAATTTATTTGAATAATTTGATTACTTATTTTGTAGTTCTTTTAAAAATCAATGAAATTTCTTCCAATATGTAAAAAAATTTAATATTTCAGATTTTAATTTTACTCTGTTTTAAAAAATTTGAGTATTCTTTATAATTTTTTTTTATATTTTGAAGAAATTTTTAAATGTTCTTTAAACTAAAAGATTAGCATTTTTTTCATATATGTGCACTTTTATAGAGTACCTGTTCTTGTAGAAGAAGACTGGACTAATTTATTATTTGATATTCTTGAAATGCATAAAGTTCTGTTCAAGTGTGTTTCATATGAAGATTGTTATGAAGTATGTTTATGGACTATTATTAAATTATTATTAATTTGGTATAAATTTTCTAATGCTATGAGCAAATTATTTTTAATTTTAAATGGTACATCAACAAATTTGTTCAGTGATCTCTCTTTCTAGAGATTAAATTTGTTATTAATTTCTATGCAATCATTATAAATGCCTCCAAAGATTTTTATTGAAAATTTTAATGATATATCTAAAACAAATTACAGATGTTTTAATTGTTTCTGCAAAATAAGTCTAAAAATCTCATTTTTTACAAACATGATTATTTTTTGAGGAAATGAAAAATGCTATGCCAATAACTTGATATAATAATAATTCTATATATCTGCTAGTTCTTCTAGATATTTCATTAGTTTACTTTTTTTTCAAGAAGTATGTTTTATAACAGTTTTTGCATCATTATACACTTATAAAGCTAAATGTGTTCATATTATCCATTATAATTTACTTGAATTATAATTATTTTGAATTACTTATCTGTTTTTTATGTACTTGTACTTGTGTTTTGGTAAAAAATAACTTAAAATAAATTGGAATTTATTTTTTTTTTTTTTAAGATAAAATATGGAAATATTAATAAAAGTTAAAAATTAAGTAATTTCTTGAAATTTATATGTAAACTAGATGAAACAAACTTATTTAATTTTTCAAATGTTTTTGATATCAGAAATGGGAAATATATCTAAAAAGCACAAAAATGAAATATATTTAATTACTTGTAATTATGTATTCATAACTGAACTTCCATTAAATAATTTTGAAATGAATAAATGGTTGAAATAAAAAGTAAATATCTAAAGTTTGTCCTTTTGCTGGAACCACATCGCTTTTCAACCTTTAAATGTATAAAAAACATTTTATGATTAATCAGTTCAACAGTTATTATATGGCAATCGGAGTTAATGAATAACTATTATTGAAATCATTATGAGCATGGAAAATTAATGAATCACTGAAAACATTGCTAAAATTTTCTTTACCCTAAAGACTTTATTGCTGTGAAAAATCAAAATTTTATAAATGTTTGAGTGTAATATAAAGGTATAAGATGTTTTGTAAATCACAGTAATGTTCTAGAGAGTTATATATGGTAATATCCTAACATATTTGGAAATATATTTTGACAATTAGTGGATTTTTCTGAATTTAATTTTTAGGAATTATATATTTAACAATTAAAAATCTTTCAATTTTTTTTTTAAATTGAAAGGTGAGTCATATATAACTACTTAATTTCATCTTATTTTTTTATTATTGAAAAATAAGATTATTTTGATTTTTTATGTCTTAAAAACTTTCAATGCACTTTAATTTTGTTTTTTATGCTTTGAGCTTAAGCTCAGTAATTTATAAATTAGATTCCAGGCATTGATATTTATAGTGATTTCAAGTCAATTTTAAACCTTAATTTTCTTTATAATTAGCCATGATGTGTAAAAGCTTATTTTAATTAACAAACAAAAAGTAATTATTTTAAACATTTTGTCATTTATGGCATAATATCGAAAATATTATTTAAAAATTAAATTCTAATATCTTTAATCTAAAATATAGCTTAATTTGATATTGATTTTTTTATTATAGAAATGACATTTTTAGTGTTAATCACATTCAAATTGCTATATTTTAAATAATTCATTTATCAAACTATAATAAGTCATATAGAATCAATTTGTTTTCAAACATTAATTTATATGTTTTCCATTCTTTTACAATTATGTAATCAATGATTTTCTTTAAGTTTACGTGTGAAACTGTTTTTATGTAAGATGATTAAAAAGTTTATTTTCAAAAATAAACTTTAAAGTGAATAATATAAAATAAATATCTCATTATTTAAATATAAATTCCAGAGCATTATATTAAAAACGCTAATGTAATGTAAGGAATGTCACTTTTTTTAATTTTATATACATAATAAGAAGAGAGTTTATCTGTGCTAAATTTTTTTTTAGCCGCATTCAAAG
Organism: Latrodectus geometricus; assembly: GCA_026290005.1. Classification (NCBI taxonomy): domain Eukaryota; kingdom Metazoa; phylum Arthropoda; class Arachnida; order Araneae; family Theridiidae; genus Latrodectus; species Latrodectus geometricus. Next base: position 45,521 of record JAPDSC010026686.1, read on the forward strand.
TGTTATTTTTTCAAAATGTTTTGTTATTTATTAGAAATTTATAGTTTAAATAGAGTATAGTGTATATTTTTTCCAAAAATATTGACATATTAATTTTATGATCTAGAATCTTGTAATCTGTATTGATACTATCAATGTATATCTTTTAGATTGTCTTGCATTCTTTACTATGTTCTGGAAGACTAGAAAACATAAAATTTGCTGGGAAAATGATGGAATGTAATACTAAGAAGAAAAGAGAGAAAAATTTTATTGGTCCAGCATCATTTAAACTTCCCTTTTCAAAATCAGTTGAATTAGTACTTTTATCTTCTCAAGAATATTTTAACTCTGCATCTGATGCTTCCGATCCATGCATGTCATATGCCAAGTATGTGTAACTTTATATTTGTATCAAAATAATATCTGAACACTTTACCATAAGCATATTTTAATATTCACTTTTGTTTCAATGAGGAAAACATATTTATATATTAGTGTGGCATATTTTCTTAACTCAGTTGTAAATTAATAATAATCATTAGTATATTACCTTTTGTAAGCTTTTGTTTAATAACAAAGTTCTTATGTCTTATAATCATATATTAAATTTGAAAAAATTTTGCAATTTTAAAAACTAATGTGAATTTTTTCTTGGTTTTTAATCAGCATAAAAGGAAAATATTATATTCTGATTTTTGTTGTTATTTCAGTTTTCAAATTATAACCTTGTCAATAATCAGAAGAATTTGCAATAAAAATTGTATGAGAATCTTGAAAATCAATAAATAAATGTTTCATAATTTAAATAAAAACTTTTCTTTTCACAACTCGTATCTATATTGTAGTATTATCCTTATAAGTTAATTCCAAAAGATTTTATATTTTAAAGCAATCCTTACATTTTTCTTTGAGCAATTTTCAGCTCTTGGACAATATAATTAAAATTTCACTGCTAAATTTATTTGTTTTTAAGGTTCAATTCCTTGATGTTCCTAAACCTAAATCTTCTATTGTAGTTCAATTGAAGATGAAGGAAATGAAATACAAATTAATTTTTTTCATTCAATTAATTTCCATCAAGGTATTTAACAGGAATCTTTGTCTGCAATCATCAACTTGACAATTTAAAAATATATAAATTGAAAAAAACCTACTTTTTCTAGCTCATTGCTACACAGTTTCTAATACTACAGTTCTTATTTTATAAAATATGAATTTTTATCATATCATCGGCTAACTTCAAAAGATTTTATATTTTAAAGGAATATATTGCAGATGGTTGAGAAAGTGACTCATAAAGGGCAAATATTTTAAGTATGATTTCGCTTTGAAGAAAATAAAAATGCAAAAGATTTTTTAATTACAAATTCACTTTATATGTTTTAGCATTACTTATTTCAAGTATTGTTTCCCCAAATGTACTTATTGACTATTATCAATGAGGTACCAAATGTATATATTAACTATTTCCTTTAAAAGCTAAATTAAAATAATCAGAATTAATAAATATATATGAATTCCTATATTAATGTGTGTATGTATGAAAAGTTGTTGAATCAAATTTTGTCTGAATGCAGTCTAAGTTTTCTATTTAATTTGCTTTTAATTTGAAATTTGATTTTTTGCTTTATTCAAGAACTTTATTTGGTAGTTTAACAAAAAGTATTTTTTCTCCATTCTTAAATGTAAAACTTTTTTCAGTCATTTTAAAATTTGATCAAAAAGAAATTCTTGCATTTCATATATTTTATATTTTATAAAATTTACTTAAAATTCAAGAAATTGTGAAGTTTTGTGATGTGAATGGTTATAATGTGATAAAATTAATTATTATCAAACTAATAATTTATTTCAACAGAGCCTGCTTGAGTTTAATAGAAGATGTTCCTGCTAGTATTGAAGAAGAGTGTGATTTGATATCTTCAATATCATTACTTCAAGAATTTGGTGTGAACATTTTACCTTTACAAGGTATTTATATATAAATTTTATATTATTTATTTAATATTTAATATAAAATATTTAATATAACAAATAAAATTTTATATTATTTATTTGTTATATTAAATATTTTAAATTATTTATTTTCTTTAAAAAAAATTTATATTTAAAAAATAAAGTTCTTCTAATTTAATTTTTCTTCTGAAAAAAAAAAAGTTTTATTCAGTATTTCAATATTAAGCTTTTTATATTAAACATTTTTATCTATTCTGTATTCTATTTTTTTTATTCTTTGGCTTTGATTGTTTGTATTTTTCCTTCTCTTGATCTCTTGAAAATTTCTATACACACAATTCATAAAGAATTTATATTAAATTTTCTGATATTTTTTAAAATTGTTAAATTGGTTGCTATTGACTCATTTATACAAGAAATTGAAGTGAAATCTTTTGTATCAATTCCTGTATCAATAAACAATTTCTGTAAAACTTTGAATATTTTATTAAAATTTAAACTAGTTATTGTATTTGTGAATGAACTATTTTTTAGAAAGCTAAAAAGTTGTTTGCTTCTTTGCATTATAAAGATCTTATCTGTTACGTTTATTAAATAACAATATTCCGTAATTTATTAAGAATAAAAATATAACTCTTGCTATTTTCTAACATTATTAACAAGATTATATATGTTTGCATTTTTCATAGATTTATAATCATATTTTTTATAGTGTTAAAAGCATATAAAAACTACACTATATTTCTATTCATAATTATTTATTTTATTCAGTTGCAATGAGATTTATTTAATGCAAATATAGATTGTTCAAAGTTATCAATAAGATCTTAAGTAAAATTTTGTATTTACTATTTTATCAGATTTAGTTTCTTTGTGCTTATTTATAGTCAATATAATCTTCTTACTGAATGTAGGGTAAATTTTAAAAAATGAATTTTCTATAATATCACATTTGTTTATTCAGTCAGATTATGTGAAAATCGAATGAGTATTGTTCAAGAAGCATTGCAGAAAAAAAGTAGGAGCTACAAAAAAGCAGAAAAAGTAATTATAAAGTCAACTTTTATAATGTATTTTCCTTTAGGATTATAAAAATTTATATCATTAATTTGGAGTAAACAGAGACAATTTGTTGTGCTCTGTGCAAATTTTCTGAATAAATAATGAATTCTTTAAGTTCTTGAAAAGTAAATATAAATTTTTCATATCATAAGAAGTACATATAAATTTTATGATTAGTAAATAATTATATGAATTAAAAAAATAATAAATCTTGTGATAATTATTTTCTTTTTAATATGATCATACATGCTATTTTAAATTCTTATTTTGTGTATCTTTATAATTTTTTAATTAAACATTTATTACACATTTGCATTTTTACTCATTCTTAAAATGTATTTTACAGATTATGAAACTTGCTTATTTACTAAGAGCAGGAAGCTCAAATAATCAAAAAAGAGAAGGAAAAGTTTTGACTTTATTAGGAGAATATGCATTTCAGGTTGTTTGTTTTGTGAAATTAATTTAAAAATGACTTTACTATGAGGAAAAGATGAAGCTATTGTAAATTCCTATACAATTTTAAAATCATGAAAATTTTTGAGAATTGTTTAATTATATAACCATATTTTTCATTTTATAAAATAACAATTTCTTATAAAACCTTTACTAAATTTAAGAAATTTTTAAAAGAGTTTGAAAGAAAAGACTTTTGTTTAATTAACATACAAAGTTTTAAAAAATTATTAAATTGAAATAATATTCTTTTACAATTCAAGGGTAATTTTTTTGTTATTAACATTTGTCTTTGAATGTTATATAAAATATTTCATCATAAAATTTAACATTTTTACTCTGAAACCTTATAGCTTTTATTACATGATACCTATATACAAAATCAACTACATAATAAGTATGAAAATTACAGGCAAATTGTGTTATAGTGTAATTAGTTGTAATAAATGGTTGTAGAGTAATTATGGTGAAAAGTAAAACAATTTGAATTATCAAAATACTATATTTTTATGTTTATATATATAACATCACTAAATTATTTCTATAAAAATATAACCATATTTTAGTATTTGATAATTTTATCATGCTTGTTAAATTTTTAAATAAAATTTTTTTAATTAAGATTCTCTAAATTTTTTAATTGAGAAATTTTAAGAATAAATTTTTCATTTAAAAAAATCTTGTGACATTTTCAAAACATCATATGAACTGGTTAATTTACTAAATACCATATTTTGCTGTTTATAATCTGTAGATGTGTTAAAAAAAAAAAAAGATTTGAAAGTAATGTTGTTTATTTTTCATAAAATAAATAACAGATGGTGCTATGGCTCAACTTATTTATTTCAGCTATAATCAGCTTTGTTGAATTATGTTCAAAAACCAATTTGGTTCCTTAGAAATATATTAAAGTTAGCATTGACTAACTTTAATATATTTCTAAGGATAAATTTTTAATTTTAAAAAATCTTGTGACATTTTTAAAACAACATATGAACAGGTTAATTTGCTAAATACCGTATTTTCCTGTTTATAATCTGTAGATTATGTGTTAAAAAGAAAAAGCTTTGAAAGTAATGTTTATATTTCATAAAATAAATAACAGATGGTGCCACAGCTCAACTTATTTATTTTAGCTATAATCAGCTTTGTTGAATTATGTTCAAAAACCAATTTGGTTCCTTAGAAATATATTAAAGTTAGCATTGACTAACGTCATTTTATATTCTGTCTTCAACTGAGCTGTTCCATTCTGAAAATATTCAAATTCGTATAACCTTGTGTTGAAGCCAAAACCCTTAAGTTACACAGTTGATTATAAGAAAAACAAACATGTCCGCTACAAAAGAAAAAATGTATCCAACTCTCAGTTCAAAAATAATTAATTTCTTTAATTTAGTTACAAACGTAATAAATTTATTTTATTTTTAAATTATTTCTAACTGCACTTTTGAAGTAATAAAATGTTGATAAGTTTTACTAGAATTTTTTTGGAATTATCATTTTCACTCGATCTTATGCTTTTTTCTCAGTTTATCACACTTTGCAATGAGGAGGAGCAAACCGATCTTTTTCATAATAAAAGCTTTTTCTATACAATTTATTTTTAATCATACTGTTTAATTTTTATTTTATGTGACTCCCACATTATCAGTAGTATATTTTTTTGACTATTCGGGGAAAAAATTGCAATGGATTATACATTCCTGCAGATTATAAGACACTTTTTTTTCTTTTACTCAAAAAAAAAAAGTCTTGTTAATATCTGCTGTGGATTATATTAGGTAAATACGGTAATTTTGTGGTACTTAACTAGAAAAGTTTAAGTATCATTTAACATTGAATTGAACTGTAACTTTTTTTTAAACATTTTAAGGTTGTAGACTACAAAGAGTGCTATTCTTCTTGCAAAAAATTAATTGACGGAGGTCACAAGGAAGGTTGGCTTGTGTGCTACACATTGGGAAATTGTTGTGACTTTAATGATATTCCAGCTAGGTATACGCATTTACATTTAATTAAATGATATTACATTTAATTAATTTGAAAAAATAGTTGATAATATTTTTTTTAATTCTATATAAATAAGTTTTTGCTGAATATAATTATATGATTTGGTTTATAGATTATTATTTTGGATAATTTTCTTCTGATTTCAAGCAAAAATTTACTCTTAACTGGTTTATTACTATTACAAAATTTTTGTATGTAGAATTTTAAGCATATAGGAAGCAAAAACAATTATTTCAGACAAAGTTTATGTGTCTGATTTTACCTGTTGATTAAAATTCCAAAAATAATTCTATTATTCCTTATTCCCTCTTTATTTTTTGTTTTAGTTGATAAGTCTTTATTGAGAGCAATTAAATGTTTTCTAAGAACTAATAATTTTTAGGCATCAATTCTGCAATGCAGTTAATTGTTAAATTTAAAAATGTAAATTAAAAGACATTTGAGTTTAAGTTTTATTTAATAATAGCAATATGTACTCTTAAATAACTGAAATCAGCTTTATTTGAAATTTTAATTTTGAAGTATATATATTTTTTATGTACTAGAAGATAATATTTAAATATATTGCATTCAATAACTTAATGTTTTGGAAAAATTTGAAAAAATAAAAAATTAAAACCAAATTATAAAATTGAACTTTTAAAATTTTTTTACATAATTTTTTAAGTTATATCAGAAAATTAACAATTTTTTGAAAATTTCTTTCAAAAATTCATTTCATTTGTATTTAAACTATACAAATTAAAATTTAAGTTTTAAGAGCAATCTCAGATCTTGCAAGATTTAGAAGAAGCATAAAAACTTAATCAATTTTTATGGAAATTTAGTAATAATTATAATTTTTGTCCTCAGATTATTTTTAATTAAAAATTTCATTCATTCTTTTATATTTTAGATCTCATTTAATGTCCTTTGCCCTTGCATATTGTAGTGAAGATTTATTAGAAACTGTATTGAAGAGTAAATCTGAACTAGAATTACAGGTAAGTAATCATAAAATAATTCATTGAAAAATGTTAAAAACTTTCAATACAATAATCTTTATTGGAACATTTATATTTAATTTCATTATTCACTTCCATCAATTTTGTACTCATTATTTTAAGAATCACAATTTGATTAATCTGAAACAATGATAATCATCAGTTCTCCATTTTAAAGAGAAATTTTCCAAAAAAAAAATGTTACGATATTTAAATATTAGGACCTGAATATTAATATTTCATTCCAATCCTGTTTAATATTTCTAATGTAATACAAAAGAAGAAATTCAAATAATAAAAAATATTTTGCATAAATATATTAGACATAACAATTGATTAAATTTTCAAGAAATTTGAAAGGGTAAACCCTGTAAAACCAGCACTTTGAGTGTGCTATTTTTAATTGCATTAACTATACTCATATGCATGAACAATGAGTCAAGCAAATGCCGAGTGTCATGTATAAATGTAATTGTCTCTTTAACTCAGTGTTGCAGTTCGTTCACTATAGTGGTTGGTATATAGTAACAAACTGGTTTCTTAGCGCCCATTGAATAGACTTATTCTATTGATGAGTAATCAAGAGAATGTGTGAGACTGGGCTGAAGTCAACTATTTTTTTGTGCGTTTATGGAAGTTCTGATAAATATCTGCATTATGCAGTCATGCTTTATCCTTTTAAAACATAATATTTTATAAGAGTAGAATAAAGGGCTGAATCACGATCTTTGATATAAGAGAAATGCTACAGTCAAAGTGCTATCAATTCAAATAAGACATTAGCAAGATGTATATCCAATAATATCCATTACTCCAGGTCATCATATCAAATATAAGCTTGCAATATGCGTTTTCCATGTTATCACGAAACTCAACTAGGACCATATAATTCTGTAAACAAAACCATGACTCTCCTGAAGGTAATTTTTTTTTTTTTTTTGACATTGAAAATACACTTGCCTGTGATGTAGTATAAGGATAAAAAACAATGATTCATGCTGTTGCAAATTCATTTGAATAGTAGGCATTTGTTTTGCAAACAGCCCAATTTTTTTACTCATAACTTGTAAAGTAACTGTACATTCCATAAGGCCTTTTTATCAGCTATTAGCTGTTATCCCAATGCTCAGCTATAAGGATTATCACTTTTCAGCACAAGAAGGGGCAGAAATCATGGGATTTTATGTAGTGGGGCACCAAGTAGTCATGGTATGGTCCTGAAAGGGGGTGAATCTTCATAATTTAGAAGCAGGGTCTAAGCAGAAGGCCTTCAAAGGTATTATTTCTTATGGGGGGCATTGTGACTAAGATTTATTTTACACACTTTTGCAACCATTAGTGAGTGTGATGGATTTTCTGTTGGGTTAGGATTCAAACTTACTACCTTCTGATAACGAGTTGGTCTCTCTTCTGCCATTAGACCCAAAGAAGACATACTGCAGGGCTCGGAGTTGTCCTGATATTCCTTAAATTCCTGATTTTTTAAAAAACGTCCTGAAATGTCCTTATTTTGCGAAATAAATTCTGGAATTCCTTAATTTTTTATTATACTCCTTTGAAAGCTTAATTTTAATTAATAATTTTACATTATTCAGTAGTAAATTTTTCTTTTGGTGGAATATATTTTTTCTTTCAGTGGAACATTCAACTGCTTTCTATGCAAAAAGAGAAATTCTTTTCCCCTTTTTTGTTCTCTCTCAAACATGAAATAGGGTTGCCAAACATTCGTCTCCGCTTCATATTCGGCCATTGGTCACGAATGTCTGACATCAGAAAATTTTAGGTTTTGGTTAACCATTAAATTCTATTTTCTTCCTTTACAGTCAAAAGATTCTATTTTTAGTATTTCTACAACTATTTATAATGATGGCGAAATTGTGAGAATTATTTGCCTACGTTTATGCGCATGAGTGAAATGCTTAATGTGCCATTTTGAACGATTTTGATAGGTGTTTTGAAGAACGTTTATTAGCAAGTTTAGAATTTGTTTTTTGAAAACAATTAATTTCCTTTTAAAAATGTCAAGGAAAATGAAATTTTCCGATAAATGATTGGGACTGCAAGATGGGAATAAATGCCTAATTAATACATGGTGCCGAAGTGTTGACGTAGTTCATTCTGCGGAGTGATTCGTATGCAAAAGCAAATTCAGTGTTTTGAATATGGTTTTAGACAAGTGCTTGCTCATGCAAAAAGTCGAACCTTTAGTACATGTGATGTACAGTAAGTTAAATGAACTTGTTCGCAGTATCATGTTTAAATTTTTGAATCCAGAAGAAATCTGTGAAAAAAAATTTAGTAAAGTTGCTATAAATTAATGATGATTCAGGAAAAAATTGGTTTAACTTGAAAACAAGATTGAAATAGGTCATGGTGCTACAGCAATACGGGAAAAGCTTACGGATAAAACAACATTTCTACAAAGTGTCAGAAGTTGCTACATCGCATGTCTGTCGTTATTAAAAGTAAATTCACAACCAAAAAGAGGTTTTTCGATTAACAATTCTGTTGTGACAAAGGCGAGAGCTTCTTTATCGGAAATAACAATTCAAAGTTTACTCATTTGCCATGATGTTATTGGAATGCATGGCAATTGTATTTCCACCATTCAATATACTAAAGAAATGACGCATTATATTCAAAAACCTCATGCAGAATATGGATCATACATGCAAAAGTCGAAAGATCCAACACAATTAAAGAAGAAAAGAAAGGAGGAGGAAGACATAAAAGGTACTTGTGAAAAAAAGTTTAAAAAATCGCATTTGTTAAAAAATTTATGAACTTGAGGAAAAAAAGAAAAATTTGCTTGATAATCAGTGTGTAGCTCAAAAACTTTTGGATGATGCAACTAAAAAAAATAGCATGTGATATTAGTGATGATAATGAGTGATGTGAAAATTGGACAAATGATGCTATCTGCTGCTAATGCAGAGACCGCATCTGTGAATGATTAGTTGAAAAAGAGCAGCATTAAATTATTGGAATTAAATGCTAATGCATCCAGTTCAAAATGAACATTATTAGTTATAAATTTACTGTAACATAAAGCATTTATCATGTAACTTATTATTTTTTAGAAAATGTTCAGTATGAAAAGTTTAAATTTCTGTATCATTTTTCATATTTTTGTATTAAAAATTAAAAACTCAGAATTTATTAAGTAGTATACTCCTTTCTAAAGTGTGTTATATTTGTAAAACAGAAATTAGTATGTAAAAGTAGCATTGGATTTGTTTAATTATTGACATATGTCCTGATATTTCTTGAAAATATTGTCCTGAATAAAAAATTTCATCACTCCTACCCCTGCATACTGCCTTCTGATAATGAAAGCAGTACCTTAACCAACCAGGTAACTTTTCAATTACTGTAACTATCTGCACAACTTCTTGCTATGTAAATGTATTTCATTTAACAAATAGTAAAATGAATCACAAAATTTAAATATATTGAAATAAATGGATTAGATTCTGGTAGATTAAATTTAATACAGTGTAATTATTATTATTTTTTGAATTGCATTGGATATTTAAACTCAAGTCTTCATATTGTTTTCTATTTAATTTAAGTGTATTAGTATTAATCTGTTAGCATACTTAGTTTATTTTTAAACATGTACACTATAAAGTCAATAATTCTCAAACAATAATTCTTATTCTAGGTTTTGCAAGATAGGGTTAAGTTTCTTGTTGGAGATCTTCCAGTTCTGTTTCCATCTGGTGATACAATAGAAAAAGTAAGCATATTTTCATTATTTATTTAAAATAGTTAGAAAGCTTTTTTTAAGAAACATTTAAATAAAATGTAGAACCAGATATTAAATTTAAATTTTCTTAAAATTAACAATTTAATTTTTTTAAAGGCAATAACTTCATTTTAAGTCATCAGCTTAAAGTTCAATTTCTGTCTTTTAATTATAAATGTTGCTCACTAATGTTGAGAAATTATTTCATCTGTATGAAATCAAATCTAAAATTTTATATATAACTTTTTCTATATCTTTCTGTACAAATAGATGCAACTGCTATAGTTAATTTTCTATTTTTTGAACTTTACAAATTATTTTTAAAATGAATCTCAAATTCAGAAGTTATTTATCATCATTACAAAATTTTGATTGAGTAATTTTAATTTGATTAAATATTTTTAAATTGAGCTTCTTAAAATATACATATGTAAACAATGCTTTTTTTATGCATAGAAATTTCCTTCAGACATCAAAAGATGTCTTTAAAGTTAAAGGTAATTGATAAAAATTGAGTATAGTATTAAAGAAACTATAATTAAGTTTATAATAAAACATTTATTTTGTTTATTGTTTCAGTCAGGATTTGCTAGTGTAAAGACTTATTTTTCTCTGTTTCTTTTCCATAAAAAGTTATGTTATGGAAAGTGATGCAGAATCCCCTGTTCTCTTTTGAGAGAAATGTATAGAATAAATTTCTTTAAAAAAATATTTAAAATTGAAGAGGGTGCTACTTAACTGACAGTTAAACTGAAGAGGGTCCTATTACTTTCATAAGATCAAGTTTTCATCAAGCAGAAATTTGCTCTAGCTCATCGCAGAATTACGAGATCATATGAAATTTCTAACTTTAAGGAATACGATATTGGGAAATATTTTTCTAAAGTCTAATCATAGTGTAAGAGTAACTCTGAGAATTATTAAACAGTAGATGAACATTTGATTCAGTTGTATGTTAGGCACATTTCAGTGGAAAAATAACATCACATGAAGATCCCAAACTGTAAAGATAACTTTCATTGGTACCCATTAGAAAATTGTTTACTTAAAGATAGATAACATTCCCATGTCTTTATGTAGTGCATCATTTTATTCTGATTTTATTATCAGTTGTAATTTTGATACAACACTAAAAGATATTTGGATTAAATTCACTTCTTATGTTTGGCATCCATTTTGTTGAGATATATTAATAATTGATTATGTATCTTTCAATAGGCTGCTACTACTCTCCTTCTAAGACAGACCCCATATGATTTCAAATATTTTATTGGCTTTAGCTGTGATTTTTAGATTAACATTTGATTTGTTCCCAATTTTTTATATGAGATTCTTCTAGATGATAACTGTTCATCTCATAATTGTCAATTACATTTTAAGGTCATTGAGTCAAATAAACTTAAATTTAAAAGAACATACCTCAACCAATTATCCATACTCTTTTGCCTTAATGAATAGGGTTTAATAATGAGAATATATCTTATTGAAGTAAATGATGAATACAAGTAAATTTTATCAACTTAATTTGATCTTTTATCCCCTATTCTTGATGGTATTATGTACGTATCTACTATTTTTAATCAAATATTTTTGCTTTTTCCCAATTGCAATAAATTACTACCACTGTATATTTCTTAATTAAAAATATATAATAAACAGTTTCCGCCAATAAGTATTTATATTCATAGAAATTGTGTTTATGTTATTGAGCTTAGCATTGAAGTTTTAAATTATTCATTTAATTATTTTGTACAATAAAGAATTGATTAAGATACAATAAGAAATTATTTAATTATCGATAAGGAAAGTATTGAATTATTACTATAAATAACTTTAAAATTCTTTTTTTTTTGTTTATTATATATATTTAGGAGGATGATGAAGCATTGGAAGATGATACTGCTTTGAATACATTGTGGCAGAAAAGTGAAAAGACATTTCATGTACTACATTCTACTACACAAACTGCAAAGGTTGTCTTTACATCAGTTGGAAGTACTCAGTTTTGGAAGGATGCTGTTAAGTAAGTTTAAAGACCAATTCGTTTTTCAATCTGTGGTTTTTACTAATATTTCCATAATTTTTATGCTTTAATTATTTGATCTTGTTTATTAAATATGTGCTTAATAGATAAAAAAATTTTTGAAATTGATTAAATTGCCACATAGTATTTGAATTTTATGTTTCCTTGGTAAAAAATTTTCTTTTCATATTTTGGAAACATCAATAATGTAATTATGCTGTATTTATTTATATTTTTAAACAATCCAGTTAGTTAGTTATTGACTTTAACAATGAATGTATGTATAATAGCCCTTTTTATTTTTATTCTACTTTTTTTATTAATATTAAAAAATTTTGTGGAAAATTTAGTGCTGTTGCAAAAAAAATTCATTTATTAAAATTTGGAAATTCTTTTAAAATTTGCAAAAGAATAATCTTTCAATAGAAACAGGTTTCAAAATTATCAATCTCAAAATTGCTGATTGATAGTTTTATAATATTGTATTTTATAGAGTAATAAATGTGAATATGATATGCTAATCAACATCAACCATCTTAGCTCATACTACTCTTTTTTTTTACAAAGAAAATTTTCATATAAATGGTACAGTTTAGTCTGATGTTGGAGTTGTAAGCTAATGAATTCTGTGGGTATTTTGTTATTGTGAATAACTGCATAATAAGGATTATCATAGAACAATGAAAAGAGGAACAAAAATAACATTAAGCTTATTTTTGCTGTTAATTTTGTTTGTAAAAAGTATTTTTCACAATTGATATTAAAGAATTGTTAATTAATAGTTTAGAAAATTTTAAAATTATTGTTTAATTGTAAATATTTCTTAGATTATTTCCATTATAATCATTTTTTGAAAAGTCTATAACACTTAAAAAATACTATATATGAAACCAAAAAGTATGAGTCATACTATCAAAGCATGATGACATTTTAATATTTATAAGAAACTATCTTGTTCATATAGAAATTTTAATGGGTCTGAAAAATCTCACTGCATCTCTGAAAAGTAATTAAATATCCCTTAAACTTTTTTTCAACTTTAAATACAAACTATCAAATTATGTAACTGTTGTCATTTGTTACAATTAAATTTTATTATTCTCCAAATAATTTAATTTAAATTCTTAAAAACTTGTATTTGATTTACTTTTTAAACTGTATTATTTTTTACAGTTGTTTTTAATAAAGTAAGCCAACAAAAATGTCTTTTTGTTTTGTTCTTTCATTAGAAAAATTTAAAAATAAAATTTTTAACATTGAAAATTCAATTTTGTAAAAAATAAAAAAGAATCATTTTAATTATTTTTAGATGGCTCCTATTTTGTCCAAGTTCAAATTTTGTTTATAGTTTCAAGTTATATTTTGTTCCCAAAGTTAAGCATTTTATCCGTTACTTTAATTAATTTCATTATCCTTACTATTTATCATATGTTAATTAAATTTATTTCAGAAATATGCTCTCATTAACAAATTTGAAAAGTTTATTAATCAGAGAATGATTTTTTATTTAGAACAATTTTGCATTTATTACACATTATAACATATTACTAATTTTTTATATGATTTTTTTTTAACTTAAATTAATTTATATATTATTTAATTTTAAAAATTATTTTTAAAGATGACCTAAATTAAAATTTTTATCTGAAAATCAATTGCAAGTTGTAATCTAATGAAATTAAAAAGCACATCTTTATCATATATATTTCACAATAAATTAAAGCATATTCTAAAATAATTTAGAATTCTGGTGATATGAAATAAAAATAATTGATTTTGAAATTTATTATCCATATAGTTTTTTTTACAACTATATAATAGTTATTACAATAAGTGCTTCAATAGTATTAATTGAAATATCTGAATATTTATCCATTCATCTTGATTTGATTTTAGACAAATATTTTCTTCAGTAATATATATTTTTCAGAAATCTAAATAATTTTTATGTTGTCTCTAATATTACACTTCAAAATAATTTTGTGCATTAAAAGCATATAAATATTTTCTTTTTAAAAAATCAGTTTAAAATTATTCTTTTTATCATTGAAAGTGAAATTGTAAACTTAATAAATTTCCTTCTTAAGATTCTTATCCCAACCATCTTTACTCTTTTCGCTGCTTTTAAATTCAATGGAGAATGTTTTAACCTCTAACAAGCATTGGTAAGTGGCATGCACCTGCATTTTAGTATCCCCTGTTAAAAGTTTACTTTAAAACTCCATTGATGTAAAACTTCTAAATATTTTGTAATTTTGTTCAAATAAATAAGATACTGACTTGCATTTTTTTTACTTTTGTTATTTTTATTTATTTATTTTTTTTTTGTTATTTGTAAAAATAAATTATTAAAATAAGTTAACAGGGTTTTTTTTATGCATTACAATAAAGAAATATTCTCGCTATAGTTAGTTTTTTGTTGCTTTGATATTGCACTATTTACTTAAGAAATGTTCTTTAACGTTTATCCATGAAACAGCATAAAAAGTTTCTTAGATGAATTTGAAATATTTTAAAATAATAGAAATCAAAAATGGATACTGAAACGTTTATTATTTGTATCAGCTGTTGTCATCTAGTAGATTAAAATGCCTCTGTTTTTTTATATTATTTCTGGGAATCTCTAATACCGGATACAATAAAAAATAGTTAATAAAAAATTTTTTGCAAATAAGTAATGGATGTGCCTGGAGTGGTTTTGATATTAATTGTTCATCAATAAAGGAGAATATTTAAAGTTAAAATTAAATGTATTTAATACATTTAGTATTAAAATAAGTCTAGAAATCTGCTTCAAATTAAAAAAATAAAATTGATTTTACTAGGAGAGTGGGAAAATTTTATTCTAATATATGATAGAAATTAGTTACTTTTCAATTTATAAATGCAGATTGAATTAAAATAAAGACATAATAAATAATGTGTACAAGCAATTAGTTTAACCCTAAAAATTACACTGTCAAATTATAATCAGATGAATGTAATCTAAATAAAAAGATTTTCCTTAAATATAAACCTATAAAAATGATGGATCTTAATACTTCATGTAGATAAACCTCTGCATTTTTCATTAAAGGAATTTATTCAATAGAAATTTTCATAAAACCGTTTGCAGAAATATGTATAGATAAAAAAAATTGTCTATTAAATAAAATTTTATTGTATTTAAAATCATCAGTTTTTAAACATTTTACAAAAAAATATATATAAAACTATCAATAATTAATATTCTACATAAATTTTATATATATTGGATATTTTAAATGTGAATCTAATTTTTTTATGTTCAGCTAAATTTGCTAATTAAATAATTGTGAACTTTCATTGTTTCAAGATTTTCCTCATACATGTCTGTAATTACAGTTTAACAAAAACTTATATATTTGTAATACTCGCCTCCAAACTATTTTATAACATACATTTTCATAGAGATAAAGAATTCATTAAATTTCTGAATTACCATGAATTAAATAAATTAATTAGGAGCCATCTTAGAAATAATTTCATGTGCAATACTAAAAATTTTATTTTCAATGTGTATTTTTTTTCTTTAATTCTATTTTTTAAAAAAAACTTTTTTTATGTTATTCAAATGTTTTAATATTTGGTTTTAGAATATTTTATTTGCAGCACTTTGGGTTTATTATTTTTAATATAATTTTAATTATGTAGCAATCTCTGATAATTATAAAAATAAAAAAATATCTGACTAAAAATTTAGATTTTATGTAAATGCACAACATATATTTCCTTTGTTGTTAATCATCTTACTACAAAATAAAATTCTTAATTATTTTTTAACTAAATTGTATGGAAGTATTTAAATAGCAAGTTATTTTGGTATTATTAATTATCTTGCAATGAAATGATTAGATTGAATGAGTTACATGCTGTCTCAGAAATGCATTGATATGAATTTAAAATTGCTTACTTTTATATTCTATATTAATGTTCATACAGTTATCTACATTTTCTTTTGATTCTACCTCAGTCTGACAATTTTTTATTTCAATATTTACTTTCTGTTAGTTAATTTGATTTAAAAAATTTTAATATATAACAAATGAAAGAGTGAGAAAACTTCTATTCATTTATAAACGAATTTCTTATTATTGTAAGAAGTTATTGCTGAGAATAATAACATTAGTGTGCCAACATGGTATCATTACACTAGAGTATTTTCTATTAATAAGGATTAAGAAATTTTCTAAGGATTATCTTAGGATGAGACAATATGTTTTTTAACAAGAATACTTGTTTAATAATCATGATCATGAAAAATATGCATGATTTTTCAGAACACTTATCCATTTTGATGTCAGCCTGACATTTTTTTCTTTTAATGAGTCATTTGTTATATTTGGTTGTAAGATGCAATTAATTGATTTGTACTTTATTTTTTATGTTATTATTTTTTGTATTTGTTTATTAAAATGTTTAATCAAATCCAGAGTTTTTATTTTGTGAGCTAGTTTAATAGTTCACATTTAGTTATCTTTTACATGATTACGGGATCATTTTTATTTTACGCACTAAATTATGGTTTAGTTCTATTTTTTTAAAGGAACAATCACGAAAATAATGTATATAAATTTAAAATATTGTAATAGTTAATTATAGAATAAATTATAAATTCCATATCAACGAAAATGTTAAGTATTTGATTGAATAAATAGTTTTCTTTTTTTAGCTGGGTGCAACCTCTTGGTCTACCTTGGAAAGGCTCGACTTCAAGCATCAAAGAAGATAATAATGCTGATCTCACTAAGCAAGGTGTTTGTGCATTTTATGAGGGCCTTGTGGAAAATTATCATATCAGTGCAGTAAGTGTAGCATTTTATACAACTTTTTATTTCAGATTAACAGAGACAAGTATTCTGTTTTTGTTTTTCGATTTAAATCAAAATTAAATTGATCATGTTAATTTTTAATTTCTACTATAAAAATCTATTTTATACTAAATAGACTTAGAGTGAATTATTTTTTATTTAGTTAAATATTTTTAATTTCATTGGCGTTTATGAAGCATTTTATTTTAATGTCTTAAAGTTATAAATCGTCAAAGAATTGTTTAATTTTCAAACATGCTTTTTCTTAGCATTCTTTAATTTTTTATTTTATTTATCACACAATTTTTATAATGTATAGTTGTTTAATTATTCTGCTATACTTTTTTATTGAATTTGTTGCCTTTTTAATACTTATTTTCGTATACAATAATTTTATTAAAATAATATCTATCAGGGAGAAATATACCTTTGGATTAGAACTGATATTTTTAATTCTTGTTTGACTAAATAAATGATCTTCCTATCATAGTTTGAAGCTAATTATGAGCGATATGCTAGACCTGACCTGTATCAGCAATTAGAAATATCCTCATCTATATTGAGAGCTTCTTTGATTCAAGATACTTTAAAAAGTGAATCATTACACTCCACACTAGAAACTTCAGGTTTGTGTAATATTAAATTTCATCATATTAATATTTACAATATAGTAAATAATATTTCATAAAATCAAAAATATTTTAAGTTTCTGTTATAAAGTTATACTCCTTTGACTTTTAGGGGACATAATTAAATGATATAATTGCTTGATATTTTAAATACATTAATTTTATTTAATTATTGCTAGCAAATTTTAAATTATTTTTATGTATTTATATTGTTTTTCCTTTTATAAATTTTAGTCCAAATATACTTCATTAAAACATTTCATGTTGTTCATCAATTATTCAGTAAAAGTTACTTATATTAATTAACAAGCCGATACAAAACTTTTAATATATTTATTATGATTAAATTACTTTCATAAACTTTGTATAAATAAATTTATATCAATTTTTATGAGTTTTTAATAGTTATATACATTTCAGCTGAAATTTATTTATAAATTATTTGTTATAACATGTCTTAATTATATTTATTTTTTAGTTCTATTAGATGTAACAAAAGCATATCTTCCAGAAGATTTGATGTATTCCCTTTGCATTCTGTTGAGCTTAAAAAAGGTAAATTAATCTAATTTGTGATCACCCTATTTATAGCATATATTTTAAAAGTTAGACTGAATAAAATTGAAGTATTAATGTAAAGATATAACTCTATATTTTAAATTTTTGCTTAAACAATTCTAGAATTTATAGAAACATTTTGAGATAATAATTCTATGTTTTAAAATATTGATCAGGTGTTTTTAAAACTATTAGTAAAATAACATTTTGTAAAAAAATATTAATGAACCTTTTTTGCTTAAAATTTAGAACTAGCTAAGATTTTAGCTATCCCATCTTCAATAGTTTAATTGTGAGTGTCTATTCAAGAAGATCTTAGGATTACATAGCAAAAAGATTTAAATGAAATCAATTTTTTAATTCAGGTCCCACAAAAATTTAGAATCTCAAAAATAATTCAGATGCTTTTAAACTTATTAAAAGTTTTTAATTTCAAACATTTAGTATAAGTATGTAAATTAACAATATGTTATTTTTAATTTTTTATTTAGATTTATTGTTTCAAATGAGTTAAATTTTTTATAAGATTCCTATGTTGTATAAATTTTATTTAAAATTGTGTTAGTAAAAGAACTGGAAATAATTTTAAGAATTTCTTAAGATTTTGATATTTATTATAGCAGTTAATTGTTTTCTTAAAAAAATATTCAAAACCAGGAAGAGTAGTTGTATGTAGAAGTTATATAAAAAAACGGCTAACTTTTGTATAAGAAAAATGTAATACATTGTTTTCTTAAATTATTTTGGTAATTATTAATAAATATTATTTCAAATGTAATTGAGAGTGGCTGAATATACAGATATTCATAGAAAATATAATAAACACATTTTTACAAAAATGAACTGTAAAAAATTAAAAAATTACTATTAAGTTTTTAAAATAAAATTTATTTTTAAAAAAATTGAAAAGATCTAACAAAATATGTATTTTCTTTTTGTAATGCAGCTTTCTATAACATGATTTTGCTTTAACACCATTTGATTCATTTGATTTATGTGCATTCAATACAGCATGGTTTAACTTTAACTAATAAAAAAGAAATTAAGAACGTTTATACAACATTGTTTGTGTGTATTTATACTATATTTTTTAACATGAATATTTTGTTTTAGGTATTTAGAAACTATTTTAAAATTATGATAAGATAGAATATGCAATACATCATCCACACACATGAAAATATAAATTTATTTGTAATTTGATTCTCAAAGAAAGCCTTATTCTCCATGTCACTTGCAAAATATTGTAAAGTTAAAATAGAGTTCATACCATCTAATGTTACTTTGTAGTTCAAGCATTGGATCAATGTATTATTTACACCTCTAAAGCTCATTAAAGAAGAATGTTATAGAGATTTTTGCCATAGACTATTAAACAATATGATAGTTAATAAAATGCTTAGTTTAAAATTGCTTTGTAGTAATTTTTAATTAAGCACTTTGTTAACATTGTATCTTTGTTAAAAGTATTATCATATCAACATTAAATGCATTTTGATAAAAGATGCATCATCAGATCTCAGATGAAATGGAAATTGTTCTTGAATCATTAAAAAATTAAATTAGTGGCATATTAAAATTATAAATAAATCAAGACGAAAGCTCTGTAGAAATGGATATTGAAGACATTCAAGACATAAGTGAAAAAAGAATTGATGAAAATGCAAATCAAATCGATTCGGAAGATAAAATATTGAGAAATATTGCAACACTGATAATTTAAAGCTAAAAAAATTAAAAAGAAATCCTAAGCTTAATTGAAAATCTAAAATCATTTTCTTATCTCAGAGACTTCTGCTGAAAAAAATACAAAAACTGTGAATGAATTACAAAATTGTTTAGTTTTAATGCTATAAAATCTACAATGATTTCTAAGAATCAGTATCAAATTGAATTTCTTAAAGAAGAAGACAGAAAATACAAAAAAACCTAATTGAAGAAGGCAAAGAATGTCATTCAACCCCCAAAAAACGTTCTCATTTGATTGCACTGAATTGGCTTGAAATTTAATAAATTAAGATAACATTGAATGTAAACATTGTTTGCTTTTGTTCTTTTCTATATTTTGTATTATACAAATATTTATATTTTTAATAAAAACCAAATTTCTTGTGTGAAATTAATGTTTATTTTCAATACATTTCTAAAATCAAGTTCTCCTTTTTGTATTTGTTCTAGGTCTCATGTGACATAGTTTTACATTACACTATATTTTCTAGGGACTTATTTGCCTTATTATTTAATAGTTGTCTGGAAAATATTTGAAAAATTTTCTTCAAAATCATTAATTAAATCTTTGAAATTATTATTTATCCTAAATATATTTTATTACGATTTCACTTATTATTAATTTTGATCTTAATAATTTTTATCTATTTATAGTAATAAATAAAATTGAAAAACAGAACATTTCAGATAATTTAAAGTTAATTGAGGTGATAACTTATTTTTTAGTTATGAAAATTAGAATTTTTTTCCTTGTATTCAATTAATTATTTGATCATCTGTTGTAAAAATATATTTTTAAGACCTTAAGATTTTTTTTTTCATCTATTTAAAAATAAAATTATCAGAATAAATTTAAAAGATTTTTAATTAGTTATCTGCATTTAAATAATAATACTCATTTTATTTACAATAAATTTTTAACTTTTGTATAATAAATAATTCATTAGCATAAACTCATTATCTTACAAAATGAGTATAAATTACTTATGTTGCAGGCAGATGAAGCAGAAGTCTTACTGACATCACTTCCAAGTTCCCCAATAATCCTTCAGTTAGCTAGTTTATATTATGCTATCAAGATCTATGTAGGTCTGAAACTAAATCCTTTTTCTGAAGATGATATTCTAGAGAATGATCCAGTTTCTTTTATTAAAAAAGTAATGTAATGATGAATGCAATATTTTTAATACAGTAATCTTGTTATTTCGTTGTTTTAAACAAAATCTGTTTTAATTTCAAAAGGTTCTTTTTTTTCAATTTAATATTTTTAATGTATTCAGATCTGGTCTTCCAATTTAAAGTAGTTTTATAAGGTTTACTATTCTATGTTCATGTATGGTTTAAAAGTAATTTAAATCGTAATAAAATTCAAATTGAAATTTGTTTTATGTTTTTTTTTTTTTTTTTTTTTTTTTTTTTAATTTTTTTGTGTGAAAATTTTTAATTTTTTTAACTGAATCGAGAATTCTATTTTAGTTCATAAATTTGTTACATTTATTACTCTTTATTATAAATAAAAGTTATTAAAATGTTATTATCATTTAGTATATTTATTGCAATTCATATAGTACTTATTATATATTTATTTCATATTATTGTATTTCTCTTGAAATATAAAGTTGTGTGTATTTAATATTTTACTACAAAATATCAATCTCAAAAATATTAACTTTTAATGAATATATGTCTTTTTGTAACTTTTCTTACCCATTTTTGTGTTTCATAAATTTTATTTACCTAGGTTTTATCAATGGAAGATTCCAAGAATACGATTGAGGAAAATAAGAGCATCAAGCTTTACTGGACTCACCTTCAAAAATACAATAAAATGTTATATGATTTTGTTCAAGCAGAAATTTTACATAGCATTGGTGGTGGTGTAGATGCTACACGATTTGCAAATGATGATGAATATAAAAAAGATACCATATTAGGCATTTCTATGTAAGTTTTTTTATGAATGCTATTTGTAATTTTATGAATTGCTGGTTTTGACTTAATTAGCTGTTGGGTCAAAAAAAGGCTTTTGATTCTTAAATAAACTAGACCCTACTCATATTTGCTTTTTATATGTTTCAAGGGTATGCTTGCTAATTTTTCTATGTTTTTAAAAATATTTTACTGAATTTGTAACTCAATGATATATTTTCTGCTCTTCAATTTGTTTGTCTCTCTCACTTTGAATATAAAGTGGTTTGGAATTTTACTTTAAAGTATTTTCCCTGATCCAATTTGTTATATATATATATATATATATATAATGATAAAAGGTAAAACTTTAATTATTTATTACTATTAATCATTTTAACTCGACATTATTATAGGAATTTAATAACTGTTTTGATGCTTTTCTTTTTCCTTTTAAAAACTAATCAAAACTTAGAATATTCTGAGAATTATAAAGAAAATTAAAAATTTTTGTTCATAAAAGATTTTTGTAATTGTAAATTAGATGGTCAGGAAAGTAAAAGTTTTTTTATATTTATCCGGGAACTTTTGCATTACATCAATTCCACAAAATTTATTACATATGACCAGATCGACTATATCACCAATTAGATCTCTGGCCTTCCAATATTTTTAAACTTCACAGTTTAAAAATCCAACGTTTTATCTTGAAAAGTGCAAAAATATATGTTTCAAGATGAAAAGCATTGAAAATTTGTTGTTATCAGCACAAAAAATAAGGAAAAATATAAAGCCCAAGCCAATACAAACATGTAGGCAAACAGTCATGGCTTATAATAAAGGAGTGAAGTGTCAACTGCATTTTTTGGGAAAATCTGTGATCAATTACATATCCTCAACTAGTGATGACTTATTAACAAACCTTGTCTTCCAACAGAGTTAGTTCAAGTTCTCTATTTTATCCTGGAGGCTTATTTTCATTTTATGAGGAATTTGACTGAATGAAATAAGAGGTTTTACAATAGTCTCTGGATGACCTTTGCACCCTTTTAGCCAAACTCAGCTGCCTCATTCCCAGGAATCTGATAATGAGCTTGTATCCTTTAAAAGGAAACTAATTTATATTGAGAGTTCTCTGCACTTCAATAAACTGGTATTATCTGTGTGTTGTCTGTTTGCAAGAGATTGAAGAGCAGACAGGTAGTCTTACAAAATAACCGATTTGCAGAATGATAAAAAGCACATAGCTACTTGCTTTAATGTGACATAAATTGGCTAAGTTTCACTATCATACTTAGTGGAATGTGCATCTATTAGTGCATAGCGTGAAAAAAGATTGCAGCATGCCCTGACTCCCCCTATATCTGCGTAGATAAACATTGATAAATCTATGTAAACATGCAACCTTATGTCTCTTGGCTATTTTTTTTCTCAATGGTAGATAAAGAAATTGCAAGACCTTGTTCGATTATGTCTCTTCTCATTAACCTGCATATCCATTTTCAAACTGGGATTCCACCATATCCCAAAGGGAAAAAAGACCTACTGAGAAGTTGAGGATTGAGATAGACATTCATGTTAGTGGCTGCAAAATAAGCATATTATATAAGATCATTTATTTTAAGATTTTCCTATGTGGTGTTGGTATCGTAATCCTTCCAAAAAGCTTTATTAGGCAGGCGAAGCAGCTTTTCATAAACAGGAACTACAGCTCTTTCAGTTATGTTTCTTTTGGGGTTTTTTTTAGTTAAACACCCCATTGCTAAAATAGAAAAGATTCTTACAGCATAGATAATAATACAGAGATCTTGGGTTTAAATAATTTCAAATTTTTGATTATTAATAATAGGGACTGGATCTTTAGTTCAGTAACTTAAGATTGAATGAATGAAAAGCTTTAAAGTGTGGTATTTAAAGTATCTTGGCTACAATCTGTTGTCAACCAAGCTATTGAAGCAATAATGGCATTTTTTCAAATTGCTGGTACATTAGAGTTCCAGCTTCTATTCAGCATTAAAGGCACTGAAAGTAGTGTACAACCTTTAGGACCTAGTTTCTTAATAAATTTTGGGTAAAGAAAGTCTAGGCTAGAGTCTTTAAGATTTTTAATAGTCTTTAAGTTCAAATTTGCTAAAGTCAGCAATAAACACCAGCTAGTGTGGGCCATGAGCAGTTACATGTTTGTGAATATTATTTTTCAATATTTTTTGCGTTCTTGAATCATGACTTAGTCTTTGAGATTTAGAAAGAAATTAGATGAAAGCATTTGCAGTATTTCTGTTATTAGTTAATTTTACTGTAATCTTT
Organism: Latrodectus geometricus; assembly: GCA_026290005.1. Classification (NCBI taxonomy): domain Eukaryota; kingdom Metazoa; phylum Arthropoda; class Arachnida; order Araneae; family Theridiidae; genus Latrodectus; species Latrodectus geometricus. The sequence goes on from JAPDSC010026686.1 coordinate 69,703, forward strand.
GAAAAGCGTCTAATAATTTAAAAATTTTACAAAATTTAATATTCTATTTCACTCATAATACTCAGTGTTCTTAAATTTACTCAAAGTAAAAACAAAAAATAATTGTAATTATTAATATACTATGTTGTATATCATCTACATTACAAATATAGTATTTACAACTTTTATCATATTTTATAAATAATTTAAATTGTATAATATTTTATAAATAATTTAAATTGTATAATATTTTATAAATAATTTAAATTGCTATATTTTTTACAGAAATTCATTCTTTATGTTTCAAGTTTTTTACATGCATTATCCATTTGAGATGTTCATGTATAATGCATCATCCACATATTTCAACTTTTAAAAGTACATTTCACCTACTTTTCATCGTTTTTGGAACTTGAGATTTGCTTACAATTTATTTGATTAATTAACTTTAATCAGTTACTTTTATTCATGTATGAAAGTGGCAAAATGAAAAAACTGCCATATCAATTTCCTTTATTGTAAAATGATTCATTCACTTTCTAGTGCAATCATTTTTTTTTTTTTTTTTTACGTTCATTTACCCAAAACATTTTTATTGCTGATAGTTCTTCAGATGAATTTGCAACAGCGTTACTTTAGTAGACAATAATTTAATAATAGAATCTTATTTCATGTCACTTGTTTCTTAAATATCCAAAACTCTTTCATTCAGATAGTGATGTATTAACAATTCTCTCATATGCTGTTATATTCTAGAAAAATATCTAAACATCCTTGACATTTTTTTAAAAATAATCTCTAAATAGTAGATTATTTGAAAATAACATTTGCAAAATTTTATTTAGTAATTGCAATGTTTAGTCTTATTTATAGCCTTATGTGATTCATGGATTGTTGTCTTATTTAATTTTCTGATAATTGAAAGCAATGCAATTAAGATTTCAATTCTTTCTATAATCTTGCTCAACGTTTTTAAAAAAATTTCCTAAAATAAGTGTAAAAGAATTCAGTTTTCCTACCATGACAAAATAATTTATAATAAATGTACAGTATGTACATTTATTATAAATTATTTTGTCCTCTTTATAATTAAAATAAAAATATCTAAGCTTTGATGATTTTACATAAAAATTTTTATGAATTATCAGTACTTGTGTTTCAAAGCATTTTGTATTATCTGTGTAATTGAATCAGTCAAATTGAAAGTTAAATTTCTTTGTTAAGTGCCTTGTTTTTATGAAAGATGATAAATACTTCATTTTTTTATTTTAGGACATTAGATGATAGTGTTTTTCATACTGCCATTTCATTAGCTCATCACTATAAAGTATCATTATGGGATTTATATGTGACTCATTTAGAATACCTTTTCTCAGAATCTAGGTATATTTTGTTTTTTTATTGTTTTTATAACTAATGTTTTTTCATTTTGTTTAAGTTTTAATTTTTTGATTGCATTTTGATATTTAGCAGATTTAAACTAAAATTTTTCACTGCCATTTTACTTCAATAAATGTAATAAATGACTACTTGAAAAATGACAGCCCTTTTTTTAATTTTTATTTATTTTATTTGAGAAACTTAATTTTTAATGTAAATTTAAGTTGAAATAAACTGAAGATAATACGGAAATGCTTAAGGAAAATACTTTTCATGTTTGATGAGTTATTATTTGGTAATTAATTAATGAAATATGATATTAATTTCATTTTTTTTTGTTTATTAAAATAGACATAATGTCAGTTTGTTAAATATTGAGCTTTATTAATTTTAAACATATATATTTATGATTATTCAACACATGTAATTAATTGCTTATAACAAGTACTACTTGTTATAAGCAATTACATATATTCAAAAATAATTAATTTCTTATCTGTTAAATATTATTACCAAATGGATAAA
>JAPDSC010026697.1:256-17082 GCA_026290005.1 Latrodectus geometricus
AACTAAGTTTCTTAAATGTATCCAATTAAGTTTTATAAATGTATAAAGTAAACAAAAAAAATTTTCAAGCTTTATTGATGTGTACTTGATTTTAATCACATTATAAACTTTTGTTAGAAATATTTTAAATAATAAAAAATATATAAATGTATTCTAGTTACACATTCTGTTGAGAGATCATTTTTTGCCAAATATTGCATTTGAGTGACCATTCTGCCTGAATAATTTTATAAGTACACATTTTATGTTTATTTTTAGTGTCTGAAAGCTATGTTTTCTGCAACCATTATGATATAAAAAAATGGATTTTGATTTAAAAATGAATATTTTTATTTATGTTTTTCACATTCTCATGATATCTGTTGCCTGCGATTGCAGACTTGTTGATTGGTATGAGTAGATCAATTATTACAAATAATTGCTAGTTAAGCTGGAATTTTTATGGTTAGTGCATTCGCTCAATAACTTGTTTTTTCAAATTCTTTATAGTTTGTTAATGATGTCTTAGTTTAGAATCATTTTAATTCCATAAGTTTCAGTTATTACTCTTTCCTGCATAAAGACATAAATTAGTGTGACTAAGTATAAAAATGTTCATTCCGCCATAAGCTATTACTCTGATATGAGCTGAATAAGACGTTTTTTATCCTTTATGTTTAAAAAACATAACTTGTGGTATCTTGTATTTCAGTAGAATTGTGGTTTGGATCACCTTCCTCGCTAACTTGGCAATAAATGCACTAAGCATGGTAACCTGTACATTTTACATCCATTAATCGCTTTTTATGGCAATCACCAGAGGAGAGAATTTATAGAATTCATAAAAACAAATCTATTTATATTATTAATAAACTGAAATATTAATAAAAGCATAATTTTTATATGCATTTTTTGTTATACTATTTGTACAAACACCATTGTTTTTGTTTGCATTGCCATGGCAATAGTGAAAATTTTTAAAATTTCATCCCCATAGCAATGATGTTTTTGAAAATGTGCCTAGCAGGGTACCCAAACATATTTTCACCTGTATTTCTAATATATTTAAAGTCTTAAGGATACACAAGTCAATGAATATAACTAAATCCTTTTACAAATGACATTATTTAATAAGGAATGATATCATAAAAGAAAAAATTGTTATACTCTAATGTTGTGTAACATTTTACAAGATTTAGATTTATTATAATATTCCATAGCGGTTGTAAAATTGCTTTCTGAATGATAAGGCTTGGTATGCTATTTCTTCCCTATACATTGATTTTCCTTTTGAAAGCGTGATATTTGATTAGTTCTTGAGCATAATGCATTTACTTTTTCTTTTTAAATCTTAACCTGCTTATTATTTGATTATAATATCTCATCGCTTCTGAGAACAATTGAAAGATTGATTTGGCTATCAAAATGGAAAATTTTTTGGTTGTAATTTTCTGAAGAATGCTCTCACTAAGGAATAGTATGGGAAATTTAGTGATAAATGACACTACAATTTTTATTCATGGAAGTAATTTCTTTTAAGTAAATTGCATTCTATGCTTTTATGTAATGTATTTTATGCAAAAGTAAAAGTATCAAGGAATATATGCACTTTGCTTTTGAATAAAATATACAAATTAAAAATTGATAATTTATTGTTTAGGGAAAATAAACCTATGTTCTTGTGTTCTATGTCTGGTAAAAGTAAAATATTTATTTTATGCTTTTGTAAAAAATAAATGACTACCTTCATTTTTAAAAAGATGCAGAATGTAATTTTTTTTATTTACTGTAAAGGCTGTAAAAAGTATTATCGAATAAAATAACATGGTTTCAAAAATAATTATAAATATTAAAATATAGTTACAAGCATAATATAATTCCTTTTAATGCTGGACAAATTCAAAACTATCCAAATTATGAATATAAAATCCAAATTAAATAAAATAAAAACTAGTATGTGGTGAAAGTTGTGACTACTGTATTAACAAAATTATATACACATTTAAAACAGTCCAACAAAAACTATTAAGATTATATATATGTTGTTTTATATAATTTTTTAAGATTACTTATAAATACATACTTTGAAAAATATTTCAAATTTCAGTATATGATTTTAAATTTAAAAAACTAAATAAAAAATTTAATTTTATAGTTTCATTATGTATAACACATAAAAAGTGAAAATGTAGTATTACATTATATGTAGAGTGTCAAAATGTGTTAATTTTATATATGATTACCAGCTATCTTATTTAGAATTTTGTACAATATAAAAACTTGTTTTTTCCTTAAATAAAGTTTATTTAATTTAAAATTAATCTGATTATTTTTAATATAAAAATTGTTTATCAGGGAATATAAAGACAATGTTTACAAATAGCCCATTTATTAAAAGCAGCCTTATTTTTTGATATAAAACAGTCAGCATAATAAAGATTTAATCTTTTTATTTTGCAGAAACACACACACAGTTATGGTTCCCTATTTCTTCTTCTCTCTTTTAATCAACGTCTGCTTAGCACAAGGTAAAATAATTTAAATTTTTCTATTCCATAAATGAACTATTAATTATGACAAATATATTGTTTTAATTAACAAAAAATTTAATATATATTTTTTTCATTATAAGGACATAACTGTTTGGCAAAAATGATTAATTTAAGAAAATATTTTCTTAATTTTTATTTTACTTGTCATTTTTTTAGCAATCACCTTGACTGATTTTGAATTATCTATAAATTATCCTTGTGTAAATTACATGCATTAGAATTTTTTACTATAATGGTTTTCATCAAATTATTAACTTAATGAAAGTTATTAATATTCATTAAATTGTTTAGAAATTTTATAAAGCCAAAAAGTCTAATTTTATGTCACATGAAAAACTCTTATTGAAAAGTATATTGATTTATATATTATAGAACAAATTGTTTAACTTAAAAGTTTATTTTATATAAATACTGTGTTAACTCCAGTTCATAATTAAGACAAAAAAAGGCTATTTGCTTAAGATAGTTTCATAAATTTTCTGTCATTTGTATTAGTTGCATGATTGAGTTACATAGAATTTATGTGGAATTAAAATCTTTAAATAATTAAACAGCATATTCATTTATTTGTTCATCAATTGTATAATTATTTATAATGTATAAAATATATTAATTCATTAATTGACAGAAATGCTTGTTTTGTGTTAAGCATTTTATGAAAAATATTTGTTTATTTATATATTTATATAATTATACATTTATGAGCACTTTATAAATTTTAGGAAAGGGTTCAGCCTATTCAGAATATGAAACATTTCCTGCTCCTGAAAAATTGACCGGTAATCCATGTATTTCAAGAGAAACTTGTGGAGATTGTATTACAGCTGATCCAGAATGTGCCTGGTGCTCACAAGAGGTATTGCAATATTTCAGAAAAATATCTTAAAACTAGAATCTTGGTATCATCTTTGTGTATCTTAAAAAGAGAAATTTATATCAGCTTTACAAATATAGATTGCTAATCCATGTGCTTCATTTTTTTTTTCTACTTTCAATAAAATGATCCCTTTTTAATTGATCAATCAGGTGACAAAATTAGAAGAATCATATTCTAAATCTGTATGCTCTTGTTTATGACAAGTCTTCATCAAAAGCTTAATAAGTTTTATATATATAAAAAGGATTAAATTAAAAAATATGTAGATTTTTATACTTTGTCAGTTTTGGGAAAAATAACATTTCTTTGCATCTACTATTAGTACTGTAAAATTATATTGTACTGCCTTTGTAAACTTTTATTGTACTTTAGTTTAATGCTTTAAAAGATATAAAGCATTAAGCTATTTAAAAATTAATTGGTTGTTAATGATTTAAGTACAAATCCAATTCAAATTTTATTTTATCTTGATTTATTTTTAATTTGTGAGTGATCAAAGAAATTTTTATATTTTTAATCTGTTATTAATTTGATTTGTTTATATTGTATTATTACAACAAAAATTATGCTTACTGATTTTATTAAACTTTAATTATTTTTAAGGATTTTACACAAGATGGAAGCAGAAGATGTGATTATACTGGAAACTTACGAGGTCGATGTGCTGATGATCATATTGTTATGCCAGGTCAAGGAATGCAAAAATTAAAAGTATATATTTATTTTAATTTTATCATTAAAACAATTTGACATCTTGCAATAATATTTATAAATTATGGTACATATATCTAATGTGATAGAAATTGTATAAATTTTATAAATACAATAAATTTTAAAAATAGTGTAAAATTAAAGGTTAATGAATATTAATAAAAAAAATTGTCTTTTTATTTATGGTTCAATTTCGCGAATCGAAATTTTCAGTTAAGTTGTACTAATTTAAATACTGTGTTTTTCTGTATATAATCCACATATTAGTGTTAAAAAAGTTCTGAATATCGTTGTGTGTATCATATGCCATCACAGATAATTGACAAAAAAAGCATTTACCATCAGATAGCTTATAAGAAAATTTTGAAAGAAATGCTGTTTATATGTTTCATAAAATGAATAACGGGTGGCACCACAACACAGCTGAGTCTACAACACAACACAGCTGAGTCTACCACAACACAACTATAATCAGCTTTGTCCAATTACGTTTGAAAATGAATTTGGTTCCTTGAAAAGATATTACAGTTACTTTTTGCTAACGTCATTTTGCATTTTGTCTTGACGTGGGTTGTTTCATTTTGGAAAATATTCAAATTCTTATATCGTCATATGGAAGCAAAAACGTTTAAGTTACGTTGCAAATATTAAATTAACAGCTATAGCGAAAGCAATTAAAAAAATGCTGACAAATGTGTTAATGGGAAGTGGAAAACAAAAACTTTTTATACCGCATGCCCATGCGGTATAAAAGAAAAATGTATAAAATAGGTGGTTTGAAAATAATCCATTTCTTTTTCATTTAATTATTATTGAGTCAAATATACATATTTTTAAATGCATATAACATCATTTTAAAAAATTATTAGAAACTAAATATTGATAAGTTTGCAAGAATTTTCTTAAAATTATCGCTCTTGATGGATCTCGTGCTTTCATCTCAGTTTATCACACAGATTAGGTGGTAAAAAACATTTTTTTTTTCACAATAAATACATTTTCTGTGCCATCATTAATGTGCATTTTTTTTATTTTATGTGACGCCCATATTATTAGCTGTATATATTTTTGACTATTCACCAAGAGAAATTCCCCAGGTTATGCGACACTTTTTGTTCTTTTAATTAAAAAAAAAAAAAGATTGTGCAGATAATATGCCACTGTGAATTATATACAGGAAAATACAGTAAGTTTAATTTTTAATTTTCAGTTTAAAAAATATTTTGTATTTAAAGTATTGTTAAGTAAAAATGTAGACCTTAAAATATTGAGAAATTAATTTTTATTAAAAAATATCAATCAGTTGTTCACTTCACACCCCAAAAAGTTAACTTTTAGACATTATGAAATTGAAGTCTTTTAAAATTGACATAATATAATCTGGATTCAATCTAATCCCATTAAGTAGGATTAATGAGGTTGTTGCATAATAAAACATTGTAAATAGAAATTTTTGTTTTCAAATGTTAAAATTTTTTACTAAATGATTTATTGGAACTTGTTTATGCATTGATTATTTGTAGTATCTATATTTCATAGTTTTATAATAACACCTTCTTGTGCTTGTTTTTAATAACACCTTAATTGTGCTTGTTTTTCATTACAATTTTATTTTAAAAACTAGGTTTGACTTAAAGTTTTATCATGTACTTTTCATCTTTAAATCAGAAATTGTTTGAAAAATGCTTTAAAAAAATATGTGTGTGGGTAGAATTTATTTAATACTTGTATGCATTTTGTTACACGATTCAGATTTTATATTGAGTTTAAAAATTTTAATAAATATCTGTAGAAAATCATTTTATGCTTTAGGTTTATAATATTTCTAATTTGGTATTTTTTATGACTATTTTAAGCAACATTTTTATGTACTATTTTTTAATAGCATTATGACATTAAAAATCTTAAATTGCCATTATAGATGGTATTGTATTAAACATCAAGATTGTTAAATAAAATTATTTTAATTCTTATAATTATATATCACTTTTAAAAAGTGATATGAGCAGGACTAACTTTATATATTGTTCATTTGTAATTTTCAAATAACCTCCTATAATAAAAAAAAAAATTGACTTACTGTTTAAAATTAAAAATAATATTGGGTTGTTTGGAAAGTCATTTCGTTTTTCCTACCTGAATTAGTTTTTTGTTAGTGAAAAGAATCCATTTTATGAATATGAAATCATGCTACGACCAGAAAGATGGTAAAAGGTATTGCACTAGAATTGACAATATACAATTCAATAAGATATTTATTTGCTATATGTTTTTTATTTTCATATGAAACGAAATAACTTTCCGAACAACCCAATAATAATAATTTACTTTGAAAGTTTTGTACTTTAAAATAATATGTTGATATAAATTTTAAGTCATTCATCACCTCAAAATAATAATTTTTTTCTTTTTCCATTAGTTTAAATATTGTTAGTATTTAATTGTATGGCTAAATTTATAACTTGTTTGCAAAACTCTTCACTAAGTAATTTTATTTCTTTAGGATCAAGAATTGAGTAACAAAGGTGTTAAAGAAGGTGAAGCAATCCAAATAAAACCTCAAGAAATCACTTTAAAACTCCGTCCAAGTAAATTACAATTTTTTATTGCTAGATAAATATATATGTATATATATATAGAATACCTTAATTTGCTAGTTTGATTTTTTATTTGAACCTGTTTCAAAAGATTAACAAAATATTCCTTTCATTTTAAAGATTTTAGGAATCAAAAAATTACTAAATTGACATTCAATTTTCATTCTTAAATTTGTATTAATTAGTAAATAGATATTAATTAGTAATTAATAAATAAATAGTAAATAATAAATAGTAATTAATATGTAATACTTAAAAATCTCACCACTAAGTGTTGTGCTAATCCACGATTCATTATTGAAATACTTTTAAAAAATCTGAAATATGATACAAATATTCTTTATCTTTGAGAATATTATGTAATAAATGTTCAGGATATCAATAAATATCACCTGCAAGAAAATTACTCGGGTGAAAGTACTTTATAATTTCTGTACAACATATCTAAATCAATATTTAAAAATCTATTCAGTTTGCAGATTTGATTTCATTGATGTTGTAGTTATAGTGTTTTCTGAAACTTTGTGTGTATAGGGAAAGACAATGCTTGAAATATGTCATTCCTCATAAGAACGTACCAAGTTAGTGATGTTTTCAAGTGTCACTTAATTGCAAAATATTATTGTATTTGACTAAAAATATTAAATCGTTTATAATTGTAATGCACAGAAATTTAAATAAATCCCTTCTATTTATATTTTAGTAATATCCGTGGAATATGTATGTGAAGATTTTGTTATAAAATTTACTAATGATCTGTGATAACATATTGCATACCTAGTTACTTTTTATTATGAGTTGCAAAATTCAGTTAAAAAAACAATAACAGTTTGATACCAGTTTTATCCAAAATTTTAACTGATTATATCTTGGAACTGGCATGTATAACTGTGATATCACCCAAAGAAATCTCAAAACTAGTTTTCCTCTTGACTCAGTAACATACTAAAAAGATATCTTCTGATTTTGATTGAGTTGAAAAGTTGAAGGCAGAAAATTTCCTATTTTATTGCTGATTCTGTATTAAAGACACTGAAATGTTGGATTTGTAATTCTCTGAAGCCAGTAAACTTGTTTTTAGCATTATTATTAGAAATAATTGACTTTGAAAATAAATATTTGTAAACTAAGTAAATGGAAATTTGTATAGAGGCACAAAAAACTGGAAAAGCCTAAATTTTATGTGTTGTGCTTTAGAAAATTACAACATTCTCTATGAAAATACTAATTAGAAATCATCAAAACTATATTAGGGTAGAATTGGTCAAAAAATTTTAATTTCCATTTGTATTATAAATAAAGTTATTCTTTTCTTTTTTGTTAAAAAGCATTTATTTGTTGTTTTATAAATTATAAAACTGCATGAATAAAAAATTAAATTTAATATTTTAACTTAAAACTTTCAGTTTTGGTAATTTTTTTATGTTGTACTTTTAATGCTTTGTAACTTTTAATATTAGTTTATTATCAAATCTAGTCATCATATGCAAAAAGAAATTGAATGGTGAGCTAAATCAAACTACATTCTCTTGGACCCACTCTCTCCTAAATGTTTTCATTCTTAAATTTGTATTAATTAGTAAATAGATATTAATTAGTAATTAATAAATAGATAGTAAATAATAAATAGTAATTAATATGTAATACAAGTTTAAACAAAGCTAAAAAACAACTGGTGCTTATTGAAGAAAGAAAAAAAAAAATTGCTAATAAGAAAATGATTGAAAATGATACTTAGAATCTTCAGACAGCAATTAATGCACTGATATTTATTTGAAAAAATTGCATTAATAAAAGGATTCTTTGACATCAGTGTATGAAAAAAAAAAAAAAAAAAAAATTAAAAAAAGATGTTGCCGAATAATTTTCCATTCCTCAAATATTCTTTGCTTGGAGCTAAATGGTTAGTATTCTGGCCTTAATTCAACATCTTCAGGGTTCGTTTCCCAATAGTTAATCCCATTAGCATTTTTAATTACAGTGTCTCTGAATTCGCTTTAAACTGTAGGTATCAGTTCCTCATGTACAAAAAAATTGCTGTTAAGAGAAATAAACCTTCTTCAAACATAGATTCTATTGGACTATGAATATTACACTTTTAAAATTTATAACATCTTGAGCAATGGATTCTTTGCTGTATATTGAAATTATAAATTTAATTATGATCCAATATACTTTTTTTATCATTATTATTTATTGAACTATTTTCTGGAATGTCTAATGAGAAAGTCATTCATTTTTAGATTCACCATTTCCATTAGTAGTTGAATTTCGCCAAGCAGAAGACTATCCTGTAGATTTATATTATCTTATGGATCTATCTAATTCTATGAAAGATGACAAAGAAAAGTTAGCTGAACTTGGCAATAAATTATCTGGAGAAATGGGGAACATAACAAGCAATTTTAGGCTAGGTTTTGGATCATTTGTTGATAAAGTTGTTATGCCCTATGTTAGTACTGTGCCTGAAAAGTAAGGATTTATTTTAATATTTAATTTGCACATCAGTTAGTACATATTACTTTTTTTGTAATTTAATTTATATATATATTAATAATTTTAAAATAGGCATTAGCCTATTTTAAAATTATCCATATTTTTGCAAAATATTCTTTTTCAACTCTACTATGGATTTGCTTTGCTAAATCTACTTTAAAATGTTCGATTAATTAACCAGGTCGTATTTTTAGATGTTTTTTGAAATGTGTAAAATAATTTAATCAGAACTTCAAATTGTATTTTGTATAAAAAACATGTGAAATAAAAGTAGCATTAGTAAAAGTTATGTGATTATTTTATTGATGATTATTTATAATTATTATGATAATTATTTTATTTAAATGGTAAGTTTCTCTTATCTGAAAATATCAGTGCTTGTCTTGCAGAGGAGTGTAAAACAAATTATAAAATTGGGAAGAAATTTATTGAGAAAAAAAAAAAAAAACTTAAATTAAATGATGGAAATCATTAACTTCGATTTTTAATCAGAAACTAAAATTGTGAAATATCGTATTAATTAAAAGGAATAAAATTTTTAAATCCATACCTATTTAGTATCAATTTTTAATACACATAATAAACAGCACTCATAATTTTGTATTTTTCTATTTATAAAACACTCAAACTGTACTTATTTGTTTAGCATTTACAATTATATTTAAAAGTTTAAATTTAGAAATTGTGCTTTGTTTTATATAATTTATTGATTAAACTCTAATTTGACTTCATCTATATCATGAGGTTAATATTAAAAATGAGTTGCTTAAATTTAAGAAAACAAGATCTCTATGGCATATATTATTGTTATTTTTATTTCTGGTCTAGTTATCACTTTTTTTTAAATTTTTGGAAGAATTGTAGTAATATGTTTTGTTAAATCTTTTTTCACTTGTTTAAATGTTACAATTAAAACTACTTTTATTAAAGTAAAAGTTACTTTGAAATGAGTGAAATACATTTTGGAAAAAATGTAGAATCTATTAATAAATTGGAGGTCTGTCAATTGTGAGAAAGAGCCTGGATGATTACCTCTCTGTTTTATGCTTAAAACAAACAGTTGAAACTTTTATGACCTTATTCGTGAATTTTATCTGCCATTCTGGAAAATCAATAAAATTTAACTGCAAATTTGAGTTGACATTAGAATAAATGTTCATCTTTTTTTTTTTTTTTTTTTTTTTTTTTTTTTTTAGAGCTTGACAGTATTGATGCTTTTTAATGTTTATTTATTTTTTTTTTAACTTGCATTTTCATTATTAGGTTAAGAGAACCTTGTACTGGCTGTGCTGCACCTTATGGTTTTTTAAATCATATGCCTTTAACAACTGAAACAGAAACATTTGCTCGTCTGGTTAGAGAAGCAAAAGTTTCGGGTAATTTAGATGCTCCAGAAGGTGGTTTTGATGCCATCATGCAAGCTGTTGTATGCAAGGTATTTATATATATTTTCTTAAAATAAGTTTTTCTCTTTGTTATTTTACTTTAAATTTTGCATGGTGTTTACTTAAAAAGGTAAGATGTAAAGAAAAAATGTAAATACTTCGCTAGAATATGCCAAAGGTACTATTCTAATTGGAAAATTTTTCCTCTGAAAATAAAGCATTATTTGTTTCAGCTGATAATTGTGAGGAAAGTAGATCAATATTTCCTGTGACTTTTCCTATTATTGAAATTTTTTAAAATTAGTTATTTCATCTAAAAGACCTTGAACTTCAGAATTAATCATTAAATTGAATTTTTCTTTGAAAGCTATAATAATATACAGTGAACAAATCCTTGTATATTTCAAATATATTTCTTACAAGGTTATTAAAAAAATATGTTAAAAATGGGGTGTACTCAAAATTAAACTAATATTTAAAAACTCAAAAATCCAGTTCTTTTGAAACAATTCCAGTAAAATTTTGTGTATATGCTTAGCAAAACATGCAAAGTTTCTGTAAAAAAAAGAAAAAACAAATGATTTGAAATTGGGCCAGTAATACAGTAAAAATGTATGCAATTACATACCATATAAAATTTCTCAATAAAAGCAATCCACATGGTTTATAAGAAATCATTTGCCTACTGTGAATGAGTTGCTGAACAACAAGGAACATTTTAATCATCACATTTAATCATAAAACTCTTATCACAGTGCTTAGTAGCATTGCATGGCTGCTCAGTAGTCTAGCTCAAGACATTTCATGGTAACTGTGCTCTTGATTGTATTGAAAATTTTCAAGTTGTACCATTACAAGATGTGTTTTTTGCAACAAATGAAAGTGCTAGATTTTTTCATACAATGGTACTGTGTTTTCTTGTTTTAATGCCATTGGCTGAATAGTTGTCATCATGTCTTGTGAGCAGATGAGGCTCATTAATATTTAAATGTTGTGAACATACATTACTGCCATTTTTTGAGATTTCAACTAGCTTTCAAATAACATTTTATTCTCTTACTTTGAGGAAGTAACAGTGAGTAAAGTTGATTCTCAATCATTAGGCAATGAGACAGTAGATTCCTAAAAGATCATTAAGGTATAAGGGTTGTTTTGTTACCTCAATATTAATTCAAGATGAAAAAAACTGCTTATGTGTCCAAACATATAAATTTGAAACAGTTTTTTGAGATAACATGTTATCTTGTATTTATAAATTCTTGCTTTCTCAGTTAGCAAGATCACTAAGTGCTTGAATTTTGGGACTTCTGCCTGTAGGAGTTTCTCAAAGAACAAATTTATCAATTACATATCCCTAATGTAACAATCATGACAATCAGCATTATATATCTTGTTTTTATGGATATGTTCCTTGTGATCATTGATAATTTACACTTTTTTAATTGCACTTATCATTAAAATAATAAAAATTGTACACTTTTAGCATCAACAAATTATGCATATTGTAGGGGCAAAAATAAAATGTTTTGTTATTCATACAATTTTGAATTTTTTCACTCTGTGTAATGCTGCCTGATGACAGTGTCTAACTATATATTTTTCAATGGAAATTTTAGAAACTTGGTATACATGATATATTTAAAAGTTTTATTCTGTGCAATTCAATAGGTCTGAAGTTAGGGACTAAATACTATCAGTTTAATTTTAACCACCCAGTATTTACAGTAGCTTACAAGTTAGTAATCTTTACATATCTTGAAAACATTGTTCTAAGGCATGCCATGCTCTTGTACATGCTGTCCATGTACTTTTCCCTCTTATCCTTATAGTTTTCCATTTGCTTAAATGTAGATTCCTGAAATTAAGAGCAAAATAAATTTAAAAAAAATTTTTTGGAGAAAGTCTTTTTGTCTTTACTCTATAGTTTTTACTGGAGAACTATATTTGTATACAATGGTTGAACTAAATGTGCCAACTTTTATCAATTCTCTTAAAACAATTTTTTTTTGTTTGTTTTTTTGGTGGATGAAAGGACCATAAAGCACATTTTCTTACATTCAAGTGATATATACGTATATGTATATATATGTATGTGTGTCTGTTTGTTATGCACGTAAAAGAACAAAATTTTATTGCAGCAAGCTAAAGATATATTCTGTCCTAAAAATCATACATTCTATAGAGAACATTGATAGAAAAATTTACAGAACTCTGCGTATTAACATTTATAAAATATAGATGCTTGAGTGATAAGAGAAATATATAATGAATATTTGATAGTGATAGAAATGTGAAATCAAATACCAAAATTTATTTGATTTTTTTCTAATTTATTGACAATTGAACATGCAATGAACTCCAAAATGAAACTATATTTACATTGAATTTTTCCAATCAAATCACTTGCCTAAAAAAGTAATATAATTTTATCTATTCTTTTTATCTAAATTCTTTATAATTTGAATGCAGTTGTAATGCTGTCTCTTGGATAAGAAATAGTTCTTATGCTTATCTTTAGGAAAGCTCTTGCAACTGGAATGTAGTGAATTGAATCTCAGATATCCTTTCAAGTTCCAACAAGGTGTGCATATAAAAATAAAAAATTAAAATTATAGAGAACTATTTTTCTGTTTCATTATGTGAGAAAAGAAACACAAAAATTGAAATTGCATATGTTTTAGTAAATAATGCAACAAGAGTATAAAGTCGGGATTTCCAATTTTTAAATCTCCTAGGATTTTTATATAAGAATTGAAATATGTGAATCACACACAGAGAGATAAGCTAAAAATGTAATTTTTCTTATGAGTACATATAAAATAATGTGGAAACTGAGGCACTAAATCTAAGATTCCAAATCCTCCTTTTAGACATGTTTGTAGGTCATCTTTATTATAACATGAAAAAACCAAAACTTATCAAGAATTCTTGTAAAAGATGAGTATGTTTTTATTAATTTGTGCAGCATATGAAAATTGAAAACCCAAAAAGTTGTGAATGACCCAATTATATATTTTTGTATAACTACATTGGTGTTAATAATTAATATAATTAGTAATTAGGGAGTGAACTTGATATATTTTCATCTAATTATCTATTCCATTATTTATTTGTTATTGTGTATTTAGTTTTGAAAATATATATTATGGAAGAAAAGGTGAAAGGCTTTATTTTTCAGAATTAATATGAATAAAAGTGAAGTATGGTATTTGTAATTTTAACATAATACTTTCAATTTTCTTCCATTTCAAGTACCTCATTTTTCTATGTACTTTAATTCCCTTTTTTTAAATTATTAATAGCTAAAATATTTGTTTTCTAGTCCTAATAGAATGTATGTATTTTAAATAAAACATTAAAAAGCTTTAAATTTGCTTTTAATAAATTTTATTGCTTTTAAAAATTTTTAATAACATAGTTCTTAAATGTTTTATGTTTCATTGATAACTTGTATAAGAATATAATATCAACATTAATCTAATGTCAATATAACCTGTACTTTCTTATTTTCACTTATAGAAATTTCAGTAAAAGATGGTTTATAAGAATGTATGTTCTTGAATTGAAATTATTATATCTTATGAAATAATTATTAATTTTTTAGCTTATTTAAACATTTACTTTAAAAATGATTTATGTACCCCAGGAAATGTCTCTATCTATTCCATTCTGATTTTACACATTGAAAATTCTAAATTTAATTTTTTTGACAGTAGGATACTATTTTTCAAATAAATATTTAATTTATTAAGTCAGATTTTGTTTTACTTAGGAATATTTAATATAAATTGCAATCTAGCTATTACTCTGAACTAAATTTTCCATTAATAATCAGAAAACATTGGCCATTGAAATTGCTATATGATTGTATGAAAGTTGTTTGGATTTATTGTGAAAATAATTAGAGTTCAGACATGTTTGACATTTTTTTAGATAGAATTCTTTAAAAAATAATCATTCTAAGATAAAAAAAATAATTTATAAACTATGCATAAGTAATCAAATTTAATAGATAAAGACAGTTTAAATTAAGAGCACACAATAGGTGAAGGAATTAAGATTAAAAATATTTACCCCTCTATCCATTGTGTGCACTATAGTGCGACCGCTAGGAGATGGCGGGTGTGACATAAGAGTCACGTGTTATCAGAGAAGTCTATTTAAACAATTTCGAGAACGGAGGAGGAAACGAGGAGAAAGCGCCTCAATCTAGGTTACCATATTTGGCTAATTAGCACCTTTTGATGTAGAATGAAAATAAAATATGTATGTGTTATGCTTTTTCGAAGAATTCAAGTACCAGAATAGAAATATATAAATACATATATTAAGTTATGTTAGACAAAACATTTAGAATGAAATTATTTTTATTTTGTCATGAAAATTTCATTAGTAGATAGGTTTTAGAATTTATTTCGTTCACAAGAACAGGAACAAAAACTGTTTGCAGACACCGAACGATAAATAATTTATGCGCCCAAAATTTTTTTATTTTCGTTGCGTTATCGTAATAATTTTTGAGTAAATGGGGAAGGGTGAGATTTTCTAGAGTATGCTTGCTGTTAATTTAGATGAAGACAGTTTTCATGTAAGGAACGTCCATTTTATGCAAAAAAGTAACTCTGTAAGTAATACATTAACTTTTTACAGCCTTTTTTTTTTTTTTTTTATTCAAGATACATATTTCACCATATTACAACATACTAATATTTTAAAATGTAGTGGAATTTATTTTAATTCATATATGTTTATAGTAGGAAATATATTGTGCACCTATGGAATCATTTAAAATAATTTGAGGGAATATAAAATATTTATATATCGCTAAGTAAAATCTATCAGTTAAATAGTTTTTAAGAATTTTGATTATATAACATATTTTATCAAAACATTTTATGTATAATATCAAGTAAATAAAAAAGGATAACATCAAAGAATTCTCAAAATTTTTAAAAATAAAATTCATACAGATTTCGCATAAATAATATATGTTAATATAAGGGAAAATATAGTTTTTGGAGTTGTCGAAGAAGAGGAAATGCCTTGGATGGAACTTTAATAGACGCATAAAATTCATTTACAATATTTCGAATGACACACAAATCAAAATTGTCCAAAACTACATTGCGTTCTGTAGGTCGAATACGCTGTTTCCCAGGAGTTGAAAGCCTGCTATCAGTCTTGGATTCCTTTTTAATTCTTTGGACAGTTCTAAAAGAAACGCTAGTAGCAGCTGCAGTACGTTCCTGTGCTTTCTGAATTGGTATCGAAAGCGAAGTAGACTTTGCTTCATTTTCAAAAAATATACCCACGTTATTAACGATGTTACGTTCTTTAGAAAGCAATGTTTTCCCTTTTAGAGACATTATGTGTTGTTTTGAAAAGAACAGTTTTAATAAAAATAAAAATACTAAAAAGCAAGAGAGCGCTGAGAATACAACCTTCTAGGCTAAGTAGAAAGCAAAGAATGAAGAGGGGAAAATCTTGTTCTTCGCCAAAGAGAAGAACGGGCGAAGAATTTGTTTTAACCCTAAACTGCGAAATCATTTTACTCTCCAAACCTCTGAAAGAATGAACCCTTCCACCGGAGACAGATCTCACCCGCCTTCTCGTGATGGTCGAATAATATCACATTTTAATGCTGGAGATATTTCTGTTTACAAGTTTGAAATATTACATATTTTTTCTTGAGATACAAATATGTTGGATTTATATCTTCTTTCATTCCTTGGTTGCAGGATTTTTTATGTTGGAGGTAACCAATTATTTAGTTTCATACAAATTTAAGTTTAAAAATTTTTATTATTTTTTTTTCCTTTACATAATTACATGTGCTTGTTAGTTTTTACAATATATTAAATTATGAACATTTTTAATTTCTTCCTAATGTTGACATTTTTTTGCAATTAAAGTTCCTTTATAATAGATTTTGAAGATCAATAAAATCAATTTTATTTCTAATTTAAAACAAAATGATATTTAAGATATAATATTTGAAATCATTCTGTGCTTGCTTCATTTTTCAGAATGAAATTGGATGGAGAGGTAAATCTAGAAAAATGCTTGTGTTTTCTTCTGACAGTGGATTTCATTATGCTGGCGATGGAAAGGTGGGGAATTCAATAAAATTTGTTTCTTATATTTAACTGAATAACTTAATTTTAGGTTAAATGACAATGTAGATATTTAAATGAAAATTAAATTTGAATTTCATTAACCGTTTGAGTGC
>JAPDSC010026703.1:0-10081 GCA_026290005.1 Latrodectus geometricus
TATGATGAATGCTTAAACTGACAAAAACTTTAAATATACCTTTATTATAATTAAACAGAAGCAGTGGAAATTGTTTGATTTATCTTTAGTAAATATTATGTTTTCAAGAAATGATTTTATTTGAACAATAGTTAATTTAAATGTAAATTTTCTTCATAAATGGTGGCTTTATGCTGAAAAATAGAATAATGAAAAGTTTAAATTACTGAAATTTCATTCACAAAATATGTTTTTAAAATATATTTACCATAAATATTATAAAGAGTTTTCGTATATAAGCATGTTTATTTCTTAGAAATATTGCTAAAATTTGTATTTTGTATAATTTTTCAATAACATCACACATGTTTAGTTTTCTAAATTGAATTTGTTTCTTCCTTTTGTGCATTCTTAACCTTGTTTTCTTATGCAAAACTAAACAAATTCGGATTTTACATAATTCTAAGAATAGTGACTGATGAATGGTTGAAAAGAAAAATTTTAAATTGAAGTAAGTATGCTAGCAACAACCAAATTTAACAATATAAAAATTTATCTTGATTAAGAAAACAAATGAATAAACAGGTAGTTATAATTGAAGTATTAAAAAATAAATATAAGTATATCTTGAACGAAATGATTAAAGAAAAATGTTAGGAAAAAATTGCATTTATGTTCCTTTTAAAGGAAAAAGTTAAAATATTTGAGAAAATATACTAATATAAACAAGACAAAGATTTTTTTTTTAATCTCACACTCTCTTTAAAATTTACTTAATATCTGATTCAACCAAAATTAATTAAGCGATTATGAATTTCTACTTGACAATTCTAATTTATTTTTTTTAATAAGATGATTCAATCTTTAAAGGAATACATTAGCAGTTGTAGTTACTCTGAAGCAATGTTTATGGCAAAATCAACTAATATATTTTTTTGAATACAGAGATTCCAGATTAATCTTCATTTATTATATTGCAATTATATGTATAGGACACACCTAGCAACAAGATTTATTTGTCTCAAAGAAACCTTTCTGTTCATATAGGAAAAAAATGTTAATATTATATTCATTGTATCTTCCTCTTTGTTTTTAATCAGTACCAAATAAAATGTTCTAATTTAAACAGTTGTTCTAAAATTAACAGGTGGTTTAAGATGTTTTTCAATTTTATTGCAAAATAAATATTTAGAGCGTAGGAACTGAGGTGAAGAAATAATTAAGTGATGAATGAAACGATTAAAATGTTTTCCTCGATAATTTGGAAAAAATTTACATACTTTCGTTTTTGATATTAAAATCCGTGAGCTGCGAATTTTAAAAAATAATTGTTTCACATTTTGACAATTCATTATTTAATTTTGCAATAAGAAAGTACATCAGTATTTGCTGTCGTTGTCTTGAACCAGGGTGAAAATGTGCTTTAGGTCCCCTTCTCTGCCAACTTGGCAAAAGTGTGCTGTTTGTCCCGTACTAGGCGGGTTTTCAAAAACGCTGTTGCCATGTCGATAATGGAATACGATTTTTAACGGTTTTAAGCAAATTAGCAACCAATGAAAATTACCGATTTTCAAACTGAAACTAATTAATGACCAATGAAAATGCTGAAAGAAAAAAAACCAATTAATGAGCATGCGCGAAAAAGCGCAAATTATTTCCTCCGGAGGTTGCCATAAAGAGCTCATTAGGTATAAAAACGTCCGGTTTACCACGCTTGGTACATTTTTCGCCAAGTTGGCTGAGTAGGGGACCTAAAGCGCAGATTAACGTGAACCAGGAAGCTTGGCTAAAATTCTTCTGCTCCACTTTTCCAGCTCAACAGTAATTTGGCGTGGAGTTCGCCTTCTTCAGTACTCATATACCATAGGTACCCATTTATTGAGTTGACAACCATTCTCATACTCCCTTCATACAAGGAAATGACAAAGACAGGAGACAGAGAAAGTACATACAGGTCCGAACCGGGATTCGAAGCCAGGGCCTTCCCATCTGCAGTCAGCACGCAGACCACTAGATAGGGTGGGCGGCTAAGTATCTGATTTATTTTTATCGGGTGCAGCAAGGCTGCAATATCAGGTGCACTGCTCCACTTTTCCAACTGAACCATATTTTGGGGTGGATTCCGATTTCCTTAGTGCACACATGTCTAGGGTACCCGTTTATAGGGGAGGCAATCATTCATATTTCATTCATACCAGGAAAGGGCAAAGACAAAAGAGGGAGAAAGGGAAAGAGTAAATCCATGCCTGAACCTAGATTTCAACCCAGGACCTCCCTATCCGCAGTCAGGCATAGTGACCACTAGACAGTGTGGGTGTACTCAGCTTTATTTGTTTACAGGATATTTAAAAATTAAAGTGGTTTCCCTAAAATTTCTACAAAGAACAATTGGAAGAGAAAATAAAATACATAAATGTATAGCTTATAAAGCATTTAACTATAAATTGTTTAGAGACCACATTTTTATGTTGTAAAGATACCTTTATTTTTCCTGAAAGATAGCATTCCCACTATATGACTATATTAACATATATATGTATTTTGAAAAATTTATAATTTTTATAGAAATTTATGTTGACTTTTATTTTAATTTTCTTTCTATGTTCAAATTTATTTTAATCTAGTTTATTTTGAAGTTATATGAACTTTTTTCATATTTCGTACAATCGAAATCTAAATTTATTACGCTTAAAGAAATTAAGCTTAAAAAATTTTTCACGTGAATTCCCATAACTTCAATGAGTTTGTATCAGGGACTTCATTTTTTAAGAATAAAAAGTTTTAATTCCCAGTTATAGCTTTATGAAACTAAAATCTTCAATTTTATGGTACGTAAATGTAAAATATAATGAAATTTCTATAATTTTGTTGAAATCTTTTAAATTTAATTTATTTATGTAAAGTATCTAGTAGGTTTGTTTTAATGTTAGTCTAAGATATTTACCTCATTACCACAAAACTTTAAATGAGTCAATGCATTACCTTAAAAGTCACTGTATTGTACTCCTGAACTTTGCTGTTATCTGGACTCTCTTGAAAAACACTGAATCCTACTACTGAAAACTATATTTTTCAGTGCATACCACAGTGAAAGCAAATTATCATATATTCCATGCGTTAGCCGGCTAGGAAGAACTGATTAATTTTATTTGATTCACTTTTCACAATATGAAAATGCATTATATTAAAAGAGCTTCAAGAAGTAATTTAAAGTTAGTTAGAAATTTTATTTTATTTTTCTTAATTTTATTTTTAATTTTTGTCAACTTATAGTATTTTTATATACTTTCCCCCTGTCTTAGAGAAGAGAGAGACTTATGTTAGTATACTTCTTAGCTAATATTTTAAATATGTACATTACCAAACTCTTCAATCCTCTAATTTTATTCGCTCGTGTTGTTTTGTGAATTGCTTCCACATTTCATTGTCTACAGTAGTGTTTCCAGCTCAAAAATTTTCAGTTTGATTTCCTCGTTTGTAAAGGGCTCGAGTGGATCATAATTCTATTTTAATTGACTGTTCCAAAAATAAAGAGGTGTAGCCATTTTTATATTCTAAATTAATACATATTTCTTCATAAAAAAAGAGTTTAAAGTTGTTGTTACTAATGACACTTGGCAAAGCCAAGCCCGCCCTTTAAAGACTAAGCTAATGACGTCAGAATTAATATCTTATGACGCTTGGCAAGAAGCCAAGACCGCCCGTCAGGGATTGGGCGAATGAAGTCAGAAAGAGCATCTTCCATTTTTGAATAGAGCACCCTTATAAGAAAGTGGAAGTATAACTTTGTAGCTCATAGATGGCAGCGCCATCTGGGTTTTCCAATTTGGAGATTGAAGCCAGAGAAGGCCAATAGTATGGCTCCAACTACCCCCAAAAGTATTAATTTGGAATGTGAATATAAAGTACATTGCGACCCGACATATTTTATGTGCTCCAGTCGCCAATAGTGAACACGACGGATCTTCGGCTAAGTCGGGTTCAAACTCACCACCTTTTGGTTACAACACCCTAACCAACTAGGCCATCACGGTCTCTAAAACTTAAGTGGAAAAATGTTTAAAAAAAAAACGCTATGGGATTTCCTAATTTAAATTTTTTATTTTATTTTTTTTTTTTTTATTCCCCGTTGAAAGGAAGAAAAATCTTTTTATTAAATGTATGTTATAAGAATATATATAATTTTTTCCTTATATTTACGAAAAAACTTAATTTCTATTATTCAGATATTACTAGTCAAATTCACACATCTAATAAAATGCCATAAAATAGAGAACAGTTTCTTCTCAAAAACAATTTCAAATCGACAGTGCCAGAAAAGGACATCCTCTTCAACATGACTTTTGGAAACGTTTCCAAAATATTTCTTACTTCTCTTATCGATATTCTTAAACTTTTATTTGATACTTCTAACTTTTTAAAGCTTGTGATAAAGGTTGAATTTGTAGGAAAAAATATTTGCGAATCACATGAAACTTTTGAAAGTTAGATAATTCTGTATCTTGAGTTGGAAATGAATTTCATTCATAAATGTGGAAAGTTTTGTCACTGTTTTGAAATATTTTTATTAGTGAGGAGAAAGGAGAATTAAGAACTGTTTACTTTAAAATGAACAAATTAAGAACTGTTTAATTTAAAATGGATATTTTGGAGAAGAAAAGTTTTGATTAGACTAAACAAAAAATTAGCTTAACAAAGAGATCATGCAACTGAGAACAAGAATAGTATTAAATGAAAACATATTTCCTTGATTGTTAGATCGGTTTATTTCAAATATTAGACCACTGTGATCTAGTTGGTAATGGTGTCGTTCCCGTTACTGGCAGGTGGTGAGTTCAGATCCCAGCTAATCCAAAGATCCGTCGTATTCACTAATGGTGATTGAGGCACGTAAAATATGCCTTGTCATAATGTTATTCCTGTTCCCATTCCAAATTAATACATATGATGGTGTTAAGAGCCGAGAATTTGGTTCTTCTCTGGCTTCCGATCTCTAAATTTGAAGATTTAGATGGTGCTGCCATCTATGGGCTAAACGTCGTACTTCCACCCTCGTAGGGGAGTGCTCTGTTCAAAGACGAAAGACGCTCTTTCTGATTTCATTAAACCTGTTCCTGACGGGCGGGCTTGGGTCCGCTAATGTCATAGGTAACGATAACGTGTCAAATGTTAGTATGTGTGTGTTCTTGAACGCTTTCTGATTGTTTTTCCTTGAGAAATGTGAACATGGACTATTGTGCTTGAAAAATTCTATTTGAAAGTTAGATATATATATATGTATATGGTGCATGCTAAAATATAACCATCTTCAATTGTTGCTTAAGTTGTTAATTTAAAAATAATTGACATCTTAAAACTTCAGCTTTCACACAGTATTTTATGTTTTAATCCAGATTCAAAGGAACCTTTGAATACGGATAGTAATTTTTTTTTCAAAGCAACCTGTATTTTATTTATCTCCTTTTTATATAATAGTAAATTCTTTGCCTTTTATATGGATATGCATTCTATTTTATTTCTTTGGATTTTACTTTTGTTATGTAAATTTTCAAGTTAGACACATTTATTTAAAATCTACATTTCCATCAATTTTTTCCATAAGTAATAAATAGCATCCAATAAATCTTTTCAAAAATTTGATTGACCGACAAATGCTTTAAAAGCTTTTTAATGTGTGTCAAGATATACTTTCATCTTATAAGTTTTCCATCGTATTTTTTAAGAGAGTATTAAAAGAATCTGATTTACTTATTAAAATTTATGAAAAGCAAAATGGATTGAACAGATTGCTGCATCCCATTGAACAAGAGACGCCATGAAACTGTTCCATGGCTATTAATAAATTTATTACTGATAGCTGCGCAAGTCTCTTCTGTGTTCAAAAACATTTGAAACCTGCTCTGATTTAACTGTTTTTTAGCTTTCTATGGCAGAAATAATAGAATAAGTGCATTAAGAAGCTGCTTCAATGAATAAAGGACCTGAAATTGGTATTTGAACAATTGAGTTATCAATTCTTAGCAAGTCATATATTCAACTAGATGTAAAAAGCCTTTACTTGTAAGAAAACCATTGCCACTTGGTCTAACTATTATAAAAAGGATTTACTAATACACACAGCACTGTTTTACCTTACTGTAATTAAGATAGTTACCGATGAGAAAATCTTTCATATATTAACCCTTCTTTGCATGTTTTCTTTATTGGTGAAATAAATCAAGTTGATATAATTCATGTTCAAAATTAAAGGAAAAATGGTTAAAAAATCTTAGTATATATTTATAGTATAAATTTAGCAAAAAACAATATGCTAAAAATTTCCATCATCATCCAAAGTTAGATCATTAGCTTAGTACTAAATAGAAATGAAAGAGGAAAATAACAGAAACACGTGTTACAAACCTTTCTTCCAATCATTTCCAATTTTTTAGCAATAGAAACTCTAATATAATGAAACAAAATTATAAATGAAATCATACGTTTATTGCAACTACAACAAACAGCGGAATGAGACAACTTTAAGCTCGTTTCACTGATAATGACACTTGTTTATTTTTGACAGCTATGTTTCTTTTTATGCAATGGACATTAAAAAGGTATCCAAACACGATCAACTTAAAGTGAACTTGTTCTTTTATATAATTTTTGGGCATTATAGGTTATGATGGAAATTTCCTCCACTATGCAAAGAAGGGTTAAAATATATTTCAATTACAATTTACTGGAATATTTCGCAATGTAAGTTGCACTCAATAATTCAAAATCCACAAAACTGGAAGTAATCATTTGAATAAATCATAGGACATCTTAATTGAAAATTGCGCGCATGAAGTCACTTATTCCCATTACATAAGAATATCATATGATTATCATAAATCATTTTGCCAAATTGAAAATTACTTGGAAGTTAGTGACTATCGAATGTGATTCATAGCTGGTGAATCAAATTTCGAATTGCATGATGCATCAAATTTTGAAATTTCGAATTACAGGATTAATATGTTTAGAAATTTGATGCATGGTTTCTTGAAATTTAATGAATTCTCTTCAAATTAATTTTTAAGAAATTTAATATATGACTGCATATAATCACATTAATGCATTTCAAAATTTGATTCAATAAAATACTTCTTTGTTCAAAGAGGGTTGAAAATTGCATGATTTGATTACTCCGCAAAACAGTGTAAAAATAATTATTTACTATAAAAGACAAAATACTGATTTTCATATTTTATTCATTGTACATTTTCTCGATTTACCATTTTCGATTTACTGAAATTATTGAGATGAAGAAAGTCAGCGTTGTGTATTTTAAATATGTTTCGAATTAAAAATAATATCAAGAATTTTTAATTTATGTTATCTCCCAATTCAGATAGTGTATTTTACGTATGTGATGCTTTAAATTATCAAATAAATGTATTCAAATGATACATTATTGAAACAAATGCTTAATTAAAACAAATTTAAAATAAATATGCCCATCATTTCTGTAATTAATTTAAAAAAAGGTACTTAAAGCCATCTAATTTATAATATAATCATAGCCATATGCCATCATTAATATAATCATAGCCATATGCCATCATTAATATAATCATAGCCATATACCATCATGGAATTACTAATCATAAAAAAACCCATTAAAATATAATGAAATCGTTGTATTTTAATAAGATATTTTATAATTCCCACATTGTTGTTGACAACAGCAATGTTGTCAACATTGCAACAGTTGTTGTTGCATTGGAATTAGAATGCTGGAATTAGAATTGTATTGGAATGGAATTAGAATCAAGATGAAGAAAGTCAGGATTTTGTATCTTAAATATGTTTCAAATTAAAAAAATATATCAAACAATTCTTAATAATATTTACATAATTTCTTCTCTACTTTAAAATTACATGTAATTTCTAGCCCAACATGTAGTTTAATTTGTAAAATGTATATTGCGTTCAACTTAGTACATTCTTCTTTAAAGTTGTTGCAAAATGTTTGAAGTAACGAGTTATCAATAGTCCGTAACGACACTGAGCTTTCTAAAAGAATGGAATTAGTTTTAAAAGAAGTAAAATAATCCCTCTAATTTACCTTCTTTTCCCTTAGGGATTAAATGGGGATTACACAATTGTTCTGTATATAGAACGTTCTCAAAATAGGCTCTCAGAAGTCAAGAAGCGTAGCGAAACAAGGAACAAAAGTAGCCAGGAGAACTGAAGGTATTTTAAAGATTAATGATGCGACTGCATTTTGTTACCAAGCCAAACACCAAGGATTCTTATTTACTGTTTTCACACGATCACAAGGTAATTTTCGAGGATTATCCCCACGAAGTTGAGATTCAATTCTAGATAATTCCCTCGAGACTAGTTAAATAGATATGCTCGATTGATTCTCACGTTTAGATATAAATTCGAAAGCTCACGATTGAGGATTAATTTATTACACTTGCATTTCTTTAATTTTATGTCTCAAAATCATGTTTTAATTAAAATCCCATGCGAATTAAAAGTGATTTAAAATAAAATTCTGGAGTCAAATTATTAATTTTGAACTGTATTTGCTAAGTTATTAGATAATTCCGAAGAGGGGGAAAACGTTACTAAATACAGAGCAAGTTCTTTAGAGAAATTTTTAATTTGTAAAATTACTATTAAATATAGAATTTACCAAAGATTCAACTCTGTCTAAAAACAAAAATTTCTCATTCTATATCTATCATGATATCTATCAAAAAATTACTCAGTGGGCATTTGAAATAAATGATCCATGAATCTGGCCGAAAGGTTTTCCAGACTTATTCCAAATGTCACCAATTGTTGGCTTCCCCTGAACATATCTTCGATTGCTTGGAGTTAGCTTTTGAAGATGTCTATGTGAGTCCACTTCTGTGGCTAGATGTTGCTAGATTTGATGGTCTCATGATTTTGACCTAGTTACCCCTTGATCCTGAAGTACTAACTTCGGCTGTACATATACTATAATTGGAACGATACAGAGAAGATTAGCATGGCCGCTGCGCAAGGATGACACGCAAAATCGTGAAGCGTTCCACATTTTTAAAGTTGAGTTTGGGTTTTGTCTATAATATGTCAATTTTCTTTAAAACTTAATTTTTGGGGCAGCTTGTCCTCTTTGGACCTTGCACCACAAAACCCAACCAACAACAACAACCCTTGATCCTGAAGGATTGGACACAACAACAAAAATTTATACATTTTCTTAATATTATTATAAATTGCATAGAAAAGCCTTCCCGTAAGGTTTGCTCTCTTAGGTGGATCGGTAGAAGAGGAAAATCTTTAGATAAGTAGAGTGTTTAATTTTCATTTACCTTAAAAAACAAGGCTGTTGCTAGGTTGCCAAGTTGGCTTAAAATCCCGGTAACATTGGTAGAGTTAGTAATGAAATTTGTGACATATTATGTATTGTTTTCGGAAACTCTTCTCTAGTGTATATTTCGAGATTCTATGGAATACCTGTGTATATATTAGCAGATGAAATCTCTAAATACACTTTTACAAGCCTGGGAAGATTAGACATGTTTCAGCTTGAAAGCTGCACTATAAACTGTTTCGCTATAGAATATGTTCACTTTTAAGAGCTTTTCTTAAGTTCAACAGCTCGTAGGAACGTACTCAATTCTCATCCAGAGTGTGAATTTTTTTATTGTTTAGGTTGAATATATTTGTCATAGTATAAACAACACAAAAGGTGCCGTAGAGGAAAATGTTTTATTGTACAGTGAATTCAATAGCAATTCCTTTCGGCAATAGAGTTTGGAATATAAAAGAAAGGAAATGCATGAAAATTGTAATACAATGAGGCAAGTGCTATAAGTAAAAAAAATTGTAGACATTTAAAAGTGGCACCTGAAAGCTGCGGGAAAAGCATAAAAGTTTATGGCAGTTTCCCTTGGTCCGTTGCAACAAAAAATTTTCATTTTTGTTTTTTTGTGTGGCCAGTCAAGGGTTTGGAGGGGAGAATTCTGGAAGTCTAGAAGTTATGAACTAATTTTATGATCAAAAAGTAACTAATGGAAGAAGTGGGAGGTGAGAATGAGACAAATAAAAAGTAAATAATTTGAACCGGAAAAAGAAA
>JAPDSC010026706.1:754-22162 GCA_026290005.1 Latrodectus geometricus
TTGTTATTGACATTAATAATAAGATATTGAATTGTTATTGACATTAATAATAAGATATTGAATAAACACGAGGCTTCAGATTATTTTCCAACCACATGTGAAAATATTCATCAAACAATTCTTATTTCCTTTAAAACTATTTCAATAATTACTTGAAAAAATAGGAATTAAGTTTTCAACATATTTATTAGATCTTATGATGTCATCATAAAAGAATTCCTTCTGAGGTAGTTTAAAAACAATATTTGCATTTTATGCTTTTAGATTTAATTATGTTGAATTTTTTCTTTTTTAAAAAAGAGTTTTTAAATTGAATTAAATTTCATTGCCACCTTTTAGGAAAAATAAAATCGATTTATTATTTTTTCTTAAGTTTTTGTTATGCATGAAACTTAACTTTATTTCCGATTTTTATTATGAGAACATATGTATGAATAAATATTTTTTCTAATATACTTTATTTTCTTGCTGAGAATCGAAAACATTTATTAGAGTTTTAAATGTGATAAATTGAATAAATTTAATTTTTTACGTCCTGGAAAATTGAAAAATAAGATATATATTTCTATTGATAGCTTAAATTCTTATAATTTGAACTGGCGAAATAAAATGTAATTTTTTTAAAAGCTATGTAATAATTTATTTTACAAAAAAAAAAGTTTAATATTCAAAACTTATATGATCACTCCTAGCAACCTGATATCGTTAGATTTTGTCAGTCTGTCGTTTCCCCAATGTATCTGTGGACCCCGCTGGAGCTTTGCAATGAGCATGAATTTCGTTTTCTCTAGAGAAATACATAGATGGTTATCATCAACCCACTCCTTGAAGTGTTTAAGGGCTAGTGTTGAAACTTTTCCTGGCTTCTTTTCACTTTTGGCACCTACTACGAACGTAAAATCATCCGCGAAGGCCTGGATGTGAATTTGGCTGTTTGGGTCAATATCTTTGCCAATATTGTTCCAGTTAAATTTCAAAGGTTTATCTGCTAAAATATTCCAAAGGATCGGGCCACTACAAGATACTTGTGGGCATCCTATGGATTGGCTTCTAGAAGTAAGACCCATATTAGTCGGTAGTAGAACTGTTCTGTCATTTAGGTTACTGATGAGAAGTTTTGTAATATTGGCTGGGCTATTGGTGGCACAAAGCTGTTGCTTAAGTTTATAATGATTTATATTGTCAAAGGCGTTTTTGATGTCTATTGTAATAACTGCTATTCGGAGATTCTGGTTACAAAAGGTTTGAATTTTTTTAGTGAGTATCAAAAGAGCATCAACGACAGAACGTGCTTGTCTGAAGCCAAATTGGTTTTGATGGAAGAAGATGCGATTTTCCAGATGGAAAGAAAGTCGCAAGTTTTTCAAGTACTTTCCCAAGAGTTGGTAAGAGGGAGATAGCTCTATAAGAGCTAACACTAAACTTATCTTTGCCTTCATTATGGAATAAAATTATGAGGCCAACTTTAAAACAGCGAGGGAAATAAGACAGCAACAAACATTTGTTGTATGCAAGATGTTGGGGAAAAACCTATTGATTGTTTGAATCACTATATTGTCAATTCTGTTAAAGCTTGGAGCTTTGTCTTTTCTTAGGGTGTTAGTAACTCTTGCTATTTCCTGTTTGCTGTAGGGATTATCTGCCGATGTAACATTGGACACAAAGGTTTAGTTGTAGGGGGTGGGAAAGAGTTTTGTTAGGATATTTTCTGCTACTTCCAGATCACTTCCCTTTTGGCTGCCAGTAGAATCAACAAAGAGATTTGAAAGAGGAACAACTTCACTGAAGACTGCCTTATACACTTGGCCATAGGGAGAACTTACAGCACTGCAGAATTCCTTCCAGAATTCCTTTTTCTTTTTTGTGCTTCTAAGTTGTCTCGTGTAAATTGCACGTTTGGCCTTATACTGCTGATAGAACCCATCTTTATCTTCTGCTGAGACCCTTTGATAACGCCTCCTGAACGCTCGAAGTTCCTTTCTTACGATCTGGAGAGGTTGTGTCCACCATGTGGAGGTAATCTTAAGTTTGACCCCTTTGATTTTGAAACTAGAGTTGCAGCAAGATGTGATTGTGGCTTGAAAAGTAGAGGCGGCTTTTTCTATGTCGTAAATATTGTGGCTGTTAAAAATGGAGTCGTTTATGCTGGTGATATGACATTGGAAGAGATTTCAAAATTTATTATGTCCACCGAATTTAGCTTTGTATCGTTTAAATTGAAAGGAGGTAGTTCGGTAGTTGAAGATAATCTTTGTATATTGATGATCACTTAATATAGCTCTTTATGACAAAATCTTGGGATAAATGTATTGCTGAAATTAAAGGAATATTCAATAAATTGAAAAAAACCATTACACTACAGTAATTCATATCTTTAAAATAAATAGTACATACATAACAAAACCCAATGGAGAAGAACAGATGCTAAATAAATATTGCAGATATTTTTATGCTTTGGAATGATAAATAGCATTAAATTATATTTTAAAGAAATAATTTGGTATTGCGAGAATACGTATTGTTTGAAAATAGTGCAAAATGTTTGATTCAACACAAAATCCTCTAGATTTACTCAGGATTGTGTTTTCTGTTTTGCATCGATATACCAAAGTTATCCAATTATAGATTGTTAAATACTTTTACTTTCTTAGAGAAATATAATTTCTGGACCTTAAAATGAGGTTCTATTTTTCCAGTAATGCCCTACCTGAATGTTTCCTAAGTATATTTTATTAGCGTTTAATAAGAAAACTTTCTAGATAATTTATACATTATATTGATTCACTTTCAAGAATGCTTTTCTTAAAACGAATTATATAAGCTTTCCCATTGTAGGAAAAACATAATAAGTTGTCTAGTGGTCAGCGTACCTGACTATGGATAGGGAAGACCTGGGTTTGAATTCCGGTTCGGGCATGGATGTACTTTCTCTTCCCAGCTCTCTTGTTTTGTCCTTTTCTTGTATGAATGGAGTATGAATGGTTGCCTTAAGCGTTTACTTATGGCTCGTGTGTATTGAGGAAGTCGGACTCCACACCATAAATTATGGTTCAGTTAGAAAAGTGAAGCAATGCACTCCATATTGCCGTCCTGGTTGGCACTCGACAAAACAACTATCTTAAGTTACAACTTAAGGTTTTAGTATCTTTTTAGGTATCTAGTTCTTAGGCAGGATGATATGTAGATCCATATATCTATGTTTGCTAATTTCAGTATATACCATCAACTCCTCCTTTTATTAAAATCGTCTATCTAGAATGAATGAGGAATATTTCCAGTGTTCACTTCTTTTCAAATCAAAACACACGTGCTGTTGCTTTCTAAACTAAACCAGGACTCATAGCACTTGGCTCCAATGAGTTTCAATTTTGATTGTAACAGCATATGATCCCCATGATGTTTGAGGTTAGCAAAATACTCTTTTTTGTCTAAAATGAAGAACTACCACCTTAATAAATACAATTAAATGTATCCCAACTCAAGACTTATATCCTCTTATTAATGTTGTCTAATATCCAAAGTTGTAGAAATTCATAAATGATGCCCTCTAAGATAAGATATCCTATTTTTCAAGAAATATAGGAAAAAGATGCTCAAAATACTGACAAAATAATATTAGAAAATGATACATTGCCAATGTTTGTTGCTTATTTGATTTCATGATACTTACTTTAAAAACATTTCAAAATTGCTTTTCAAGTGATATGAATGGCAGGAAAGGATTTTAAGAATTCTTGTGTGCCAAAGTATGCTCATCGATGAATGATTTGTGATCAGAAATGGGCAAATCTTTAAATTTCTCTTGACATTCGCATACCACTTTACAAGGGAAGAACTTCATAGCAACATAATCTTATAAATTCTGTATAACCTTTTAATAAAGAAGATTTTGCAATGAAGTTGGGTTTAATAGCTAGTTTTATAGAATCTCTCTTTGGAAGATTTCTTATAATACACATCTTCAAAAATTATAC
Source organism: Latrodectus geometricus (assembly GCA_026290005.1). Taxonomy (NCBI): domain Eukaryota; kingdom Metazoa; phylum Arthropoda; class Arachnida; order Araneae; family Theridiidae; genus Latrodectus; species Latrodectus geometricus. The sequence goes on from JAPDSC010026706.1 coordinate 4,729, forward strand.
AAAAAATTGAAGTGAAGGAAAATAAAAAGAATACAAGAGATTAACTATAAAAGCAATAAAAATACATAAATATAAAAACAATAAAGACATGCAATTAATATAATTATTAAATATTATAATAATGTAGTACGTTATGTAGTCTTAATATTATAGTAAGTTATTTCAACTTAATTAAATAAGATACTCAGTTCTCAATAAATATCTTTTCATGTTTTTAATAACAAACTTCTGCTAAAAATTAAAAACTATAAAACCAATAGTATAATCATAATTCATATTGCGTACTAAATTATTTATATTAAACATCCTAAATTTAAGAACATTGTTCTCCTAATTGCACAATAATTACTCTTGCAGAAGTGGCAGAATCAATATCAATTTGGCGGGAAATGTGATGAGAGGATAAAAACTACTCGCCAAATAATCCTCCACAAAAGTATGTGGAGAAAATGAAGAATCGGAGGAAGAAATATTTCTGCGTGATGTATTGTTTAGTGGAAAAAGTCCAAGGATTCTATTCGCACGAAGAAGCAAGAAAGGCGTTCCTGAGGTAATCCCTTTTCTACCAGGAGAATAGACGGGATTATTGAATTTTCCAGGGAAGTGATTGGGTGCGGATGCCTTCGCTCAATCAAGAGAGTTGAGTTGAGTGGGAACTCTTCGAAATGTATTCAATAAGGAAGTACTGGTCGTCGAATGTTCGAGATCTAATAGAATTATTTTTGTAAATAAATGAAAATTTTTGTAAATTTTCAGCGCAATAGTATAATATGGAGAAGAAATTTAGAATAAATATTTAAAATTTATTTTTTGTGGTTTAAAATACGTAAAAATAGATACTGTTTTAGTCTGAGCTTTAAATCTAAAAAGGGAACACCGTACATTCATCTGAATGTTTTTCTTTGTTTCTAATGGCGGGCACACTTGAGTAATTAACCCATTCGCTGCAACAAGGCCGGAAACTTATGCTCATTTTATCGTTACCCGGTGGGCACCTGTGAACCAAGTCACGGAGGTACGAGTAGCATCGCTCACGTCACACCACCCCAAACCCGTTCATAGGGTGGACCACATCATCCATCATCTGAGGAAAGGACAAGAAACACAGAGAGAGAAAGAACATCCATGCCCAAGCGGGGAATTGAACCCAGATCCTCCCCATTCGTAGTCAGGTACTCTAACCACCAGACAGGATGAGCGGATTTCATGCGAATGTTTCAGCTGATATATCAGAAATAAAATCTTGTGTGACTCATGTTTCCGAATGATTTAAAAATCCTGAAACCACGTGCTTAAGTTCGACCAATCCACGAAACATTACATATTTTCATATGTAATTTTAATTAATATTTTCATATTTCATGCTAAACTCGAAGATGAAATTTACATCTTGGAATGACGATAAAGAAATTGATATCTGAAATTAGAAAAAGAGATTACACAGTCTGTCTCAAAATCACTACATGGTCCCAAAAATATTAAAAAAAATACTGCAGTACAAAAAAACACAATTATTTACTGTATAACAAAATTTTTAATGGTTTTTAAAGCGTTTGCATATATATATATATATATATATATATATATATATATATATATATATATATATATATATATATATATAATTCGCCGTTAAAGCTTAAAAAAACTTGGAAAATATAATACTTTTTTAAAAATATCATATTTCCAAGCAAGCTATTTATCTTTGTGCTTTAAAGTATAAAATTAGTTTTTTATAAAACACAATGATAAGTGGTATGCATATTAAAAGCTTATAGGAGCGAAAAACAAACGTTAACAATATAATATTTATAAAAATTGAATGCAAATATTTTACTTAGTTTTTATTTGTTTGCCTAGAATTAGATTAATTTTTGTTTAATAATAACAAAAGGAATATTATTAATTTATTTTCTTGTTTTTTAAATGTGATAAAATAAGGTTATTCTCAACTTTTTGTTATTAAAATATTATATTGCGCAATTGCTTCAGAGCTTAATACTCTAATTTTATAACTTACATCTTTTCTTATCTTTGTTTTTCTATCTTTCTTAAATGAAAAAAGCATAATATTTTCGCAATTAATGCTTAATATTTTGTTGAGAAAAAAATACATAGGGAAATAGATATTTACAGTTATTGTTACTGAAATTGTTTGCTAATTTTTTTATGAGAAAGACATTTTTAATTATCATATTCATAGAATTCATTTTAATTAACTAAGAGCTTATTTTTTTCATTTTTCTAGACATTTATTAATCTTATAAAAAAGTAGTTTGACTATTACATATTTTCTTGTTTTAGAAATTTGGTGTCGCTAAAATAATTCAATAAAGTTTCAAATAACGTATTTAATATAGTAAAAACATTTTAATACACATGTTTATTTAATTCAATAAAATATGATTTTTCATATGAGAAATATAAAAAAAATATCTAATTTTTCATTTAATATATTATTTATAAGAAAAAGTAATATACAACCTTATTAGTAAATATTGTAATAAGTCTGAGAACTAAAATTATATTTTGAGGAAAATAACAAAATAAAAATATAAACAGTTAGATAAAAAAAATTAAAATACAATATACATTCTGTCTTTATCGGTTAAAAAGGCATATTATCCTTTGAAAAATATCATTAATGATGAAAAATATGCATTCTTAATGTAATTAATCCTTTAAATAAAATGGAATCCTAAAAGAACAATCATACCTGTCATAATCTATTTTATATATTGTTTTATTTACAAGAAAAAATTAAGCAATACATGAATCCAACTACATTGTTTAAAATTGTGTATGCACGTTAACTTAAAATATTATTATATTAAATTTTTCTTACCTATAAAATCAGGTGTTAATCTCAGATAAAAATCAAGGAGAATATATTAGTCGGTTGGAAATTTTAAAGTGTGAGATGAAAACTTAAAACTTTTCTTGGTTTTAAGTTTTCTTCTCTGAACTTTAAAATGGTTTTAATAAAACGGACCAAAGTATTGCAGAAAATCTTCTCTTAATATTCTTCAAAAATGTCTCTTTTACTTCGGGTCCAAATGCAGAATTCCTTTTAGTTATTTTTTTTTCCAAAGTAAACTTAAAATAATGTGTCTATTTTAAATAAGATCTTATGACATTAAGAAAATTGCGAATTTATTCCAGAAATGCCGCTTTTAAATAAATTGTTTTACTTTTTTATTTTCTTAAAGAAGAAGACAAAAAATATATTCTTATAAAAAAGTAAAGAACAATAATAAATTTTTTTTCTATTCACTCTAAAAACTATTGAAATAGAACATTCTTAATTAAAAAATTATTAAAAAGAAATCAGTATTCAATTAATTAAATGAGATCAAAATTTTAGAGTTACTCAGCTTATGTATAAAGATTTATTTTACATATAAATGTATAGTTTGATTTTTTCATGATTTTTATATTTTTTAATTTCATTAGTATTATTAAAAATTAAGGTTTTTTCTTTAAAGTCCATCACTCAATTAATATTGAACAAAATATTGACAAATTCTATCATACAAACACAGAATACTTAGCAGCTTACTTTTTCTCTAAAATGCAGTTTCAAATGTAAAAGGAAAGAATATATTTTAAGATAAATGTAACTTTCATCCTATCTTAGTAAAATAATTAGTAAATCTTTTATGATGCAAACAGATTGTTTTTTCTGAAATGGCGACAAGCTGTTTCATGGTATCATGTGTATCAATGAAAATCAAAATAATACTTATAAAAAGCGTGATATCGAAAGGAGGAAAAATGTCTATTATATGTAAAAAATTCTTTTTTGATATAATAGAACAAAATAATGCAGGATAGTTTAGTTTTTGGGGAGAATACGGAAGAAAAATCGATGTGGCCTAGAAAAAGAAATCCAATTAAGGCTTATTTCTTATTCGTGTGACAACAAGAAAGCATTGATTACTGAATTTTCTAGATTAGTAGATCTTACTATATAAATAACTAACAGTACACCTAATTACGCGAAAAGGAATACGGGGATGCACAACTAATTTACTTAAAATACTAATTATTAATGTAAATATTCCACTGTACTAGATGACCCATATAATCTAGCACAGCGGGTGTGCAAAGAACAATATCCTAAGAAGTATTTTTCACATTCCATCACTATTACGAAGACTGATTTACGATCTTAGTATGGGATCCCTCCCACATTGCAAGATTTGACTAAAATAATAGCGTTTACACAGTCTATATTTTCACAATAGAAGAATACCTAACGCAATTGCATGGTAAGTCTTAGTCGATAAATATGCTACTTATTGTTGCACCAGCAAGCTTCCTTGTACCTAACCTTGAGTTGGGGTCTACCAGTTGGATGAAGCAGCCGGGTGAGAGTGTTCGTAATTTAGAAGCAGAGATCAAGCAGAAGACCCCAGAATACTTGACCTCCCATTCCCAGAGGTATCATTTCACTTGGAGGGCATTGCGACCATGATATATTTAACATGTCATAGTTACCTTCAGTGAAGACCATGGATCTTCAGTTAAGCCGTTATTTGAGCTCACTACCTTCGAATAAAAAGAACTTCGCTCTATCCAACCAGGCTACCACGGCATATGGTAGTGGTTGCAGCTTAATCCAAGGAAAGGTAAAATGTTGCGCACGTTGAAGCGATATACTCCTAGCAGATTCAGGAAGTCAAACTCATTATGAAGGATGATTATGCTATTTGAACTCTTTTCATGTGAAAAATGATTGATTCAACACAAAATATTTCACAATTTTCCACCATTATATTATTCCATAATGGAACCAGCTTTAAGTGAGAAGATATGCTCAATAAAAACACTACAGATGCATGAGCATTTGTAAATATAAACTTAAATGTTATGCCGAAAACGCAACACAAGTAATGATGACATCTAGATAAAAGCTCCGTGAAATCATTTGTTGAAACTGCATCATCTGCTTGAACACATGAATATCTTAATTTTATGTTGTTTATCCTGTATATAATGCTACATGGTATTTTTGCAACATTATGGTACAACCTGTGGTACAAGCATGGGGATGTTCCAGCATATTTTCCCAATGTTGTATCTACCCACCTTTAATAAAATGGGAATTAGATCCACCGGACCTGTTGCAAAACCTAACTCTGCAAACCTTAGCTTTTTGAACTTCTTCGTTTTGGAACACCTTAAATAATAAGTGTATCAGACATATATTCATACACATACGAATCTTATAGTACGAATCATCGTCGCTGCTACAGAAATTGCCAATATACCTGATAATTTTTTTCGCATCTTTTCTATATCTGATAATGCTTAATAAATCATTGTGGCTTTGCACTGACCTCCATAACTACAACTTTAAACCGTTCTTGTAGTGATTTATCATCAAATTGTTGCTGTCATGTAACTCTGAGATGAAATTCTTACTGATTTTGGAAAATGAATGAATTTGAATGCTAATGTAAAATGAATTTGTTGCTAATGTTATATATTTATTTTAGATGGCTAGGAATCATTTAAATGCTCAATCTTATCTCTAATTTAATCATTGAAAATATACAACGTAAGCCCTTCCCAGATGTGCTCTGTTGCTAGAAATGGTTTCTGATAATACTTTTGGATGGGCTTCAGGATATCTTAAATATTTCTTGCAACTCAATGCTATATGAAATCAAATTTTTTTTCAGGAAGAACAATGCAAACGCTTAAATAAATATGATACATAATCTTCCTTGTCAGATCAAAGCATTAAGGCAAACAAAAGAAAAAAATGGATTTTTAATAGACTAATTAATGCAATTATTTTGATCAAAATCAAATTCGAAATTTTCTAATTATAGTTTATCAAACATTTGTAATAACTATTTATGTAATAATTCACAAAATAATGAGATTTCGATGATATGTAATATTATAAAAATCAAAGAAAGCTAGAAAAGATTATAATTTTCCTCCTCCAAACATGGCATTGTTGCGGAGTTCTAAATAGCGTTAATTAATTTCAAATAAAAATCGGTAGTGGCGATATTATGTTTTGAGTAAACTACGTAAAAATAAATTGTGCATTTTTATGTTGGTAATAAACAATATTTTACTCACATTAACAAACACAGCTAAATAACAGGAAAAATTTCGAGAAATACTTAAACAGTGTGAAGGTTAATTAATGTAAAAAAATCATGCAATCCAAGTAAAGAGAGAATGAATTAAACAGAAAACTTGTTTGTGGAAGTAGGTAATTTCCAGAAAAACTCATCTTTTACTCTATTTCGATGGGGACGAAAACTCATTGAGAATCAAATAAAAGCATTTCTTATCAAAGATTATACAACCCAAAGCAAGCAATAAAATTCTACATTCAATTGCAGGGAGTTCCCCATTTGTCAAATTATCTAAATATACCATCTATACGTACTTACAAGTCGCCAAAACCCCTGACGCCAACCAAAGCTGAATTGGTTGGAAATGAAAATAAATGTAATTTTTAAGTTTATGAAGACTTAATGGTGTGTCTTTTTATATAATTAAAATTAAAATAGAAATGTAATATATTTATTTTTAAGTTTAAACGACAACATAATGAATTTTAGTATTAGAAGTTGCGAATGCAAAACATATTTCTTATTATAGATTTTATCCACAAAACAATGAATATATTGTTATAAATGTTTTATTTTTATTAATTGTATTTATTATGTATTTAATTAGAATGAGTTTTATTTTGTTTTATTGCAAAAAAATGATATTAAAAATAATAGATTCGCTAAACTAAGAAAGCCTCATCCAAAAAGCAGAGCCAAACGTAAATATACATTTAAAGATGATCTTACTTCTTTTATAGAATATTTAAATATTAGAAAAAAACAAATGACTTTTTTATTAACTTAAAATTAATTTAAGTATTTTATTATGTTTCTTCTCATATAGTTCAATTGAGAATACCCATCAAATAAAATTAATATAAAATAAATAAACTATTTAAAAATTTCATTTTATATTATTTCTTATTGATAAGTAAATAATTTTAAATCTACGCTCATCGATTGTCGTATAAAATATCCAATGTTAAAATAAAATATTATATTCCATTAATATTGCGTTATGGTATATTATTTTGTACTCGATTGGCAATTAAAAATTCAACAGACTTACACAAAAAATTTTCTAATAAAAAAGCATATAAAAAATTTAATCAGAATCAAAAATATTTTATGTCATGAAATATTATCAAGTAACGGCAGGAATAAATACATTAATATTTATATTTTTGATTTCACAAATAAAAATAAGTAAATGTATTCTTCGTACTAACACCGATGACACAAAATCTCCAGCAAATATTTCGACTATAATAGCAGTAACGCTTTTTTTACAGTTAAGATTAATTACGTTACTTCTTTGAGTAACTAAAATATCACTCGGTTGAAAGTAAGCAATAAATCATCACTTATTCACATAAATTATCATTTTAAACTGAAAACATTATTATAGGAATTTATTATTATTATATAAAGAAATACTATGTAAAAATTACATGGTTCATTTAATATGTTCAGAACATGAAATTGAAATAAGTCACAAAAACTAGAATTTGTTTAAAAGATAGAAGGTTCAACTAAAGCGTTCATTTCTTCATTTGATCTTAATTTAAAATTATCTGCCTTCAAAATAAATTTAAAGATTCCAAATTAAAAATAAACAGCAATATTAAATGTAATCGTTTTATAATTACGCAGAAAATATAATGTTTAATAATATATTAGTTTGGGGCAAAAATTATCCATTATTTTTTCGGTAGACGTCTGTAGTGATCGCTATCTCGTGAGGTATCTATCAAACAATTTCAAATTTATGCTCATTGGAAAGGTGACATTTGACACTAGAATATTCTCTTGCGGTTTTTTGTTTGATTATTTCAGTTATGAGTACAAAGTTTTAAAAATAGAAGACAACAAACAGAAAATTCGATACATTCTAGTTTTTCTTTGATAATGGCGTAAATGCTAACCAGGTGGCTAAAATTGTGAAAGGTGTTTATCGTCCTATATATGACTGTAGCAACCAGTTACGCACAATTTTGGTTTCGTCGATTCCGTTTGGGTATTTAAATGCTAAAGATGCACCTCGCATGGATACAACATCGTCGAGAATGTCTATAAAATATCAAAAATGATCAAATTTGACAGCATGTCAGCAGTCGTAGCTTCGCACAAGACATGAAAATCTACATGAAAACTGTTTGGAACCTTTTTACAAAGCGAATCTGAAAGAAGTTACAAAAAGTTCACGTAAAAATAATGGATTTCTTTTTCCCCAAACTAATGTTTATTCCTCGGGCTGCAACCGTAACGCGTCTCTCTATATTGAGTTGATTAAAAATACTTTTTCCTTTTTCTATTACGTAAAGAACCAATTCTGAATAGGTGTTCAGGCTACTAAAATTAAAAACATTGAAAGCTAGGGATAAAATTGATAATTTAAAAAAAAAAATTAATCTCCTTCATTTCATGTTCCAAAATTTGTCATGCAAGAAAACGACATTTACAACTTAACTAGTTGAGGAAAAAAGCATTTTTTCAGCCATATAATGTTCTTTATTTCATGGAATAAACATTAATCTCATCGACAACCAATGGGAAACTCATGTCTTTTACAGACACCATGATGAGCGGGGGGGGGGGGGGGGGTAAAAAAAGAAAGAACAGCGAACTAAAAAATTCAGGAAGTCTCTCTGTCACGCAAGCACATTGATTTTTATCCACCTCGCTCCCCCCTTTTTTTCTTTGTTATTATCTTTTGCACTCGGCATTCGCCGCAATATTCGGCACGAACTTTTCATCTGTTATCGTTAGAGGCCGATTCCCTACATCATCCCTCCCTTTTTCTGTATCATGCTTTATTTAGTTGGCATTTTTCCCCGTATTCTCTCTCTTTTTCCCTTTTATTCCCAGATAAAGTTCGATATGCCATAGAAATTCAGATTTTTAGCTCCTTTTTCGGATCCATTTTTATTAGCCTTGACTGGTGATAAACTGTCTAAAGGCTTCGGCATCAGCAAAACAATAAAAAAAATAGTGAGACGATAAGCTATTGTCAGTGAACTATATGATGCATTATGACAGATAGTAGTAAAAATGGTTTCCCCTTCTTTTATCGATTGATAATCGGAAATCATAAATTTTCATACTATTAACGATAGAAAATAGTTCGATTGTCAAGTATTCTAGCGAACTAACTGTGTCGTATTTCAGTTTTAGTTTTCCGAGTGATTTGTGCTTGCTGTAGTTTAAATATTCCTTTATGGTATTTTAGAACTTTTGTTTCGCTGACAATTTTAGTTATTTATTTTTAGATATGATATCAATTTCTAAAAGTAAAAGTAATTTAAATTTTGTTCACCCAAATTAATTCTAAAATTGTTGTTATTTATTACATGAAGATTCGTTTATAACTTAGAAAATATAACTTTATTTCTGTAAGTATAATGGAAATGTACCATAAATGGCTAAATTTGCTCCGTAATCTGACACTAAATTTTACGACATACTTTCTATCCGATAATTATCTCCTTGAAAATGTTTTTTTAATCCTTTTTCACTTCAATTTCTCTTTGAACCTCAAAACTTCTAAAACATCTTGAACACAATTATCTCTTTTTAAAAAAAAGGGAAACATAATTAGACTGAAATTTTCTTAAATTCAGTTTGACTGGGATATAATAGAGTCAATGTGAATCCAGGAAAATCCTTTGGGTGAAAGTATAATTACTGATCTAATTTGGCAAATTTGAAGATCTTGAGAAAAATTCAAAATAAAACAGAAGTAAAAAAAGAAATAATTATCGTCTGTTTGGTTATAATTTGGAGCATTTTTTGAATATATATTGAATAGCGGCATAAAAATTTCCTTAAATTCATTTTTTTTAAAATTTCTTAACATGATAATTCTATCTTCGTGGTATAAACTTTTATAGCTTATTAAAATATACATATTAATAAAATTTTGTTAAGTGTATTTTATGTTTATAGAATGATTCTACAATCACGGAATAAATTATGGAAGTGAAGTACATATTATAAAAATATTCATTTCTACAACAGAATTCAGAACAGTGTCCAGAAATGACGAACCATTTTTCGTGCCATTTTTATTCTTGAATCACAAGAATAAAAATGGCACGACAAGAAAAATATTGCTTATTCACAATATCAGAGCAAATAATGAATTTGCTGGAATGTCTACAAAAAGTTCTGGAAGTTGTAACCATTCATTGTACTTCAAAATATAATGACAAACGGTCCAAACGGTAGAAATATTTCATTCTTTTGGCAACATCAGTGCATGGTTGAGAAAGAGTTGCTATTTTGAGGCATCTGGAATTTCAAAATTGAAGGCTTTTTGATGTTGCCATAAAATGTTATAAGTAAATCTTTAATTGTATCCATGGGCTTGTCTACAATACCCAAATTAATGATACAGGTAGTTGGTGATAGTACTATATGATAGGTTGTTAAAATAATGTGTAAAGTCACAATCAATTGTGAATGTCAATCAGAACTTTCTGCATTTATATTGCTATCTCTTCAAAAAAGTAACATAGGACAAGCAATTCTGCTGCGTAGGTAAGAAATATAACCTTACGAGAAAATTATTTTAAATTTCCTCATAAAGTAGTAAATTTCCTCTTAGACCAATAAACATTCATCATTGGTCTAAGTATACATTAAAAAATAATTTTGAAATGAATGTGGAGCTGTGTGGTATAAATTCGATAAAGCTGCTACATGAGTATACATTATCTTTATTAAATAATTCTTCCTCGACAAAAGTAACCTCGCTTGTGAAAGAAAAGCTATCAGTTATAAAACTCTGATAAAGTATTTTTATTTGACAGTCGTACTGAACCACAATGTAAAATAATTTGTTATCCTCAGAATTGATATTTGAAGTTTTGCTTTTGGAGTCTTAATTTAAAAGCAAAATTTCATCCTATTTAATATGCTAACTGTTACCAGGAATTAACGTTAAAATCAGAAATAAATATTCCACAACTAGCCATGAAATTTCGGCAACGATTCGGATATCAGAATTTTTTGATTTCTGATACACAAAAGGGTGGAAGGAAATGGGTAACAGAAGCATTTACCATCTGTCATCAAAGTTGTAGATGAATTGAATAATACGAGGAAAGCTCTAAAATTGCAGTTTTTTGAGTAAAAATGAATAGATACCTGAAAGACTCATCCTAATCTAATGAAAAGAACGCGTTCCTTGAAATAGAAGTAGGAGTTCGATCATAATTATTATTCAAAATAGGTAAACTTGTGTTATTATTAAGATTTATAGACGTTATTTATATTTGTCCTAAAATATCTCAGACAAATCGGAAATACTCAGAATTTGGGCAAAAATTGAGCAGTTTAGATGTATTCTACGTTAAAAAAGGGCTCTCTAAAGTAGCGACCTTTGGCAAAATTCTTGGCGAGATACTTTTACTCGCCAAAATAGATACTTTTGGAAAAATCCGTCACCGAAACACTAGGACCAATATTAAGCGAGATAGCCTAGAACCATCCAGAACCTTTGCGAAACTCGTAGATTTGCACACCAAGTAGAATATAGATACCACAACCTGACTTAGAAATAGTGAGTTAGTGAAGACTATCAGTCTTGAATGTTAGTCTAGTGCATAGAAGCTGTTATTTGTCAGGAGTATTTGAGTACTCTGTTATTGGAAGTTGTTTTCTGTTGTATTAGCTAATTTGGTGCTGTGTAATTGTGATTTCTACTGCAAAAATTTTCTGTAACCTGCTGAATTTATTACGAATGAAAGTCTTATGATTTTTAAGGGATTGTTATGTCGACTCTCAATGACTTGAACTCCAAAGTGTGGTACATTATATTTTCCTTTTCAGCAAATACTGGCGCAGCATGTCCTCTTTTGGACCTTGTGCCATTAAACCCAACAACAACAACATTTCAGCAAATACATATGTCCACGAGAATATATTAGAATTTTTAAGTTTTCTTTCTTTAGACACGTGGGTAAGGCTTTATATCTAGGAAAGCACTTTACAGGCTACAAAATGCATTGGGTGTTCAAATGACTTTGTTGTTAGGCTTTCCACTACGCATCATATCTTTATGTGAAAGTTTACCATCCTCTAGTGGTAGGAGTTTGGAATAGATGGTCTTGAGTTACATCATAGCCACTATTAAGCAATGAGAAACGGATGCCTTGATTTTGCTTACTATATGCCTAGACGTACATATAGAAAGTGCATGTTAATGTAATTTATTGGGAGTTTTTAGGTTTCTCTCTCTTTCTACGTTACACATTTATACAGACCATTCTCTATGAAAAGAGTTAAATAAAGGGGAAAACAATGTATTAATATAAGATGTATATTAAGAAGTCTCATTATATATATATATATATATATATATATATATATATTTATTTAAAAAAAAGGACCCCGCTGAAGTACATTTTAAAAACTTCCTCACCAAAATAATAATCTTTACTTGAAATATATATTTTGTTATCTATATATTTTTCTAGAATTCTTAAATATATTCGTGATAAACACCTAAAAGAGGAAGTCATAAAAGTTTATAGAATGTTGTGAAATAAAATGTTAGAATTTTATTTCTTAATAAGTGAAAAAATTGTTGATTTATTCATTAAGCTTTGAAAAAACATATAAAACTGCGATTGTTAAAAAAAAAATGTTTACTTACAATGGTAGTACTTTTATTTGTTTTCGTTTCAAATGATTGCGCAAAAATTTACCCTGAAACTCCATTTCAGGAAGCCATATAAGAATCTGAAAGTATTGTTCGCGAGTATATTGCAGAATCGACGGTCGTCGCTGACATTTAAAACTGCTGAGTTTGAGATTGGCAATCGAATGAAAACGGAGAAAACTATTTCGCTCGTTTCCGTTTTAATCCAGCTTATTTCTCTGAGAGCTTAAAAGTAAATATTGCTTTTCAAAGTATATTGCTTATTTAATCAATTTTTAGATACAGAAATCATATTTACATAAAGTTTTCATTTAAAAGATATTAAAAAGAAGACGTTAATATGTATCCTTTGACGGTTATTATTATTAGCAAATCATTATTCATTAAAAAATGAAATAAAAAATTAAGAAGAAAGTCGGAAATAATTCCATAAATCGAAAATTTAATTCGAAAACGCTTAGGTCATAAAATATTTCATTCAGAGTTCACTGTTATAAAAAGAAAAATATTCTACAAAATTCGGTCAACAAACTAAAACAGTCATTTAAAGAAAAACAAAATATATATTTGTTATTTATAAGATAAATGCATTTTCTTTCAAATTATGTTATTGAAATTATCCTCATAATACCCAATGAATGAAAAACATTATACGTCATAGCGAACATTATACGTCATTGTTACCAACAATCTGGCAACGTATAATGTACGCGATGAATCCCGCTTTTGGATTTATTGCCAATAATAGATTTAATGACCATTGCATTGTTGAATAAAAGTCATTGTTACCAACATCGCGAACATTTTACGTCCTTGTTACCAACAATCTGGCAACGTATAATGTATGCGAAGAATCCCGCGTTTCGATTTTTTGCCTATAATGGATTTAATGACCATTGCATTGTTGGATAAAAGCCATTAGAAAGTAGTCTTAATCAGCTTTTGTTTATATAGGCATTCAGACTTTAACCTGGTGTACTTAAACATAGAAGTTAATAAATATTATTTTTTGTATTTCACAAAAATTAACAATTTATTCTTACTTTTGGCCAAAACTGTAAACATTATTTTCAAAGATAATATTTTTGCGAACATTGTAATTTAATTGTATTGATTTTAGTTTAAAAAAAAACCCATAAATTTTATTTGTAAACAGTTGTTGTATAAGAATTATTGAAATTTATTTTGGAAATAAAATGAAATGAGAAAGAAAAACAGAATGTGATTTACTTTTTTCGAAGTTAAATCTATAAAAAAGCGTTGTTTCTTCTAAAAGAGATTAATTCATTCTAAAATAAAGTATAATTAATAAAAGAATTTGAAAAAATTATTCTAGAATCCTTCTTGACTCGAGGATGCATTACAATATTCTTAATAATTTTTTTTTATTCCCAAATGAATCATTTCCGTTTTGTGGTAAATTAATTTGTTATATTTCTGAAACTAATTGTTGTTTCAAATATAAAGCTAAAAGATTTAACAAATTACCCGACAATCGCTTGTGTTCTATTAATATTTTTTTCTATCATCTTCATAACAAGATGAAATATTTGCTTGGGACATTTTATACTACCATACAGAAAATTCAATTTTTATTTGTAGGGGTTAATTTAGTTCAGTTCATTTCGTTTCTACTTCAATTCCAACTGTTTTCTTGACTCTGTAGTGAATCTTCGCTCCTACTTCTATCTTATTCCGTGAAGCAAATGATTTTTATATCTGTTTCGATAAAACGCTCGCAGCTATTTTTGATCGAGGAAACGATTTCCGCTTCACTAAACTTTAATTTTCTCTCTTTTCTACTCCCATTACATGAAAATTCTACAACCTTAGGGCCGTATCAAAGTAATTTCAGCTTCCACGTGATATTGCTATTTTTTGTTATTTAAAAAGGTAGAGTAATAAAGTTCTTCAATTCAAATTACTTCCAAAGAATTTTACTGCTATAAAGTTTTTAGTTTACTTTAAGCTTTTATTAAAACCAGAATATTAATTTTGATACGAGATATTTAGAATGATATTGAATTCAAAATTAAATGATTATTGAAAAGTTTGCATTTTCAGTGCCATTTTTATGTAATATTTGATAAATAATTAAAATTATTTTTAAAATTTATGTAAAATACAGAAATTAAGTCGGAAAAGAATAATTTTCTGAATTTCGTATAGGGGACCATAACATGTTGTTGTTGTTACATATGACAGCGAAGCCGAGCCTCCCATGCGAATGAAGGAAGAACATTTGGGGCTGCGGTGGCCTGGTTGGTTAGGGCGTCGTTCTCGTTACCATAAGGTAGTGAGTTCGAATCCTGGCTTAGCCGAAGATCCGTCATGTTCACTAATGGCAACTGGGGTACGTAAAATCTGTCGGGTCGCAATGTCCTCCATGTTCCCATTACAAATTAATACCTCTGGGGGTGGTTGGAGCCAGGCTTTGGGTCTTCACTGGTTTCAATCACTAAATTGGAAGATTCAGATGGTGCTGCCATCTCTGAGCCAAACATCGTACTTCCACCTTCGTATGAGGGTGCTCTATTGAAAACGGAAGACGCTTTCTCTGACTTCATACGCATGGTCTCTGACGGGTGGGCTTGGCGTTGCCAAGTGTCATCAACAACATCTTCCGTTTTTAAAACAAAATACACCCCTACGAGTGTGGAAATTTGACTTTGGCTCATAATTTGGAAGCCAGAGAAGACCAAAGGCCTGGCTCCTAACACACCATTGCGACCACGACATATTTTATGTGCTCCAGTCACCATTAGTGAACACGTCAGACCTGCGGATAAGCCGAGATTCGAACTCACGATCTTTCGGTAACGAGAACGTTGCCGTTATTAACTAGACCACCGCGGCCCACTTGTAATTTAAAAATATCGTTTTCCGTATAATTTATAATTGTGAACGATTTCTTCTTTAAATTTACTATCATTTCAAATCTACTTCAATACATTTACTAAAATAGAGTAAATGTTTATATAGATGAAATTATTTTTCTGTCTAATAATGAGCAGGCAAAGTAAAATGTTTTTAATTAATATCGTACGTGAAATTAAGAGAGAGATTTTTACATTTTTGTACACAAATTTAAAACCAATTTATTTTCATTTGATTGAAGAATAATTTAAATTGAGAAATGAGAATGATTTGCTTTCACAAACAAAAGTTTTATGATTTTTTACGAAATGTTCCATTTGTGATAAAGTATTCGAAAGTCATATTTTTAAGGTATTACAACAATGCACTAATTTGTGTGTAATATTTTCCATCTAATATACAGCGCATGAAAAAAGAGGTGAAATGCTATGAAATTTAGTATGAATTATTTAGAACATGATTTTTTTTCCAAAGCATATTTTACACTTGCATGAGTGATTTAAAATGAGTTTTGTGATAATTTACATTTTAATCACTAATGATATTTAAAATCAAATTTTCTATTTAATAAAATATATGTCAATTAAGACTAATGATGAAAAAATTCCTTTAAATCATAATTTTGAAATAAAATTTGCATTCATAAGTCCAAAAAAATGATAAAATGTTTTGAAGATCTTATCATACGATAATTTAAAAATGTTGCATTTTCCAATAATTCCCACAGGGAGACATTTAGAATAAAACATCTTTAATCATTCAGAGATATATTTTAACAACAGCGATACATTTATTTGTTTCGAATGTAATTGGATTTTTTTGTAAAATGTATCTGTATTTGAAATACATAGATTGAAAATATTGTTAGAAAATTTGAAATTGAAAATTTGAAATATTATAGAAAATTTGATAATATTGTTAAATATTGAGGGTGCTTCTTTATATTTTCACAAAAACTGTTCAGGCAAAATAGTTGTAGAAACTTTTAACTTATATAAATGTTTTCATTATTAATGTCTAAAATTAAAAATAATGTTATATTCTTGGTTAAATGGGAAATTACGTTTTATAAAGACACAATATAATTTTTATATTATCATATCGTTATCATTGTTTTTATTGTAAGAAAATACTAATTTATTAACACGTTTATATATTTAAATTTTCGAAGCTCTAAATTTTCTCATGATTATATTAATAGAAATGAAATTATTAATATTTTGTACACCAATAAGGCAAACAGTTCTTGAATGAATTTTTTCCTTAAGATCGTATCAAAACTGAGTATTTGACTGTGTTCAGATTTTTATCAATTTGGCCTAATAAAATGTTTTTTGTTTCAATTTTTTAAAATTAGTTAACGTTACGAAAACGGTTTTATATATCGGAATAATTATTTTGCATCACGATTATTTTTGCTTTAATTAATTTCAAAATCAAATTAGCATAATTCGTTCTTCGTTTTTTAACATTTAAATAAATAAAGGTTTTATAGATCAGTCAAAGGAATTTTTTACGAAACAATTTTGTCGAGAATCTGAATAAATTTGGTGTTTTCTCGATAATTAGGTACCACTTACATTATTAATTATCTTAACAAACACCATCTTGAGGATATAAATATCAAATTTTATATGCATTTGTGTACATTTGTTCTTCATTTAATACATTTAAGATAATAGTGGTTTTACAGATCAGTCAAAAAAATGTTTTCACCAAAAAATATTCGGAAGAATCTGAATAAATTTGGTATTCGGTGATTCAATACGTCTTGTATTATTAATAAGTAAGGCAAATACCATCTTTATGA
>JAPDSC010026706.1:30131-46217 GCA_026290005.1 Latrodectus geometricus
ATATATATATATATATATATATGGCCTTTATGGAGGAATACTAATATTACTTAAAAAATAATTTTAATCAAAGTTCTTACTTTATTATATTTTATTGACAGATTTAATGTTGATTGTGTGCTTGTGTGTGTGGATACAGAAGCATAAATAATATTTGTTATTTCATTAATATAAGATATGAAATTCAAAAAAATATTATAGTAAAGATTATAATCTATTAAAATGCTTTTTATTCATCTTTTGTATTAAATTCTTATGTAAACTTAGAAATTTCCATCTAAATTTAGTATTTTTCAGATTGACCTATAATATGAATGAAATTTCTTTCGGAAATTAGTTTATTGAAAACAAATATATTGTAATATATATATTCTTTTTATTCCGTTAACAAAATATTAAGCTAATAAATATTTTAAATATATAAGATATCTGTAAAATAACCTAATGACAAAACCTTTAAAACTTATATACCAAATTATAATATAATATCAATGTGAATAATTTATATAGGGACATTTTTGTAAATATTTTATATCGGTACATTTTTTCAGTTTTAAAGATATTAATTCCATGATTTGCAATAATTAAAATTAGCAATTCAGTAATTTCTGCAGAATTTATTTTATGTACACTTCAAATATAATCAACAGCAAAAAATGCAATATATAAGTTTCTTTACGAGAAACGTAATTTTTAAGAAACTTTAAAATAAGTTTAGCTTCATCGAATTAAATGTATGATTATATTTCTGCCAAATCGTTTGTTGGCAATACTGGATGTTTAAAATACATGATCAAATATGTGAAAATGTATCAAATACTAATTGTCAAATATATCAAACCCCTTCATCGAGTATTATGTAAATGATTTGTTGTATAAAATTGGAACTGCTTATTTGATGGTGACCAATTTTACATACACTGGCATATAAAAGTTAAGGAACAACCACAGTTTTGCTTCTTATTTGCAAAATGAATATAGAAACAGCAAATTTGGATAACATATGCACAAAACAGGTATGTATTGAATGAAAATATCAAAATTTGCATGAGAAAAAGCATAAATGATTTATATCA
This sequence comes from Latrodectus geometricus, assembly GCA_026290005.1. Classification (NCBI taxonomy): domain Eukaryota; kingdom Metazoa; phylum Arthropoda; class Arachnida; order Araneae; family Theridiidae; genus Latrodectus; species Latrodectus geometricus. The sequence continues at coordinate 31,208 of JAPDSC010026706.1, forward strand.
AAGAACCATCTCGTTGGAAGGATACATTCTTGGAAGAAAAGTATAAGCACAGTTTTATATGGTAAAGTATTATAGAAACATAACAAAAAAGAATTTTAATAAGGTATATGCCCACCACTAACATTGTCTCCAGCGACTTTCCATTAAGTTATCAACTATGTTGTCGGTTAATGACATAGGAAGCAAAGAGCAGACACGAAGTTAGCTAATTTCCAGCTATCCTGAAGACGGTTGAGGGAGACTTAAATCACCAACCTGTCCACCTAGATAGTTCAACAGATACTCTATGGGATTCAGGTTTGGAGATTGAGCTGGCCATTCCATTCACTTCAAACAAAGGCCCTCATATTAATCCTTAATAACTACTGCTCGATGAGGACATGCCTTATCATCTATCAAAATAAAATCATTGCCAATTTAATCAATATATCAGTGGACATGTGGATTAAGGTTGTCATCCCAATGTCACATTCCTCCCTGGAACACATTCAGGTCAATGTCCACAGAGTGAAATCTCTGCCTAAACCATTATTACACCCCAGCAGTAACCATGTCTTTCCAGTATTGGATCGAGCTGGTGCTTTGCTTCCACCTGATCAGTACACGCTCTGAATCGTGTGAATCTGGACTTGTTTATAGAAAGTATTGATATATCGTAACCATATATCGAAGTCCATAGCTGTCTGGTCTACTTTTGGAAGGAGTCATCATGGCTTGAAATCACCTTTCGAAATTGCCATTCTTGATGCAATGCACTTGGCAATCTATACTTGGAATGATGCCGGCAAAAATCGATATATGGGTGATTCTGATATACGTGTTTATTAAATAAATTATAATTGCTAAAGAAAGCAAGGAACATTTACTTATGATTTTAATGATAGTTAATTACGCATCTAGAGAACTTAGACAAAAAATGCATTTTTGCTCAAAATTTAATTTCACGAATTTTTAAATGTGAGCTTAGATATTATTTTCACGTAAGAAATATTGGGCGACTAAATTATTGAGATTATAAAGAATAAAAATGAAAAAGAACTCTCAGACTTTAAAAAAGAAAAAAAATGGGGTGGTGCCGCCACCATCAGCAAAACAAGCAAGAGAATGGCCAAAAAAAACTTTTTTTAGAAAACTTTAGAAATATATTTTCTTACGTCGAAAAAATGAAAAACAATGTGGCTTTCAAACTGTTATTCTGAAGTAATAAAACGAAAGTGACTACTTTGATTAATTATTCAACAATAAATTAAAAGTAGGAATTGTCTTTAAGTATGAAATTTATATTACACATGTTTCTTATTTGATGCACACTATCTATTATTTCTAGTTGCCCTTCAAAAAGAGGGAATTTTGGCAAAGAAGAATTAATTTAATAACTAAAATTTATTAAATTTTAAGAACTTTCGATTTTTAGAACAAATTTACCTATACCTACAAATTTTAAAAACGATAATCTACTGCAGATTATTTTGAATATACTTGAATTGAGATAAGTTAATAATTTAAAAAAAGGAAAATATAAAATATTCCTATGTTTCCAAAACACCTTTGTAATATTTCAAATAACTATAAGAATTGAATTAAAATGATGAATTAGAAAAATAATTTACTTTTCTCATTTCAGAAAATATATATTAAGCGAAACTGAAATGTGATTAAAGTAATCTTTTAAAATATCTGTTTACTTAAAAAAGTTTGGGTCGAAATAAGCTCTTGAAAAAACAGAGAAAAACTATTTCATTTCCTTTTATAAGAGACTTAGAAGAAACTTTTTATGTCAAGGCAATAATTTAGGAACTGTATTTATTTCGAAGATTCATATGACATAAGATGCCAGATATTTGAAACCAGTTTTTCATTTTGTCTAAAAAAGTTAATTTGTATGACTCTTATAAAGAATTTTAAACAAGTATCCATTTTAAAGCTTTTTCTGTATTTCTTTCAAAATTGGTTTATTTGTCATCTTCTGCAGCTTTAAAGAACTGGGATGAAAAGATGAAAATTTTATTAATTTAAATGTCACTTCAATTATAATATTAGGCTGGGGAAAAAGAAATCCATTATTTTTACGTGAACTTTATGTAATTTCTTTTGGATTCACTTTGTAAAAAGGTTTAAAACAGCTTTCATGTAGATTTTTAGGTCTTGCGCGTTACGATTGCTGACATGCGGTTAACTTCGATCATTTTTGATATTTTATAGACATTTTCGACGATGCTGTATCCACATTCGAGGTGCATCTCTAACATCAAAAATACCCGAACGGAATCGACGAAACAAAAATTGTACGTAACTGGTTGTTGCAGTCTTATATAGGACGATAAACAACTTTCACAATTTTAGCCACCCGGCTATCTTTTTCGCCGTTACAAGAGAAAAACGAAAATGTATCGAATTTTCTGTTTGTTGTCTTCCATTTTTAAGACCTTGTACTCGTAACTGAATTAATCAAACAAAAAACCGCAAGAGGATATTTTAGTGTCAAATGTCACCTTTCCAACGAGCATAAATCTGAAATCGTTTGATAGATACCTCACGAGATAGCGATCACTACAGACGTCTACCGAAAAAATAATGGATTACTTTTTCCCCAAACTAATATTTATATCAATATATTCAGCATTGTTTCATGGATAATAAAAATAGTGGATTGTACTTGCAAGTTGTAAGAACACTCTCGCCGACGAAAGTGATTGAAGAAAGCAAATATGCAACAACATTCTTTCCCTAATTGTTAAAATGAATAATATTTATAGAATTTTCTTTCTGAAAAGAATGGTCTTAACACTATAGCAGTGTATTCATATTGTAGTTGAGAGCCTAACAACAGAAGGCAGTAATAAATCATTTCAATATCCTCCATGTAAGCTAAACTTTAGGAGAACTTTTAATAGATAGTAGGCCGTATCCACGTGACCCGGAAAACGACCACTCACTTTCCCCGACAGAAGTAGATGCTTAAGGTAGAATCGCAGCACCCATCTCTAATTTTTCAACAATAGCTTGGATCGAACGCGGTATTTCATGAACCAAAGAGCACTATCTAATCATTAGGCTAGTGATTCCCAAACTTTTTTGCAGCAGCATACTTTAAACGATTTCAAAATTTGGTGGCACTCTAAGAATTAAAAATTGCTTTCTTTCCTATAATGTGCTTTGTAAAGTAGCTTATAATGGTAATTTTGACTGCAAAACGGAATAATATGCTGCCTCCGTAAATTCTGCACCCTGAACGAAGCATGCAAATAATATGAAATTTACAACATATCTTAATGGAGTTGAGATATTCAAATGATTAGAATTTCAACGAAATCCATATAACGTACTGCTATGGCACCACTTCAAAGCGCTATTTAATGCTTGAAGATTTCGACAATTTCAAATTGGGCAATTTTTTTTAGATCTATTATGCTGCGCAGAAAAAAGCGGTCATTTTTTTGTCAGTTATCTGAGTTCTATAGAGGAAGGATTGTGGCCTACCGAGATTGTGGATTATCTTTCAGGAAAATGGGTAGTTGTGTTGGATGAAATCAAACAACTGTAATGCGGGTATGTGATTGTTGGATGCAGGAGGGTACGACAGACTGTTCGATCATATCCACCTCTGTGCACCACTTCACGTGATGGCAGGCAAATTGTGAGCATGGAAATAAAGGTTCCCTGAGTTACATCACCTGTATTGATTTATAGGAGGATCTCGAATAATATCACGACACATTTAGTCTGTAACGCATCCAGTGTCTGTGTATAACATTTGACGCCGTTTAGAACAGAGTGTTCTGTCCGCAAAATGTCCATTGATTCTTCTACACTTGAGACAGAACCTCAGATGTCTCCACCCCCATGGTGCGATGAAAGAAGGATGTAGATGGCAGAAGGGAATTGTCTTTACTGACGAGTCTGCAAAACTACAATGGTCGCATACGAGTCTGGAGTACACCGTGGAGTGAAAATGTTGAACAGCTGCGTTATGCACCACCACTCTGGTCCTGCATCGGGTATTTTGGTACGGGGCAGTATTGGATATCACTCTCGCACTTTTCTAATACCCATTGCTAGTACTTTAAACAGCAGTGCTACATCTCTGATGTGTTGGAGCCCTTGCACTTTCTTACCTTCAGGGCTTGCATTCAGCAATATTGCAACAGGATAATAGCGATCACACGTGACACGTATTGTCCAAGGGTTCTTCGTCAATCGCCAGATTGAATGGCTTCTCTAGCTGGCTCTTTCGCCGATAGAAAACATGTGGTCCATGGTTACTCAACGATTGACCGAGATTATATCCCTAGCATATCAACTTTGGCAACTTGTGGAAGCTGCTTGGTCTGCTGTACCCCAAGAACACATCTAAAGTCTCTTTCAATCAATGCCTTGGCAGCAGTGATCTCCAAAAATGGTAGTAACTTTGGCTACTAGGCCATGATGAACAACAAGGGAATGATTTCACAACATGTAATGAACAGTTTAATGTCTGAAGACCACTGTAGGGCAATTTAGAATCCTCCGCATAAGTTGTCAATTGGATAACCCATAGATACAGCCGTATTCGCGTGTCACAAAAGAAAAATTCTTGAGAGCTTTCAAGCAACAGCACTATCGGATATGCAAGCAAAAAACAGAAGTGCAACACCCATTCCCCGTTGTCCAACTGGGTTGTGGTGGAACTCTGGGCCTTAAGCCCCAAAGAATGTTGTTCTACCACTGAGCCACGGTGATCTCTGAAAGTCAGTGTGTAATTGTATATCTTGATGCAATTTTTCAACGTTGACTTATTTGTTAAGTCATTCCTGTACCTATGAACCATACACATTCTGCTGGCTATTCTTGAAAATATTTAATATTGGAATGGTTCAGCAAAAATCTCCAGAATTATTATGGATATTAAACTTGGCAATTATCAAAGATATGAGAAAAGTTAAAGGGACTAGCCATAATATACACAGTAAATATTACATACATATTGAATTAATATCACAAAATGTTATGCTAATGAATAAAATTTTATTTCAAGTCAAAAATATAAGAAATTTAGCATCAGCCAGATATTTATCCTAATATCTAAATTATCAAGATTTGACATATGTCTGAATATTACTAAATTTAATATACTAGGTTTAAATAAATCAAAATATCTAAATCATCTTATTTATCTGCAAAAAAGTTTGATATTATTTTAAACATAACTAGTTTCTAAAAATTTAAAAAAAAAGCAAATCTCTAAAAAAATATTAAAATCATTTATGGTAATAGAAATCAAACTTTTACTTTTATAAAAAAAAAAAAAACTATCTGAGTTGCTACGAATAAAATAATAGTATGTTTAAAATTTTTACAACATAGATAAATACTTCATATCTTATTCACGCTTCGCCTATTAGCCTTCGAATACAGAACAGTGTCGCATCATCCTGAAGCAGAAAAACGATAAGGAGGTCCCCGCTTTTGCTCAAGTTCAATTTAATGGTTGTCATTCTTACCTTCTTTTCTTATGGTAATTTAAATATGAGATGCAGCCGAATGAAACGAGTTTAAAATGACTTTCCCCAGAAAAAAAAGTTATCGTAGTTCGAAATATATCCACGAACTTTGTTTTTGTAACTTGGTTGATATACGTAGATTCTAATGGAAATTCGTGCTTTAAAATTTGCATTTTACTCAAAGCATATGCATTTTTTAACAGTTTTAATGCTTTTCGTCATGTACTATTTTTAAAGTAACCATCTAGGTAACTATTATTAAGTTTTTGAAAAACATGTTACAAATTTATTTCGGATTTAGTATAAAGAAAGGCTTACTAGGAAATTAATAGACTCGTCATTATTTATTCAAAAAGCATGAATGCTAGAAATTTATATCTTAAAAGCATTCTATTATTAATTTTAAGAGAGTACACCGTCATCATTATTTTTTACAACTTTATGTTGCTTACTGTTAGACTTTATTTCTTATATTAAAAATTATTTTACTGAATATATATACATACATACATACATATATATATATATATATTCAATAAAATAATAGATGGTCCATGGTGGCCTGGTTGGTTAGGACGTCGTTCTCATTATTGGAAGGTAATGAGTTCGAATCCTGGCTTAGCCGAAGATCCGCCGTGTTCACTAATGGTGTCTGGGGCACGTTAAATATGTCGGGTCGCAACGTTCGTCCATGTTCCCATTCATAATTAATGCCTCTGGGAATGGTTGGAGCCAGGCTATTGGTTTTCTCTGATTTCACAAAATTGGAAGACCGAGATGGGGTGCTGCCATCTATGAGGCAAAATCGTACTTCCACCTTCGTATAAGGGTGCTCTATTCAAAAATGGCAGACGCTGTTTCTGATTTCTTTCGCCCAGTACCTGACGGGCGGGCTTGGCTTTGCCAAGTGTCATAAGTAACAACAAAATATAATGGATTAGTTTAGTAAAATCGTATATATATATATATATATATATATATATATATATATATGAGTGTGTGTGTACAAATATAACTAATTAAATTTGTATATAAATATAAACTTTATGTGTTTGTATGTATGTATGTAAAGAATAAATAATATTCTTTACAAACATAAAAATTATATTTATATACATATGTAATTAGCAATATATGTACACACACATATATATATACGATTTTACTAAACTAATCCATTATTTTGTTGTTACTTATGACACTTACGTATGTATATATTTATTTTTATAGGGTACTTATGTATTATGAAGACAACCTATATATGTCACCAAACTGGTGTACTGAAAAAATAATATGACGACTACTTTAAGCGCTGATAAAGGTTTTAGAGAGTGCTAAAATAAAGAGTATCGTTAAAATTAGAAAGTTAAATATCATTAGTCCCACCAGTTAAAATTTCTATCGCCAAGTAGTTTATCGCTAAATATCACCTAGCCCAATATCACGAAGGTTTAGTGACAAAGCTGATGTATAATAAACGAAATAAAAACTGAAAACCTTGTAAAGTACATAGTAAATACTAATTATAGGGTTAATCATATATAAATTTGATTAGTTTCTATTTTGCGCTGTAATTTAAATTAGCACTTTTCATTCACACTGATATATAATCTGCACAAGTTAAATATTGGCTTATTTTTTAAAATTCTGGAGATAAAACCATCTATTATTTTTTTATTACTAATGGCGGGCATCCTTATCAAGTAAGTACGTTAGCCGCAACAAGGCCAGAAACTGCTACTCATTTTATCGTTATCCGCTGGGCACCGGTGAACCAAGTCACGGAGGTACAAGTAGCATCGCTCACGCCATACCACCACAAACCCGTTTAAAGGGCGGGTCACATTGATCCATCATCTGAGGAAAGGACAAGAAACACAGAGAAAAAAAGAGAAAGTACATCCATGCTCGAGCCGGGATTTGAACCCAGGTCCTCCTCATTCGTAGTCAGTTACGCTAACCACTAGACAGGTTGGACGGCTAACCATCTCTTATAGTATTTTAAGAAATAGTTTAGTTTTGCCAAAATTTATAAAATCCATACTGAAATATCAAAATTTTGTCAAATAAATTATTTTCCACAGTAAATTTATTTGATAAATAAAGCAGTATTTGGTTCAATTAACACTAGAGGATTGATCTTAAAATCCTTTTTGTTGCTGAACTTGATTGATCATTGATAACATAGCTGCCGTACGTTCTTGACAATTTGTACCATACCTTCTTGAAAGTTTTATAAGAGAATACTAAGGAACAAAATATATAACAGTTTGATTATCTTTAAATTCACATGTCTATGGTCATATGCAGCCTTAAATCTTCTTTACATAATATTATAACACACAAATAATGTCTATATTCAACAGGGAATGCCTGTTATATTAAATTTAAAAATATTCTATAATGTCCATTTGTAATTCAAGAAAAAAGACAATAAATATCTGAAGAGACATGTTCCAAATCACTTTTCATAAGAATTCTAAAATAATTTATTACTTTAGAATTCTATTCAAATAGAGAGAGAATTCTGAAATAATAATTTCTAAATTTTATAAATAACTAGCAGTTTTATCTACACATAATATTTTTTAACACATGAAAATCTGCTATAATTCTTAAAATGTACTTTACTTTTAGAAATGTAAGTTATTTTTTTTTATTCCGGATGCTAGAAGTGTGTATTTTCATACAGTTTCTAAAAAAGGTGTTTTGTCGAACAATTCAGTTAAATAACTGCGACAGAGATAATCAAAATTTACTTTAAAAATTTATTTTATATAGACAAAAACACATTTCTTATGTGTCAAAGAAATTAAAGGATTAGAGAAACTTCGAATCTCTATTAGAAAATTTAAAAAATATCATCTGAGTTTAACAAATTGCATGGCAACACTTTTTTATGTTTTTCATTAAAAATAAAAGAAGAAATCTTTTCACAAATTTTCATCGCATAATTAACTGACGAATATTTAATTATAGGAACTGACGTCAAATTTCATTTTTGTGTATAAAATAATAAAATGAATATACCCGATGTCTGCAAAATTCTAATATTCTATAAGTTATATGCCGCGTGAAAAGAATTGGCGAAGAAAATTTAATTAAGTTTTGGTGGTAATTTCAGAGACAAAATTAATATTTGAGGTTTAATAAAAGGTGTTTCTATTTAGAAAGGATGGTGTAAACTTAATTATAATAAAGTCTTTGTGTAAATTTTTTCATCATTTTACTTTTTTTCAAACTTGTTTCAAGATATACTAACAACGCAATATTTTGCTTTTAGAACTGGAAATTTTATGATTGAAAAATTTAGACTGATTAAATTTGATATTGGTACGAGACATAGTTATTGCTTTCAGACAAAATCTTTTTAAACAGAATTTAAGTAAACAATGAAATTATTTTTTCAAATATTTTAATAAAATATTCAAATAGGCTATAATTTAATGTAAATTTATGTATCTTATTTGCTCCGATATGGGAATAATGAATAGAATAATCTTAACTTATTCTTACTATATTTTACTATAACACATTATCTCGAATGCATATAAAATACTGTGAGTTCTTTTATAAAAGAAATATAAGTTCTTTTGATTAAATGTGTTATTAATATTGCTGTGTTTCAAAAAAATATAGTGAATCCAAAAACTGCCGAATTTTAATCAAATTATTTTTAACTTCAAATTTGGTTTTAAGCTGGTAAAAGAAAGAAAATGATATATTAATGTTTTGTCATTTAGTTGTTGGTAGAAATAATTTTTTGTCTGAACTTCTTAGGAATAAGATATAAAAATTGACTTAAAAAAGTTGTATATGATTTAAAAGAAAATTTCAGTTAGTTTCAAATACATATTTTAGTAATTTTTTTAAATGACTAATAAATTTTAGAAATATTTTGTGTATAGAATTTATAAAGCAAATACATTTCAATAGCTTTCTGAGATCCGAGGCAAATATTTTTAACATTTTATGTGGAAAAATAGGAAATTAGAATGAAATTACAATTTACAATATATTAGGTTGGGAAAAAAGAAAAATCATTTATTTTTACTTGAACTTCATGACTTTATTTAATGTTTTTGGATTAGCTTAGTGTAAGTGGCTTAAAACTATTTTTGGGTCGATCTTCAGTTCTTGGTGATGCTAAAAATTTCAGCTAAATACGATCATTTATGAGATTTTATCAACATTTTTTACAATGTACCTTTTTGTTTGAGGTGTATCATTAACAATAAAAATACCGGGACGGAATGTACGAAATTAAAATTTTAGGTTATTGTATTTTCGCCTTTATTAAGGAGAAAATGTAAAAGGTACTGAATTTTCTTTTTGTTGACTTCCAACACCCTGTAACTCACAACTGAATCCAGCAAACACAAACCTGTCGTCATCCTGATAGGCCGATATCAGCCGTGTCGGGTAAAGGTCAGCATTGGCATGATGGTATCGTAACGATATCAGTTCCGTATCGGCAAACGACATAAAACTTTGAACTTTAATGTTATTGGAAACAAGTATTGGTTTTAATACGGCTAACTGCCGGCAAATTGTAAACACCGTCTGATGGATATAGGTCTGATATTTGCATTCCGATTCTTGGCCGAATGTCATATGCGATATCGGTCCTGTTACGAAATTGTTAAAGTCAGTGGTACCATCAAATCAAACTGTGAATTCAAAATCATCATTGTCACAAAAGCAACAAGGGACTCAAGAAATCTCAGGATAAATTTTTTTTTAAATTTTCATTGTATTTGATAATTTTTTAAGAAACTAGTCTACTCAAATCAATATTAATAAAATGTGATAATGTATTTATATTTTGATAATCCTGAAAGGGTTTCATCGGGCTTTATCCGAATCACAATGAAATCAAGTTGAATTATCCAAAATTGATCAGATAGATGATCTTGCTTTTTCTTCCAATTCCTTTTTAATATTTGATTCAATCATTTTACTATTAAAATCTAGATATTGATTATTTTAATTGGATTTAAATTTATATGAAAATGTGTAAGTAACATGAAATTTAAAATAACATTGTTCTATTGGAAATTAAAATACCTTAGTTAAATAACAAAACATATTTTAGAGAGACTGTTTTTGACTGTTTAACAATATTTTTGATATGGGAAAGGCATAACATAATGTTAATATATTTTTACACACTTGCAATATAATAACAAAATTGATTGCTTTCCTTATTTTTATCTTTTACATAGGAACGTATGAATCTTCAAACATGTATGAATCTTCAAACAAATATAAATACCGCAGTGAATTTAAACTACTCTCATCAGAAAATGAAACAGCATTGTCAGCAAAACAACAGTTAAACAATGTCCTGTGCCTTCACAAGTAACCAAAGGATATGTCAGACCTGACATAACTGAAGAGAAATTTCAAAGGCTGGAAGGAAATTTTTTGCAAAATGTGTTGTGAACTCTATTGTAAAAGTCGTAGTCGGTAGTAAAAGTTGATTGCCTTTTAAAGTATTTAAAGGAAACAAAAGAATAACAAAGAATGCAGTAAAAACGGAATTGAAAAACCAGATTTTAAGGGAGAAAGTGTGATACTAGACACATTTAACTATACTTAACATCTTTGTCTGATATGAAGTAGCCTTAATTGAAGAAGATGAATTCATGAAAACTGTAAGTACATTTTGTTCCCTGCATTTTTAGTACACTAGAAATTTTTATATTGTAATTAAATTATTAAATACTATATAAAAATAGTATTGTTGTAGCTCTTTTATAAATTAAGTCGTTAATGTTAACTTTTGAGTCGAAAATATGACCAGAACGGTGCAATTGTTTAGATGAAACAGAATTTGTTGAGTAAATCTGTTATTATACATTTATATTCTTTATGGCTTATATGTCTTTAATAGATCAGAGAATTTATATACTTTATTATCAATATTTGTCTAAAAAACGTTTAAGTATGTATCTTCATTTTTATAAAAATTTTGGGATTTAAGTTATCATCATATTAAAGTTTAGTAAAAGAAATTAATCATTTAAATTTTTTTCATTTTGTTATAAAAAAATACCAGTTTATTGAATACATTATTTTATTCAGATTTCTAAAAAATATAGACATTCGGGATTCTATTATGCCTCTAGTTCGAATTCCCAATAGCGGTATGCTTATTCACTCGGCGCACTGGCTTTTAAAACAGTTCGTGGTTTCAGGTAAACTTCAGACAAGTAGATGCCTGTATTAGTCAGAATACAATCAAAACTGTAAGACTCGGTCGAATTATCCTTCATATGAAAAAGTAAATAAAACTAGAGTGATATCATCCAAAGTCAATTCAGTCAAATTATCCAACATGTATAAATCTATAAATGTAATCATACGATCAAACTTATTAACATTAAAAAAAAAGCATCATTAATTTTATTACTGTTGATTTTCAATTGATTTTTTGGCTCAGATTTAATGTACGGTCGATCTTAGCGTGATTTTCCAAAGTTGGCGATAAATAACAATTTCTGGCAACCCAACCAATTTTGGCCAATTGCTGATGAGGTATTCCGACTAATGAAAAATGGGAGATTCTGATAAAATGGGAACCAACCGATAAAAAATGGAATATTCTGTTTATTTTCAGACCTCGCTTGTCCAAATTGGCGAGATTTTTGGCAAATTTTTGGAAAAGTTTCCAAGAGCTACCGTACAGTAAATTTATACCGACTTTTTACCTGCTTAGTCAACAAAAAATTCCATTATGACGGAATATATTACTATATTTAGTATATGTATAAACTGATTATATTTGCAGGAAAGAAAGGGCAGCTTTTTAAGTGGTAAAGATGGGAAAGAAGTTGTTATAAGAATTCTACAAAAAGTATTTACACATAATTTGGCCCTGACTATGAGCTGGAACTGAAGAAATGAAAAAATTCCATCCAAAACTTTTTCCAATATATCACAACTTACAACAGGTATTTATTTTTATATTTTAATGTTCAAATAGTATTTTAGAGTAAAAATATTTTAAATATTGATTTAAATTTTCAAATAACACACACAATAGTTAAATTCTTTCTTTCTTTAACATGTAAAAATTTATATTTTAATGTATTAAATACACCCTGTTTTATAAAAGTGAAATGTTATAAATGAATAAAGCAAATACTTTAGCTTTGTAAGCTTTAGGGAACTATATTTGACATCGCATAGTGGACAGCCATTGTTTCAGCCGCGTTGTTCATTTTAAATAGAATAATAATTTTTATAGTGTCCAGATATCAAAATAGAAATCCGAAATAAATAACGATCGCATATACTTCTAAATCGGAAATAATCCTAAAAATAAATTATAAGCAATTTATTATATTGCTTGGAACAACTTTAATATACCCCCCAAAAATTACGCGCCAAATCTGCACTGGCCTACGGAATTTTTAGGGTTGCTGTTTCTTATTTTGGTGTTACTAATTTAGGTTTTTTCAGCTTTTAGGTATTTGCTGTTGCCAAATTTAGTATTTTCTTGTATTTTGTACCATTTTCTGAGTTTTTTTTTAAAGTTTATTATCTATTAATTATTTGTATTTAGCGAGAATCCATCTTGGCAAGAGAAAAAAAGGCGCCAAAAACAGGTATTATGGTTGGTGAGGAAAAAAAAAGTCGCCAAATTTCCGATTTGGGGGGGTATATCAAAGTAGTTCCTATTGCTTATAATTTATTAATGATAGTCCTAAAAATAAATTATAAGCAACTTATTATATTGCAATTATTATATTCAATATTGCCAGATGATAACAAAATATTAGAACTTTTTCTGCTTAAAAAAATCTGCAAATTATTAAATGTTTATCTATTACTTTTCAAGCTGACTTTGAAAACAAAATTTTTTACTATCTTTTTTTCTCTGAAAATATTTTTATATTTCATTTTAATTTAAATAGAAATTGAGAATATTTACTATAAAATTACCGTTTGCTCTGAAAGAAAATCCAAATATTTGATTCTGAACTTGGCAATAACATTTGACCTCATTTATTTTATGGAACTATCCGTTTTCTAAAGTAATCAGTGTTCATTTGTGTGGTTTAATTTTTTTTTATAAAAAAATTGAAAAAAGTTTATTTAATTTTTTATACTAAAAGTGGAATCAACTCATGCCGAAAATAATTCCTCAAGGCTTGGTATTCTAGATTACTATTTTTATCCATTTATCACAGAAGAAGAAGAATATATTTCTATCTTTAAAATCTACCCTAATTTGTAGAAGTCATTGTTTGATGTCAATTGTAACTCCATTGATATGGAATCTTAATACATTTAATAGTGGAGTAATCAGTTCTTGATATTGAAACTTGATAATGTACTCAAGTAGTTATTTAAGGAAGCACCACTAACTGACTTCATGGAGCCATCAATTACAGGATGTATTTTGGATATAGTACTTGATTGATCAATCTCGGGTTTGGGAAAAAGATAAGAAAATTGATGCTCTATTTATACACATTAGTCTCTTCAATAACGTTTCATTTTCTACAAGTAAAAAAAAATAGAATCTTTGATATCAGTTGCATTGTATTGTATTGCTCTGTTGCAAAATATGTATCGTTGTACATACTTTGAAACAGAACGTAAACATTTTTCAATTGTTTCACAGTTGCTATATTGAAGGAAGAGTTCAGCTAATAAAGGCAGTATAATATTACAGCGTTTTTGCTTATTAATTTTGAATGGTCCTTGAAAATGGATCAAAGTTTGTTTTTCAAGTACCTCCTACCTTTGAATTTCCATTAAATCAGTTATCCCAAAGTTTATAGATGGTTTGGTCTTCTGAAATTGAAAATTTCTATTAAATCATTCAAATCATAAAAGAAATTTCTTTTTTCATTTCTGATTCATAATACTGTCTACCGACTAAAATCTTTTCAGCTAAAACTGTAAATTCAAATATCTCTACTTAAGAGATTTTCTAGAAATCAGTACCTGCATTAGGGGGGGAGAGAGCTTCTCCTTATATTTGTTAAAATTATTCAAACAGAGAGTTTGGAAATTAAGTCTTTATCATGTGTTTGTTGCCAAGAAAATCAAATGGAAATGAAAATTTATTGTTTAAATAGCACATTGCTTCTACATATTTATTATATTTACTTGCAGTTGAGATTCCATCAGCTAATGAAGCTTAAGATATAACTTCATATCTTGTGAATTGTCACTACAATTCTTCACGAAAGCTTTTTTCTGCGTATGAAGATTGGGATCCATTATGAAAGAAACTTTTGAAATAAATGTTTTTATCTCCAGTATTAAATTTCAAAACCATATTCAGATATATATTTTGTTTTGAATGTTTGGAAGTATCATTGGGGCCTTTTCTTTTTTAACTTCATTTTATATAATCTGAGGTTCGAGTAATTATTATAAAAATCTGGCACATTAACATTCAGTCGATTAGATTTCAAAGTAAATACTTTTCATAGTTGGTATAGTTTTTCTTTTGTAAAATGTTGTAATTTATGCTTACAAACAGCCTATGAATGTTTAATTGTAATTTT
>JAPDSC010026706.1:46227-59128 GCA_026290005.1 Latrodectus geometricus
GGCTATGTGTTTTCAATATATTTGACACTATTTAGTCTCACAAACAGCTTCTGTTATAAGACATTTGACAATATATTGTGTATTGACTAATGGGAAGATTTTTCATAAGATGGTTGCCATCTTAAGTTATTTTAAGGGAAAAAATGTAACTCTAAATCACTATATTTTAATTTAATTGTAGGAATGATATGTGTCGTAGTGCAAACGACATAAAAGGAGCTGCAGAAGAAACAGATGTTTTATTGTACAACTAGCTGTACCCGCCCGGCGTTGCCCGTGCATTTAGAAAATGCAGATAAGTGAATAGCGCAGGAATAGTAGTGTAGGACATGTAGAATGTCTCTCTCTCTTCCCCCCCTCCCACACACACAACATTCCCTGTCGATAAAAAGGAACAATATATCCTAAATATTTTAAATGGAAAATTTTCCAAAAGATGGTCGCCAGAATTGTTTCTCAAAAGGAGCTGGTACAACCCCGGAATCAGCTATCGGCGAGCAGCGATCTCGAGAAGAAGTTTTATAAATAATTTTTTTAAAATTTTTCTAATTAAAAAATCGAAAATCGGGCTTCGAGGTCTGTTGGCCAGCCCCTTTGTGCTTCCGTGTAAAAAATTCCAGGTCCCTGCGTGCGATAGATTTGGCTGGAGAGCTCGGTCAGACAAATGGACAGACAGGCAGACAGACACATTACACTTGCTTTTATTATTATATTATAGATGAATTCAGTAACAATTCCTCTCGGCAGCAGTGTTTAAAATGTAAAAGAAGGGAAATATATAAAAATTGTAATACAATGAGACAAGTGTAATAAAGAAATAAAACTAGGCATTTCAAAGTGGCACCTGAAAACTGCACTTAAAGTTTATAGCGGTTTTCCATCCCAGGGTCCTTTTACCCTTGGGATGCATGGGTGGTCCGTATGATATAAAAATGTTCTCTTTTTTGTTTGTGTGTGGCTAATCAAGGGTTTGGAGGGGAGATTTCTGACCATTCCCTGGAAGAATAAAAATACGCATTCATTTTATGATAAGAAAATAACCAATAGAAGGAATGGGAGGAGAAATGAAAACGAATATAAAGTTATGGAGTATTCAGGCATGAAGACACAAAAGCCTCCGACGAGATATATGGAGAACCAAGCCTAGGATGCGATATAGGATCCCGATGAGATATGGAAGAAATATAGTCCTCAGATGATAGAGAGAAATTGACGGACAAGTTAAGCTGACCAAATGCGAGACATGGAGTAGACCAGTTCACTGGTAATTCTGGAGCAATGCGATGATGAAAGGAGTGCCTAAAGAAAGAAAAGCAACTGTACTGACCTACCAAGAGGAATGCACTATAAAGGAGGTTGAGTCTTTTTAATCTCTTCCTCCGGATCCTGGCCCCAATGTTTTATAAATATGTTTTGATTAAATTTATATATTGTTAAGGTAATTAATCAAGAATGTTAAATGTAAATGTTTAAATTTTAATAGTACAATAAAATTGTGTTATTATTTAACTTTGACTTTCTGATTTGTTCTCTACAAGTCTCCACTATTATCTAAGAACCTGGGTTAGCTCGGTTTTTCTCATTACACCACGACAGATATGTAACATTAAAATTTTACTGCATATAATTACTTTATTCTTAAGGGAATGCAGTAATTATAATTTATTAATATATTGCCATGTTGATAAATTACGTAAGATTAAGATGAGAACTTGTAATGTATGTAAAAATCAGTTAATTGATTATATGACTGATATCGATAAAAATTATTTACGAAATTAAAATAACAAAGAAGAGTTTTTAGTTTTAGTTTTTAAATTGATAATTTGATGTTAACGAACACAGATTCTAAAATATTTTATTTTGGTGAGTCTCTTTCCAATTAATTGTTTGATTAATGATTATTCATTGAAAACATTCTATTATTGGATATAAAGTTTTTTTTCTAAATCAATTACAAAAAATGCTGTCAAATTTACACTGAGATACAAAATTAGAATATTCCCAAAAATTAAGCAGAAAATTTTTAAATTGGAATTGTTAAATATTTCCATGAAAAATTAGAAAGAGGTTTTACTATAATATTTATAGTAGTTTGTCAATGTTTCATATGATAACAATCAGGAATATCTTGCTTGCTCCATATAGTTGCAACTATTATAATTCAATCCTTTCAATAATATATTCATGAAATGTTTATCTGCTTTGAATTTATTCTTAAGTAAATATAAATTAGAAAAGCTGTAAAATGTAATTTTAAAACAACTTTTCTTGATAAGTATTAAATTATTTAGAGTACAATCTAGTAAAATATATTTTCTGTGGTCCTAATATCTCTATAAAAACATATCTGGAATAATATTCTTTCAATCTGGAATAAATTTAAACACACCAACTTGGATAATTGGGAGAAAAAAATGAAATATTAATTATTTGTTCTAGAAAATCCGTGTTTTTAAATAAAATAACAAAAACAAGTGCAATATTTAAACATTTCAATTAATTCAGTTATATGCACTTCCAAAATAACTATTTGTATTTTCATCACTTTCTCTAACTTTCTATCAGAATTAAAAATTTTCGGCAAATGAAATTATTTTATTAAAAATTAGAACTGTAAGTTAGGAATATTTGCTAACTACATTTCATTTCGCAATTTAAAAAAAAAAGAAAAATTGCTAATAAATTTAAGAATTAATTATAATTTTTTCAATATAGAATAAATGTAAATATATACACAACAGAGAAACAATAAAATAACGCTGCAATTATTATTGACCAGTGAAATAAATTTCATGTGAATCCTATTAGTTTTTTAAATAAATAATTTTAATACATCATTAGAGACAAATTTGTGCACCATAAATCGGTTATTATTTGTAGGCAAATTACGCAGTTGGCACCATATCTTGCAATAATTGTCATCAATGATTTCAAATAATTAGATAAAGTTCATTATGTATATGTCACACACATCCATTCCCGATTTCACATACCAGAGTGTAGTGTGACATTTTATAATAAGACATTGGGGGGTAGAAGGGTTAGATAATTACAATTTCATACCCAGGATATCTCTGGGTTTGGCAAGTTAGTTATTGAGGGTCTTCTGCTTGGTCCCTGCTTCTAAATTGCGAAGATTGGGCTCTACAGTTAGATAGAAACTGCAGATTCTATCTAATTGGTAGAGTCTAACACTGAGTTAAGTACAAGGAAATATTTTGGTGCTAACAATTTCAACCAAAGCCTCCTGCTCAGAAAAACAGTGAAACCACTTCCATGTCAAAGTGATATTGTCAAATTAACCAAAATATTCAACAGCCTTTTTATTTTATAGATGTGGAGGCATAGCACGTTTTCCAACAGACGGCAATCTTATTGTTTGAAAATCATAAAGGAACAACCATTAATTGAATACTTGCTGCCATTTATGAAATTTAATATTTTCAAAGAAAATAAATGCATAATTTCAATTTTTTTTGTTTCTAATGCAAATTTCTTTATTATCTATTGGTTGCATAATTTGAGATGTGAAGAAACACTATGTCACCATCTTTTAACTGCCAGCAGAGTTATTTGGACAAGTTTTCTTCATACGAAATCAGGGTTCCTTTCTTTAAATTAGTTTAAAGCTAGATTTTTCATCTTTATATTAATAAAACTCATATTTTTTTAAATATTTCTTTAGATCACATTGTATATGGCGACTTTATAAATTTTTAGAAAAACTAGGAAAAAAAGCCCCAATTCTTATTTAACAATACTATATTAGGACATCCAGATTGCAAAAAGAGATACAGAATACATTAAAACAATTCTTTAAATTCTTTAAACTAATATTTTATAAAAATAAAAGATATTTCCATAAAATATTAATTTATCAATTGTTTTCATGCAGGTAATCTATAGTTTCAGCTTTTTGTATTCAATATTTTTGCATGTGGATTTTTTTCATGAAGATATATTTTTTCCAGAACATCTAAAAAACATACTTAAATCGTTATGTTGTTTTACATACTTTGAAAATGTCTCATAGAAAGATAACTGTAAAGAAAGTTTTTTAATACTAAAAAAGCAAGCTTTTAATTTTGATAAAAGCTCTACGTACTAAAAAGAGATAATATGAAATTTATGAAATAAAGGCAAGTACTTCTCAGATATTGACATCATTCTTTTCTTTTAAGAATGTAATATGAGCAACAATGAAGGTGTTTTCTATGTTATTATGAAGTTTTTTTCCGAATTGTTTCCAACTATTTCGAAGTTTGTCGAAAACTCCATAACAATACATTTATCATTCTCAAAAATGTATTTAAATTACTCCAAGAACTTTGAAAAAAAAACGCTAATTTAGTGATTGAAATGTCGAACTGAAGTGATTTCATTTGAGTTTTCTCACATTGGTATTTCTATAAGTAAATTATGTTCTTTAGTTTCTTTTCTATAAAAAAATATTTATTTAAATGGATTTGGATAAAATTCGGAAATAATAATTCCAATTTCTTATTCTGTTCTTTTGATTTGATGAATAGTGTTTAACTTTCCCATATAGTGTCTTTCTAATCTTGATTTGTATTCTAAAAAAAAAATAGGCGTAATATGTTATTAAACTTCTACAATTTATATTCAAAAACAATCTGCCTGTTTTTTTTTGGGGGGGGGGGATTGCCAGTACATTATTGCAAGTAGCTTAAATTACTGAATTTATTTAATTTATGAGCACATCATTTAATTAACTACAACTATATGGCTTTTTATTTTCTAGAACAATTGAACATATTATACTAAATCAAAATATAGTTAAATTCATTCCATCATTTTCAATGAAATCAGATTTACCAGACACTCATTGGAAAATATATGATAAAAATCAAAGAAAATAATTTTACTGTTTCTTGTTGTTACATTTAGGACTCAAAGCAAGATTTTAATTTCAACCACCAGAAGCAATATTTCTTTCTATATTGTACAAAAATTGCGTCAATTTATTTATTTCCTTAAGCAGTATTTAAAATTATAAGCATTAGGGGAGAAATTTTTGAATTGAAACATCAATAAGATTTTTCATAATGTATATCAATATTTCATGCTGTAGTGAATATATAATAAATTATTCAGTAAAACATTTTATATAAATAAAAACATCTATTGTTTTACTTATACAAACTGAAGTTTGCAAATCCTTAATCTGTCTCCATCACCAAAAAAGAGGAAAACAATATAAACTCATAAAATAGTAAACCATCAAAACTTGATGTCACACCTATTTACGTTGATAGTTCTTTTATGACAAAGTATGACGTGAGTTTTAATGTCTGCCATTCGTTCAGAGTGAAAAGTAAACACACTGTTTTATTATGTTGATTCAGAACAAATATATTTCTTTAAGTTTCTTTAAAGAATAGAAAAAAATTATTAGTTCTTATACTTTTTGTTGTTCATTACTTTGGTTTTCATTTAATGTTTGTGTTCTCGTAAAACTGAGTTTTCCCAACAAAAGTTTATTTGAAAACTTTGATCGAAAAATGTAAGTTCAAAATAATTTCACTATACAGAAAACTAAATATATTACTTTCATTTGGTTAAATGGACAAAAACAAAACTTTGTTTTTTTACCTTGCTATTTTTATAAAAAAAACTACTTATGTTTAAATTTACAAATTGTATTATATTATACAAAAAAATTTTTTTCAAAAAGCTATTATGTACTTACACTGTATTATACAAAAAACGTTATTTCCAATTAAAAATAACACAACAAATATTAAGGATAATATAAAAAAATTTGGGATTTTGTTTTTTACGTATTAACAAGTGTTACGCTATTATACAAAATTACTTTTATAGTAAATTATTTTAAAGATTTAGTTGATTTGTCAAATTATAATAATATTTTATACAAGCTTGATGCGATTGAAACTTACAGTTTAAAAGGTATGGGCAATATATTAGGTTGGGGAAAAAGAAATCCATTATTTTTTTCAGTAGCCGTCTGAAGTGATCGATATCTCGTGAGGTATCTATCAAATAATTTCAGATTTATGCGCGTTGGAAAGCTGACATTTGACACTAAAATATCCTCTTGCGGTTTTTTGTTTGATTTATTCAGTTACGAGTACAAGGTTTTAAAAATGGAAGACAACAAACAGAAAATTCGATACATTTTCGTTTTTCTCTTGTAACGGCGAAAAAGATAGCCGGGTGTATAAAATTGTGAAAGGTGTTTATCGTCCTATATAAGACTGTAACAACCAGTTACGTACAATTTTTGTTTCGTCGATTCCGTTCGGGTATTTTTGATGTTAGAGATGCACCTCGCATGTGGATACAGCATCGTCGAAAACGTCTATAAAGTATCAAAAATGGTCGAAGTTGACCGCAAGTCCTAAAAATCTACATGAAAACTGTTTTAAACCTTTTTACAAAGCGAATCCAAAAGAAGTTACATAAAGTTCACGTGAAAATAATGGATTTATTTTCCCCCAAACTAATATTTCAATAATAATTTTTGTACGCCTTTCTATAAAAATTGTATTATTCAATACGCTTTTGCAGAAAGTTGCAGAAATATTATTATATACAAAAAATTATTATATAGAAAAATATAAAAGTGATAATAAATATTATAAACTATTTTCTTCTTAAAAATATCTTGAAATTTTGATGTTTTCGTTCCAATAAATTAAAGCATTCGAGTTAACATATAATAGAAATTCATTGTGCCCTTAGAAGCATTAGTTATTCATTAGTTATATACTGTTTTTTAGTCTATATACTTGTGTTCTGGAAATAAGTGGCAGATTTAAATTGATCAATTAAGTTTTATCTACTCCAATAATACAGTGTATGAAGTAGAATTTAAATATAGAAAATTTAGGCTTTAAGTTTGATTTTCTACATAAATACTTTGAAGAATAAAGGTCCTATTTCACTATTAGTAAATTTTTATGCATAATACGTAAGTCCATAACTATCGAAATTATTTATCGATAATTTTGATAGTTATCGACTATCGTAAATCGATAACTATTAAAATTATTTTATGAGCATAAATCATCTTGCAAAACAACTGACTATAAGAAAAGAAAGTATTGTAACATTCACAAATTGTGCGGAATTCACTAACACTTGCAAGGAAAATATGATTTCAATGAAATATAAATGATGTTTCTTGCTATTTTTTTTAAAAAAAATTTCTTTCTGTTCATTGTACTAATAGGAAATTTTCTTCAAACATTCATTCAATTTAATAATTAGATTTAAAAAAAATCTTAGTTGAATTTGACAAATTCTTAGTTTCTCAAAATTCAAATGGGAATTATTCATGTATTTCCATAACACTGATTTATTTTTGATAATTAGATTTTTTTCTGAGTTGTGATTCGATGACATTATCATTTTGATTTGATTCCAAATATGTGTCCGTATTAAATCTAAGAATGTAATTGTGTTAATAATAAAATTATTCGATTTACCATATTTATTTTTAAGAAAAGATTCGAAACAGTTCCCGTTTTTGTATAATTCCAAAACTGATATCACTTTTAGTATCCGATACTGGTATCAAGTTTGATACTTTTCCATTTCTCTGGCGCAGATGATTATGTAGACAAACGGTACTAATGACTAAAACAAAATATCGCCAATTGAAACTTTTGCCGTACTAATATTTAACTTTTTATCCTTTACAAACATTTTAAGTGTATAATGAGAAAATATTTATGCCTTTAAAATAAATTTATTTCAACTAAATGTTACTGTTCTGTTAGCTATTTTCTGTGAGTTGCCACCAAAAGTGTCAACACGACGAGATTTGCGCCGGCAAAATGAAATGGTATTCAAAATCATTTCGTTTTATTACTTCTTCTATTTAATAGATAAAATATTATATGTGAGATATTGGTATTCACATGTTCCATTCATTTTCCTTTTACTTAAACAACTGATATATTTTTTTATAATAAAGCATTTTTTTATTTTAAAATGGTTATATATTACATTAACATATTAATTGATTCAACGTAGCGTCAAATTTCAGGCATCATTTCTTATTGGTATATTTCTTACTCTGATATGATTGACGAATTATTTTTCGTGTCATAAACCTGCTTTATTGATTATATGTGAGAGATTTGTCCTTCACCAAGGGCGTCATATATATTTATAATCTTCCGTCTTGTAACAACATTATCAAGGGGAAAGCACATTAATCTTCGCTGTGCTTAGTTCCCTAAATAAAGAATATCTCACAACCTTATTAATGATAATTTTAGAAAGATGCATACAATCAGTCGCTTAAAAAAAATAACCCTTTCTAACGGTAGAATTTTAAAGAAAATTTTGTGCAAAAAAGTTCATTTACAGAAACCATATTTTTTCAAAAAAATATTCAAAATGTTTTTTGAAGATTTGATTTTTGTATAATGAAAACAGTATTTCCATAAAAAAAAGGATTTGTAGTATTTATAGCAATAAATTTTGTAATATATTATATACAAATTTTTGATTTTGAAGTTTGATTACCCAATATTTCGACTAAAAATCAAATTATATATATATATATATATATATATATATATATATATATATATATATGTATGTATGTATGTATGGATGGATGCCACTTTTTGCAATTTATTAAATTAAAACATTTGATTGGTTCCAATATTAAAAAATACAACTATTCAAGTTCCTGTGTCAGTTCAAATATAATACTTACGTATTAACGCAAATGCAGCAGAATTTGTGCTGATAAGAAGCAATCCTGTTTTTCGCACGCAGTTATCTTTTGGAATCCTTTTTGGCTTTTTGTTTGATGATTTTTGACGCCATTTTTTAATGCTATGAAAATGCGTTTTAGGATTTGCCAAAAATAGAAAAAGACGCAATTTCAATTCTTAGAAGCGATATATTTTACCGAAAAAAAATTAAAATGTACCAATTTGCATGATATGGAATTATATTTTGGTGATATTTTTATTAAAAAAATATATTAAAAAAATTTAATTTAGTTTTGGAAATGTAATTTAAGACAGTGTAATCAGCAAGTGAGACTTAAAAAAGATAACTGGTTTGATAAAGTTGATTTCCATTCTGTTCAATTTTGAGATTCATATACTGCTAAAACGAGAAATTGACGTCAATTAAATTTTGCGTAAAGCAACTTGATTAATTGGATAAAACTGTTATGGATTGGAACAATTACGCGCGTGAATTTTGTGTCTTGCTTATAGATAATAACCAAACAAGAAGGTAGGTGGATCAGATTGCAATGTAGAAATTGATGAAAGTTTCTTTACAAAGCATAAAAGTAATTGTGGTCGAGTATTACCTGAACAGCGGATGTTTGGTGGTATATGTAGAGAAACAAAAGATTTTTTTTTTGCTATCATTGTCCCTAAAAGAACTGGTTCTACCCTTCTTAATAAAATTATTGAAAACATTGCAGATGGTAGCACATTTTATTCTGACTGTTGAAAAGGTTATCAAACAAATAGCATAGAAAAAGAAGGATTCTTACATGCTAAAGGTAATCATGAATACAATTATATTGATTCAGGAGTTCATACACAACCAGTTGAAAGAATTTGAAGTAGTTCTAAATAGAACAAGAGACATAGGAGGACAGTGAAACATCATTTAGAATCTTATTTAGCAGAAATCATATGGCAAGAGAATCAGAACAAAGAAAATAGAGACTGTTTTGAATCTTTGTTAAACTCTATATCGGCCCTTCTCCACCGATATCCGATTGGCAACTTTGATTTTAAATAAAGTGTTTTAATTTTTGATTAATTTGATACAAAAATGTTATATGTAGATTAGCGACACTCAAAAACCGCCAAATCTGCAGCTGCGGTGGAGTGAATACGTAAGTACCCCAAACAGATTCAATTGAAGTGAAATTTCTCATAAGTAGGCACGAAGACCTGCTTAATAATTCATAATTTGCTATTGCAGAATATCAAGGAAGAAAGTCCTGAATATTTTGTCACCAGATGATTTTTATAATGTAAAAAACATAAAAAGAAAGCATCATTTCAAATGGCTCAACTAATGCATTAGAATTTTTTTTTCTACAAGTATTTGTGATTGGGGTCGAGGTGGCCTGGTTGGTTAGGGCATGGGTCTCATTATGGAAGTCGTGTGTTCGAGCACCTATTTAAACAAAGATTCTCCGTATTTACTAAAGGGAAATGTTAAATAGGTCCTGGTAGCAATGTCCTCTTAGAGAAATGATTTATTTGAGGATAGAAGGTTAATTATTGTAGCTCTTTTGCTTGATATGTGCTTCTAAATTATAAAGACTCTTACCCGACCATGGTATTTATATTCCATAATATTCCCTTTATGGTAGAAATAAGTTAAAAGTATTCAGTTATTTCTTTTTTACTTTTTATCATCTTTATATCATTAATAAAAAAACTGTCTTTCTACTAAATGAGTTATTTATTTGAAATTAATTCGAAATACAATATTGAGGAATATTATAAATGCTTCTGAAACTAAACTATATCTTAGGAAAATTCATCAAAGAATACCAATTTTTTAATATATTTAAAAAATTATTCATTTTAAAATTATTTTTCAGATGAAGATTTTTCATGGAGTTATTACGAGCAAACATTAATTCATTTGATACTTACATAAGCTACTTGAATCGAAACTGGTGTAAATTACTAAAATATTCATTTTAATCAAAAGTGTTTTATATTATTTAGTATCTATATAAGTATGCATATGCATTTATGTATTAAGACTTAATGGAATATAAAAGTTCTGAAATTTATACAAATTTCAGTCGATATAATATGCAATTTATATAATTTAAAATTATGATATATTCTAAGAAATTTTTCGAAAAAATATTTGAACACTGTTTGTCTTAAGATTTTGTACAATAGGAAATTCTGTTACTTAAACTGAATTAGTATATAATGTGGCTTCTTTCTTAAACTATCGGCGATATTTGGTGAAAGACAATACAGATTAATGTCTTTTTGATATTTATTACCTACAATGGATGTGTAGAATCATTAATCACATTTTTCTTACAACCATAAATCATTTTATTTATTTTTTTCAACATCAGTATCTGTTACTGATGGATTTAAGAATAAATCCATCTACTTGAACAATACATTTTAAATCAATATTTTGATAAGAAACCTCACTGTATTTTTGTATTTATTTATTTATTTATTAAGTGTTTTAAAAATTTAAATTCTAAATAAAAATAACTTTCATTCTTTTCAATGTTTATGAAAGAAGGACTTTTATATGATATTTAATTTGATTTGGAGAAATAAGTCCATTGCGATCACATTAAAAACTTGAGTATCAGTAGTTGCATTAAGTACTAATATTATTTCTGGCACACTTTTGAATTTTATGAAACATCCAAAACTGGAAACAAACTAAACAAAATTTTTTCTAAAAATATTTTCGTCTGAAAGAAAAATTTTCATTGGTTAACAAAATAATTTGATTTATCAAAGGATTGATACTTTTTCATGTATTCGAGCTGGGGAATAGTATTTTTATTATAATTCAAACCTCAAAATAGTCTATTTTTTACTGTCTCACTTTTTACTAATGTTATAGCAATAATAAAGTTTGCTTCATAAAAATGAAATAAAATCCAAAAATAGAGGAATACTTATCTTTCTATTAATAGGAATTTTAATTTGACAATAAATAAATTAAACTTAGGAATAGAATACTCATGAAAAAAAAGTTCCAATTTAAAAATAGTACGAGACTTTACATTTGAATTCGCAGCTGAATGTAAAATGTAAAAGACGACAGGTAAAAAATTATAAAAAGATAAAATTAAATTCGTTGCTTTTTATTCACTTTCTCAGAAAATGTTTTTGGCAAAAGCAATTATTAAATTTTTTAAGTCGTTTTTCTTTCATTTTTTGCTTATTATTTCTTTTGTATACAGTATAGGTTTCTTACTGTTTACAAATTACGATTGACCCATGTTTTTTACAAAGCAAACAGTATAAGTAACAATAATAACTTAGTTCTGGAAAAATTGAAATCATACCAATCTTGAATTACAACTGTTTAATATGAACTTTAGATATCAATATCGTATATATTCATTCAACATTAATTTCTTTTGTATCAAAAGGTTAAATATAAATTGATTATTCTTTATATAAATATAGAATTTGTTAAAAGGATTTAAAATATTATGCAAAGTGTATATTCAAATGGTAGTCACTGATAATCATTGACAAATAATATTCTCTAACGATGAAAACTAAATTTCCTTTGTGATAAATAAAGTTTTTAACTAAAACTATCAAAAAAGACTTATGAGTTCAAATTTTTTTTTTCCATAAACATAGAACTTTTAAGATTGACTATCAAAACTCAAGAACTATCAAGTCAATTTTTTTAAATAGGAAAACCTATCAATCCATTGAGTAGAATTTTTTCCAAACATAAAAAAAATTTTGTAGGTAATAAATTTTTTCATCTAATTAAAATTCCATTTTTTAAGGGAAAAGAATATTCCAACATTTTTATATTTCGAACAATCAATGATTTTTATATTTTGGTACAATTTTTAAAATTCTTCATATATCAAGATTATGTTTAAAGAACCAATGTTAATCACGTCACAGTTTGACTTTTAAATTCTGCTATTCACTGAAATTTAAATATTAGGAACGTGATCTAAAATATAGAGAACTTGTAGAGGAGCCTAAACTGGACAGGACTAGTCGTATTATTTGAATCGATACTATATTAAAAACAAATTAATGTATTGCTATGAGTGAGTTAATTTTTTAATAATTTTAATTAATAACATTAAAATAAAACAGTTCTATATCTCTAGTATTCCCTTGAATCCTCAGAGAAATATTTTATAAATATCAAGTTACTA
>JAPDSC010026707.1:0-16457 GCA_026290005.1 Latrodectus geometricus
ACGCGAATTTCAGTCTTATTTGTAGTATTATTTTTTTCAAACACGGCTTGCATTTTAAGAGGAGTTTCATTTGCAGAGAGCATTCATTCTTCCTGAAAACAATTTAGAACATTTTAAATTTCCGTTTTTTTTTTTTTTTTTTTTTTTTAATTTTTTTTTTAATTAAAACAAATTTATAGTCGTAATTTGTGAAAATTCCGTTAAAAAAGCTATTTTTTTTTTAAAAAAACTTTATGCACTTCATAACTCCTTTCATGATTCATGTCTTTTCTGTTGCCTATGGGAAGCTGACTGAAACACGTGTCTTCCTCAATTGGAATCGATACTACGCATCTTTTACGTACGAGACAGGGTGTCCCTCAAAATTTCATTAGGATCACAATCATGCGCGGGGAGAAAATTCCTAATGAATAGGGGAGAAAGCGAATCATTTCGCACGTTCTGTACTCGAAATACTTTTTTAGGAAATTACCCCCCGCCTAATGTGTTCTGCCCGAGAAGAAAAAAACTTAATTTGATTCTCTTTAAGACTTATCCCTTAGGAAAGAGTTTCACACTCGATGCAAATTGATATGCTTTTGAGGAAAGGGAAAAATTAAGTTAGAACCCTACCAGCGAAGAGAATAACGCATGCCTAAATTGAGTAAAACACTTGATTTTCCGTCACTTCGTAATGGCATAATTTTCCCTGCTTTCAAAGAATTTTTGTTATCCTTCTTTTATAAATCTTTTAACTTTATCCAGATTTTATCTTTCACATGACTGCGTTCAACTTACTTCGGTCATCGTAGGAGTGTTGCACCCGGGGAAAGAATTTAGTATTCCCGATGCAACACTAACCGTACAAAACTAATGCGTAAAATTTCAAATAAATTACTACTCGAAATATGCATAAAAAATAAAGGAAAAACAACCGTAAAATTTTTCGAATGAAATTGAAAAAATTTATTTTTTAAAATTTGAAGTTTTGTTCTATAAGAACAAAACTAATATTAATATTTTTTTAAAATATATACGATTTCAATCAATAATTTACATTATATTAATTATAATGTGTTTGCAAATATTTTATAGGAAAAAGGAGATTCAATTAAATGTTGTCTGATAAAATTGAGAGCTGTATTTTCTTTATGCAATAAAATGTTATCCGACCTGTTTATTGATAACAGCGGACAAGCTGCGTGATTCACATGTGCTGCTCTTATCACATTATCGAGGAAACGCAGCCGATAATTATATTCCATATTTATCTGTTGCCAAAGTGCCCTTACAAAAGTATTTACCTGTGTGATATTCCGTCGCTCGAGATAAAAGCGTCGCCACTTTTTTTCTTTAGCTTCATTCACATTTTGCCAGACGTAGAAAAATCATCTTGCGACGATTGTTTGCTTTGCGTTTAATGCGGTTTGGAATGATAAAGAAGTCTGTAGCTTTGAGTGACATGTTGCCACCTAATGGTGATTCGATGTCATCGTATCTGCACTGTTGCTATTGGAAATTCCCCGATGATGTGCTCGGGAAGCGATTGAGTAATGAAATCTAGTCTAGATGCATGTTAATGAAACAAGTGCTGTAAATTGGGACATTTCAAACTTAAAAAGTCGTTCGAATGAATGAATTTGAAAAGACGCGCATTCAATAGCTGGAATAAAAATAATAATAATTGGTTTACGCAAGGAAAGATTATGGAAAGTAACGATGCTATTTTTTATATCTACTTACTTATTTTCAAAATGATGAAATGAAGTTTCGCCTATAGCTGAGCCCTTGAAAATTGCCTTTTGTTACGGAGCCATTAAATTTTATCCATTTTTCTATCTAATTTCGACAGGCTACGTATTGAGAAAACAGATTCCTTTCAGTAGGGGGGGGGGGGAATTTTCTTTTGGCCTTTTTTACTTTAAGATAGCTATATTGCAAATTATTTAAGACATAATTAACGATGTGGAAACCTGATGATAATATAGATTTGTAGCAACCCTAATCTTTATTATTTAATTTAGTTTTTCTTAAATTTAAAATTTTTATGAAATTGTTGGTTTTATTCATTCTGTATCAGAATATAACGGTTCCTTTGTTTATTAGTTTTTTCTTATTTTTTTTTAAATTTAAAGTAATATACTTTCATTTATATATTAATATTTTCTTATTATGTTTTAAAATCTTGAATGGCAATGCCTCTGGTTTATATGGAATTTCGCTATACAAAATGATTCTAATGAAATAGAATTTTACTGCTAGACATTTTTTTTGAATATATTTTGAAACTCTTAACTTCTATATTGTCAATATTTTCTGTTAAAAATTTTTCTAAAGGGTTAAATTAAAAAATAAATAATAATAATAAATTAGCCGATAGTATGTTGTAATTGATATGCTTAAAGCATTCATCACAGTTGGCGCGCTTAATTTCTCCTCATTACAGCCATCGAAAATACTCTACTTTGGGTTCGAATATTCCATAAATAAATAATGGATGCGAGCCAGAAAGGATAAAAACTGGTAGCGTGTTTTAAGTACCATATATTGTTGAAAGAAATTACCTTGAAAAGGGTCTCACAAAATGTCGTAAAAAAGTCAAATTGGCGTAATTGATTAGAGCCCATTACGACCGACACCACTAATTTTCTTCCATTCACTTGGGTCGCCAAAAATAACAATGTCTACTTGTTGTAACTACTATGGGTCTCCCTTTTCCCGTCGCCATGCGGAAAATCCATAGCGACGCAACTTTTCGCAGCTTGTTAATGTGGAAATGATTTAATGCGCCAAGTGTCTTCTTGTTTGGGGTATAATGGGTATAAAGCGGTAATTAAAATTGATCGTGGGAATCAATAGCCTAACTTTTTTTTTTCCCACTCCTTTCAAAACGTGTATGATACCGATTGCAGTTGTTGGAACGATATCGTTTGTCAAGATGAAAGTACTGCTGAGGTTGAAAATATATTCTACTGTATGTCATGGATATTTTCTCGTTTTGGCATATCTCACGTCTGCCTGGATTGAGTTGTTTTGAAAGATTGTATTTCCATGGTTATGTATTTTCTAGTGATGACAAACGAATGTTTGTAACATTGAATTAATTTACGAATAAGGTATTCTAATTGAAAAACGAATTTTCAACTAAGCAATGGGATGACTTAAATTACAGCTTTGATTGCTTAGAAAAAAATTGTTCTTTGGAAAGCCCGCCACAGTTTTTGTTGCCAGGGCTTTTGCTAGGAAATTCCATTTTCATTTTTCGATAAGCTTGTCATTTCCGGAGGGTGCTGTCGATGAAAAATGACTTGAATGTTCTGAGCTCCACTTCCTTGCAAGTAAAGTTTCAGAACAATATATACCTCTAGTATCATGAATGTTTATTTGTGTGCCAAAATATTTTATTTATTTGTACTTACATATTTTTTTATTTTGGGGTGTTATTGCCTTCCTCTTTTTGTTCTTATTTCAATTAGATGAAATCAAGAGCGTGGCAGCGAGCGCACACTCACCTCTCCAAACACCCTCATTTTTTGTTCCTTTCAAATTATGGAAAAAAAATATTATTAAAGAGGAATATTATATTATCTTTTTAAGGTTCGGTAGAAATAAACTCTCGCTTCAGCATTGCAAACAACAGATTTTTAAAGATGTTAAGAAGGTACTTGAAATATACCGGAAAACCCTACTGCAAAATAATACACATGCGCTTACCTATTTACAGGTACACATACAGACACACACACTCATTCATTCGAATATTATTTAATATATAAATTAAGAACAAATAAAAATTTAATTAAAAACCAAAATATATGCAATGATCGAATTATTTAAATAGCAGCAAAAAAGATAGAGATGGTTGAGTTTTAAGGTGCAATAAGGACAAGCTGCGTCAAAAAAAAAAAAAAAAAAGAGAGAGAGAGAGAGAGAGAACGAGTATAAAAAGTGAAATTTGAGTCCTGTAAATAATTATAGAGATAAAAAAAGTCCCAATAAATCAATTTAAATGGCTAAAGACTGAAATCAAGCCCCACAAAAATAGTTTTAAATTGAAGAAAAATAATTAAGGAAAATACCTGTACAGTTGCAAATACATATAAATAAAGCTAAGAATAAAAACAAAGCTGCCAAGGAAAGATATAACTTGCTTTTGCGTTGAATGTATCGCCATTTTGTATCTATTTCCCCTTATGATATTTTTAACAGGTTATTGATAAACTCATAGGGTTGAGTTATTTGGAAAAGAATCTTAAAAATCTATAACAAGAAAAGGAAGGAAGAAACTTGTTAACCGAGATTAAAAGAATTTTTGACAAACAAATCAGTGAAGGATGAATGCTCTCAGAATGCCTTTTAAGAAAAATTACATCGTCACTTAGAAGCATTTTTAATGATAATGTCGAAATTTTACCAATGATGCAGCTTATTTTGTTACAAGAGTCACACACTAAAGAGTTGAAGCCTGTGATATCGGATGAGTTATGGTTTAGGAGGTGGTCTGCTTTCATTCTTAGTTCTTATGAGGGGAGGAGGAACTTTTTTTATTTGTTTCTTTCTCGTTATCTACGCAATTTTTTCCTTCATCTCAAGTTTTAGAGCCCTTCTGCAGACTAAGTAAGGAATGCGGGGGTGCAAAAGGCTCCACCCCTCGATTTATGTCCCCCGTACATTGGCCCGTGTTTTGCTGCTCATGGGTATGAATAATTAATTTTCCCTGAACTTATGGATTTCTTTTTTTGGGGGGGAAAATGCCCTATTTATCTGCCTGCCAGCTTTTCTCCCTTACTTTTATCATTCTTTTGGAAGGGAAAAGAATGAATTGGCAGTAAATAAAGTCATAAGCGATTCTTCGTTCGAGTTTCATGAAAGTTTGAATTAAATTCCCCTTATTTTACAAATGTGTGAGTTTTGGAATAATTTGATATTTTCTTTCAGTACATCAATTAGTCTTGAACATTTCTTGCTGGAACCGGAGTACAAACCTTACAGGTAGTTTCTTATTTAATTATTCTAACCTTTCATCTTTTTTATGTTAAAATGAAAGGTTAGAATAATTAAATAAGAAACTACCTGTAAGGTTTGTACTCCGGTTCCAGCAAGAAATGTTCAAGACTAATTGATCTGCATTTTGCATCTAATGACTGCATTTTGCATCTAATAATTTTGCATCTAATGGAAGACGTATATAAATATTTGTTGCAATAAAACTGCAAATGAAAGTCGCTAAATATCTTGCATTTTGAATTTTCAACTAGTTTTGAATGCTAAACGTAAACAACCGAAACGTGTGAATGGCATTTTTCAGTTTCTGGGATGAATTAAGTTGTCAGCATTCGGTGTGGAAAATGTAAAATAAAATATTTGCTTTTCAGTGTTAATATTTGCGAAATATTGTTGTGAGAAAGGACCTCCGTGACGAGTCTAGTTCCAATAGCATATAAATTACTACAATTGGAAAATAATTCATAATTTTATATTTATGAAGTTATCTATGTCAATTTTTGAATTTCTTTTATTAAAAAAAGAAAAAAATCGTTTCTTCTAACAGTTAACTGTGAATTATTTCGATCTGACCTTTTTGGTTATTTATGTTTTGATATTGTTAAGTCAAGAAACATAGCAATTTCTTTCCTCGGCGACTTTTATTAGAAACCAGTCGAAAATAATTTCCTATGATTTTTTATTTTTCGTTTGATTAATTTTCTTAAGATTTGTTTTTTTTATATTCAATGAAAAATGTTTTTGTCATTTGAAATCTCATTTTTCATTTCTTATTTGTAATTTTTACGATGCTAAATAAGTTTTTATTGAAAAGTGTGACATAAAAGTTTCGAATTTTGTGTAAAATATATATCTATTAAAGATATATGTAAAAATCTAATCTATTTGCAGATGTTGTACATTATAAAAATATTTTCCAATACTAGTTGAAAAGTGATACTAAAATATTTTTGACATTTAATTTATAATAAGGACCAGACTAAGTGAATGATATTTTATCATTTGACTTATCACAATTTATTGTAATTACCCAAGGATTTTCATTCTATGCAAGCTGTGGAAGTCTTAATGTTAAGTGACAACTAAGTTATTATTATTTTGCTTATTTCTCAGACGGTTTTCAATTGTCGAAAGATATAATTCAAGAGTTAAATTCTTCATGAATGCTAATTTAATTGATATACGCATAGAAGTTTTAAAATTTAGTAATTATTCGTGAAAATTTCTGCTCAACTTTGTAAAAATGAAATCTAAGCCTCGTTTGATTGCAAAATTAGCCTAGATCTGTATTGAAAAGACTTCCATGTTAGTTATTTTTTTTTCCAGGAAATGTTGAGTCAGAACTTGGTTGCACACTTAGCACCCCTATTGGCTGAATCCTTTTGTTCGACACCACCCCATTCTGCAGTGCCGACGATATTTGGCTTTCACTCATACGTCATTTGATTTTTCCCCATTCAGATTGTTACTCATTGTACGCCAATCTCCTTATGATTTTAGTGCTTGCCTTGTGTGCATTCAAGAACTGTTATCCTGCATCTGCATTGTTTTCAAGGAAGAACTTATGCGCGCATTGTCGCTGTCAAATGTTTCTCCCAAACAATTTTTTTCTTGTCCTGGAAATATCTTATTAGTATTACTTATTTGTTTTCCAAGTCTCATCGAAATTTTATTTCGTCTGTTGCAAATGAAACGTACAAACTAAGTAATTTCGGGATTTCATTGCTCTCCTTCTGAATTTGGCGCATCTTGTCCTTTTTGGACCTTGCGCCACAAAACCCAACAACAACAACAAGCTCTCCTTCTGAAATTTGCTCTGTGGAAAATCCAAACTGAAAGTTTTTTGTGAACGATTATTTGTCGAAAACAAATGTTAAGTTCTTATTTTTCATCCTTCTTTTTAAAATAAAAACGTCAAATATTTACATGTGCATCTTAAATAAGTAACCAATGTAAATATATTTTAATTTTTTTTAAAGTAAATAAACATAGCAAATAGAAGAACATGTACAAAATAATGTAATCACAGAAAAAAGTTTCATTTAGACCAATGAAAATCATTTAGAATTCCAAAAATAGGGAAGCAAAATTAGAAAATTAAAGATGTAAAAATGCATTAAATTAAACAATAAGAGAATTAAGTAGTTGTTGTATGCTTCCCTGCACCTAACCCTGGTGTACCAATTATGTGCAATTTGAGCCCTCCTCATTTAGAAGGATCGAGCATCCCCACAGATATTCCACTTGAAGGCGACCCGCACCTGCTTAACGTCTTCAACGAAGAATTTTCGGTTAAGCCAGGATTCGAATTCAGTACCTTCCGATGACGAGAAATGCGCCTTAACCGCGGACTTCGAGAGTTAAGGATTTGAGTAGTAATTTCGAAAAAAAAGTAAAATAAGAATTTGTCCTTTTTCATCAGGAGTACAGAGAACTAAAAAAACAAGCGTTTCGAATATGTGTAAAGATTCTATAGAATTCAACAAATGTACAGTAGAAGTCCATTAGTCTGGCATCTAACAGTCCGGAATGTCCGGCATCGCTCTGGAAAATTGTAAAAACTTTGGTTTTCTCCAAAAGTGTGTTTTTAAAGCCAATAAAAACGCTCGAGAGCTATTCGAAAGTTTTCGGGGTAGTTCGAGATCATCCGGAAGCACTCGGTATTGTTCGAAAACAATTAGCGGCCGGCTAGTCTCAGCAAGTTCAGGTGCAGTGCAGTTCCGTTAATCAATCACGAAGTGTCTTCGACATTTATTTGTTCGTTGTTGTTTTGTGTCCTTTCACATCGTAGTTAACGTAACTTTTGAAACTGTTTATAAAAAAAGTGGTTTTCGTTCTAACTGTACAGTGACCATGTTTTCAAAACCTAAGCCTTCGAGTTAAAAAGGAGAGAAACGAAAACTGATTCGCAATCAGAAAAACCAGAAATCATCAAACGGCTAGAAAAAGGCGAGAATAAAAATGTTTTAATGAATGAGTTTAATATTGGCTCATCAACTATGTATGACATTAAGAAACAAAGAGATGAACTAATGAAGTTTGCTTCTCAATCGATAACAACTGAAAAATTGGCTTCCAGGCCAACATTAAAAAAACAAATAGTGTATTGTTCAAATGGTTTAATGCAGTACGTTCTGAAAGATAGCCGGTAACAGGGCCAATGATTGTTGAACGCAAAGAAATTCGGCAAAGATTTAGGTGTTGCTGAAAATGAATGTAATTATTCTAATGGTTGGCTCAGAAACTTTAAGTTTCTTCATGGAATTCGAAGACTTGACGTAAATGGAGAAACACTTTCAGCAAACCAAAACTCTGCAAAAAAATTCAAAAACGAGTTTGAGAAAATCATGGCTGATAATGATTTAACACTTGAACAGATTTACAATGCTGATGGAGCAGGGCTATTGTGGCGATGTTTACCAACATCTGCACTTCTGGGGGAGGAGAAA
Organism: Latrodectus geometricus; assembly: GCA_026290005.1. Taxonomy (NCBI): domain Eukaryota; kingdom Metazoa; phylum Arthropoda; class Arachnida; order Araneae; family Theridiidae; genus Latrodectus; species Latrodectus geometricus. The sequence goes on from JAPDSC010026707.1 coordinate 8,433, forward strand.
AAGCAGCCAAGGGTTTTAAAAAAAACAGACAGATTAACAGTTTTGCTATGCGCTAATGCGTCTGGAAACCACCAAGTGACCCCTTTTTTGATAGGTAAATCTGCAAAACCCAGGACTTTTAAGAATGTTACCCACTTGCCTGTCCAATACGATGCTCAATCAAATGCGTGGATGACTGCCGCGCTCTTTAAAGACTGATCTTTTCACTACATTGTGCCTGAGGTCAAGGAATCCTTCAAAAGCCTTGGTCTACCAAGAGATACTAAAGCCATCCTTCTTTTTGACATTTGCAAAGCCAGTAGATGAGTTAGTTTCTGGAAATATTGTTGCTACCCAGCGTAACATCTTTGAATCTACCCATGGACCAAGGGGTTATTCAAAATTTTAAATGCTTTTATTCAAGGCCTGTTAAATGCCGACTGTGATGTGACTGATTTTCAAAAAAAGTTTACAGTAAAAGCCGCCTATGCTATTGCACTGTCTTGGAACCAGGTAAAAATATAACAATACAAAAATGCTGAAGGAAACTTTGGCCAGCTGCAAACCCTGCATCTGACCTAACTCTACAGCCTGATGAGGAAGAGAACCATCAAGACGCTCTGACCAAAGTTTTGGATGTTGTTAGAAGTGCTGGTAATCCCTTGATGTTGTTGTTGGGTTGGGTTTTATAGCGCAAGGTCCAAAAAATGGACAAGCTGCACCAGGTAATCCCTTGAAGAACCTGCCTGAAGATGAAGTAGAGGAGTGGCTTCTAGTCGATGAGAATAAGCCTGTTGAACAAGAACTAACCGATGAGGACATTATCAACATTGTAGTAAACCCTCAGTCTACTCAAAATCTTGAAGAAAGTGACTCAAATGTCGAAACGGAAGAAAATGAAAAAATTCACCTGGGCAGAAACTGCGGAGTCCCTTATTAAATTGATCTCTTTTGCTGAGGCTAGTACTAGCTACAGTGCTTCAGAAATTATTGATTTCCATATCATTAGAAATAAATTTTATACTGAACGCCAAAAGTCAAGAAAACAAAAAGACACTCGTGACTTTTTTAAATCTAAGTGAAATATGTTTTACAGTACGTGTACATACATTATATGAAATATAAGATAAACTTTGTTGTATGTATTTGCATACTGTATTTGTAGTTTAATTATTAAATTAATTGTTCTTATAATTACCGCCCGAAAGATCGGAATTTTCTGTAGTCCGGCACCGAGCCGGTCCCGAACGTGCCGGATTATCGGACTTCTACTGTATATATATAAAAAAATATTTAAAATTGAAGTAATTTACCTCGGAATGATGCGTAACATTTAATTTCCTTAAATCAACATATCGCAAAAAGAATTATCAGATAGAAGTTACGTTCCAAGTAAACATTTTTTAATGGTTGAGGTTGCAGTTAGAAAAGTGTATGTGTATACATATTAAACGTAAATTGATAGAAAAAATAGGATAAGAAATATATTTAAAATAAAACTAAATAAAGTTATTAAAAATATTTAAAAAATATCTAGTCAATTTTAAAAGAATAATTTAAAAATAGATGTCAGCTATTTATAAACTCATGAGTAGATGACCTCTTTTTTTTGCATTGAAAAGTTCTTAATAAAAAGAACTTTTCAATTGAAATTAATTTTATTATCAGTTAAATTGAAAATTCTGAACAGGGATTTATGTCAAAATTAATAATTATGTAATGGGTAATAATTAACGTTAAAATCATTGAATTGAAATGAAATTTGGAATTTTCTTTCTAAATTCGATATAAATATGGAAAAGTCTTAAAAGCACACAGTAAAGTAGTGGCAGAAAAATACTTGAGGAGATGGGATTGACTTGTACTATGTTTTTTGTGCAATTTCATAATATTTTTTTTAACTGTTTACAATTATTGAGAACGCTTTTCTAAAATTGAGAAACTGCAGTTAAGGAGTAACTTTCTTCTCCAGTGAGGAAAACTTCTCTGAATGTCTCATTAATGCGATTTTCCTCTGAATAAAAGGAAAAAACGCATCATTTATGTTTCTTCGAAAAAGTAATGATGTTATTTTAACTCTTGCGTAGTCTTTACTTTACATACATTGGAATTTTTACTATTATTGTAGGCAGGAGGAAATTTCCGAAATTATCTCGATGCAATTTTATTTATGAAGCTTCCAGTGCGATGTTGTGATACGTAAAATTCATCAATCAATCAATGCTGAAAACCAGTGAAGTAGGTCTTCTTCTTCTTCTCTTGAGCTTGTCAGATATGTGGCACCTCTGCATTGTTGCATTTTGTACCATGCTCCAAGCCCAATTTTTTCCTAGTTCCATTGTCTTGGGTCACCTACTTTGTTTATAAAGTCTGATAGGCCCTCAATGGAGTTTAGGTGTAACTCTTTAGGATATGGATTACCTAGAATAGTGAATCTTGTAAGGGCAAGAGCATCACACTCATATAGGATATGATGAGCTGATTCTACCCCTGCGTGTCATTTCATACAAATTGGTTCCTGTTTAAAAAGTCCCATTGTATGAAGGTGTTTCCTGAAATGATAGTGCCCAGTAATGAAGCCTACAATTGCTTGAGTCTTCAATCTTGGAAGTCTAAGAATTTCAGATGCAATTTTCTCAGATGAGTTGAAAATCATACTTTTTGCATGTTTCTGTCCAGGAGAGTCACGCCAAACTCTGTTCATCTCCTGTTTTTCCCATTTTTGAATGGCCTTCCTTGTAGTCTTCATGTTGGTCCCACAAAAAGGTTCCACTCCTATTGGATTGAAAGAGGATCCCTGTTTTGCAAGTTCGTCAGCTCTTTCATTACCTTCTATTCCTATATGCCCTGGCACCCAAATAAGAATAATTTTATTCCCATTTGCCAGTTCCTTAAGGAGATTTTTACATTCCATTACAATTTTGTCAAGTAGTTACTTTATCGATTCCTGAACTTGTGTTTAATGTAAATAATTGGCTATAATTATTATTTTATATTAAATACGGAATTATGCACATTATTATACACAAAAATGTTAGCACGGTCAGAGCATGTCCTATTTTGGACCTCGCGTCACAGAACAACTCATACCTGTGTCAAATTGCAGTTCAAGTAAAAGGAATTTTTTAACGTTTCTAAATATGTTAAAAGCATTCATTTAAAAAAGAGCAAATTATGTTTTTTTCTTACAATAATTTATGGATATGATTAAACTGTCGCATTTTAGTAATTTATAAGTAATTATATTTTATCTAACTAATTATTCTTTCTGAATATATGCTTCTGAAATATATCGCTTTCACTTTTATTTAATTAGTTTTTTTCGTTTGTATTTTCTTTCCTTATTATCGTTTGCTTTTTCTGGAAGTTAAAATGGCAAGGGGGGGGGGAATGCTCCAGCCCTTTTCTGAATGACACATGTTATTCAGAGATTCTCAAATCTTGTTTTGATAAACTTTGATACTGAAGCGACATTCCTGTTGGATGTTGTGGTTTATAAAATATTTAGAACTGCTATTTTTCTATTTAAGGAATTTTTTAAAAAAAAACATTTACTAATGAACGCAAATTCATCCATTTATATACTGAGATCTATATTCGTTGAATAATACTCGAATATTTTTGAATTGTTATCATCCTTATTTTAAATAAAAGTGAATGGATCAACAGATAAGTTGAAAATAAGCTTTACGCTTACGAAAATAGCACTGATTTTATGAGCAGCTTCCGTAGCATTTTCTTGTCGGACTTATTTATCTATGAAAAACACTTTTCCATGGAAGTTGTAATTTTTTTCATTGTCTGCTTTTTCCCTTTCTGAAACATGGGGAATTTAAAGAGAGTAGAAAATTCTTTTTTTTCAATTTCGGTATTTAATTTTACCTTTCTCTTAAGAAGCCAAGAAAGATTCTTTAAAAAAAAAAATGTCCAAAATATCTAGATTAGTTCATTCAGTTGTTTAATTTGAAATTTTTTTTTTAAACAGCGGACCAAAGAAAAAACTAAAGCAATTGTGAGTGGGAATGTACGGCTTAGTCAAGTAGCCTCTATCAATTTATAAAGAAAGTTTTTATATAAATCCTTATGGTCAATTTAAATAAATGTTATATATACGCACATATATTATTTCAAATTGGTATATTAGGTGCATTTTTTGTTTTGAGCGTTTTAGCTTTTTTGTGTGCGTCTGAAAAGGTTGAGAATTAATTGTACTGTTTATTTAACAATTAATGTTTAAAAATGTTGCATTGACGTATTCACACACACATACAAATTTCCTCAATTCTCGTATTTTTTAGGGCATACCGAAACATGTAGAACACCGTAATTACCGTAATGAAGACGTAACTTCCAATCTTACGTAAAATTTCTCTTCCTTAAAAGTCACGTGAGTGCCCCCGAAATTCTTGCATTGGCCAGGCGCGTCATTTCCCGAACAATTACGTCGATAGGCATGTCTGAAATTCACAGTATTTTAACTACCTGCCGCTTTAACGGGAGAGCCTCCTTCTCCGGAAAAGTAATTGCGAGTGTGCCAAAAAATCGTTTGGAAATCCTCTTTTCGCAGCCCAAAGCTCTTAATCTCGCCAATTACCTTCCCTCGAGTGCTTCCACCATTGAAAATCGCATTTGTTGCCAACCGTGTTGAAGTAATATTAATAATAAAAAAGTATTCCGAGGGGATGGGAGTTGTGATTACCGTTAATGGATGAATCATTTGAATTTATCATCAAGTCCTCGGGGCGTGCGCTACTTTTAAGAGGAACGACATTCAAAAGGAATGAGAAAAACTGAAGTAAAAAACTACGGCTGTAAATGCTTTGAAATTCCCTGTACGTAAACTCTACCAATTTAATTGCATTTTCAATTAGGTTATTCGTGTATTTAAATGAGGTGCTTTTGCTTCTGGACGGTTTCATATAACTGAAGGAGGGAACTTCTTGGAGCCCTCTTCATGATTGTCTGTTTATCGTGACTTGTCGAAAGAAAAATCGTTTTTAATACCTGTTGTCGCATGAGTTTCTGCTGACTGAAGAGGGATTTTCTGTTATTGCCATCAGTGAAGAATTTTCATAAACCAAAGAGTGGAACACCAACGCATCTGCATGACCCATCTCTTAGTTCTTGTTGCCACAAATTGCTTAGATATTCTTAATTGCACTTGCAAGAAATGACCAGTTGTTCGATAGTGGCTGGAATTGAACTTGGAGCCGTGGTATACCCATCCATGGGACACCGCGTGTCCACAATCGTTAAAATAAATCGAAGATATCCGAGTCTAGATAGTCCTGGAATGCACCAGTTAGTAGATACGATTCTCTCTTAAAAGTGAATGTAGGTATCGATTGGCACAAATTACAGAGGTTCACTAGAAGTTGGAGTTATTTCATGAGTGCCGCCATTTGACCGTGATTCGTTTTGATGGGCTGTCTTTAAAAGTTAGTAAATTACCGTATTTTTCGCAGTATAAGACGCACCGGCATATAAGACGCACCCAATTTTAAAGGAGGCAAATCTAGAAAAAAAAAGATTATGAACCAAATTCTGTAGTAAAATATTTTATATCAACTGTATAACGTGCTAGATGACTCCCCGTGGAATTGTTTCTTTTGGGAATGTTTTCCTTTTAAAGATCAACATTTGCAGCAGTTTGGTACCATCTGCACAGCAGGGCAGCACAACCGAGTAGTGGGTTTTCTCATGCCCTGAGGTTTTTACGGTTATGCTTTTGGCTCCTTTATTATCTACGGTTCTGTTAGATGGCACGTCAAACGTTAGCGGGACTTCATCCATGTTCCCAATCTGGCTCATTTCAAAGTTATTCTTCTTCCTCGCATGAATATCAAACTTATGAAAAGACAGAATCTTTGATTCGTATTCCTTACCATGGTGGGCTTTTGTATTTGCCGTATAAGACGCAGGCACTTTTCCCCCCGATTTTGGGGAGAAAAAGTGCGTCTTATACGGCGAAAAATACGGTAAGTTCCACCTTATTTATTTCTTCTTTCTTTCTTGTTGCGAAAAATGAACCTCATTCCTTGATGATAATATAATGTTAGCTGACCAAAAAATCCCCAGACAATTCATAATAACGAAATAAATATATCTATGTGTTATAAAATATTTTGTTGTAGAGAAAAGTGTTGTGTGAAAAAATGATGGCATCGGAGTGGGGGGGGGGGAAGAAAGATTCCCTGAAGAATGCGAGAAAAATGCCGGATGCACGAGGAACGGAAAGAATGCTGACAAAAAGATTTCTACGACCTTGGAAGTTCAATTAAGTATACACACGGTCCATTCACACAACGGCTACTTGACATCATCCTCGGTGGCGCCCCCTGCTCGGGGAACACCCCAGGTGTAAAAGACGATCGCGGCGGAGGGGGTGATTGATTTTTTGCTAACGTGATGAGTCTCGGGGATTCTGTTCAGGTTTCTGCCCCTGTCTGATGGCTGCCCTCCCCTCACCATGTTTATGCATGCTTCTATTTTTTTTTTTTATCTTTCACTGCGCATAAATGTTCGTCTGGACTGAGGTATTTTTTCGGTTCAACTGCCGAACGGATATGGGTGTGAACGAAGTGGTTTGAATGGCGCCAATATTTTCATATAAAATGTTGGAAGACAATTACTTTGGATTGTACCTTAATAATCGCCTTGTAAAAGTATATTGGCAAAAATTAAATTTTATTATAAAAAAGTTTCCTATTTTATTATATGAAGTCTTGATGCCTTATTTTTTTCTTTTTTGTTGAATTCGTATTTGTTCAACTTTCGAAGATTTTATATAAATAATTATAAATTTATGAAGTAATTCTAAAAATAAACTAAGAAAAAAAAATAGTGATTTATCCTTAATTGATTTTTTGCTAACGTACTCTCTTCGATTTATTCTCAATTTCATGGCAAGTGGAATTATTAGTTCAATAGTTAGTGCTATGGTTTTCGATTCAATAATTCATGAATTTGAATCCATTTTCATTGTTTTTTATCATTCAAAATTCATTTTAAACTATTGGTTCTATTGAAATTAAATCGTCTTCAGAAATAGTGAATGTAAAAAGAAAAATTAATTTAAAAAAGTGTAATAATTGAAAATATTTCTAGTTTTCTTACTTTCGTATCTTTTATTTAGTATATTTAATTGAATTTATTTGTAGCAAAATAAAAATATTTTGAAGTACCCACTTTGGATCGTCTGCTATGAAAAGCCCCATTTGTTTGATGCTCCACCCTCACACCACGTGCTTCTTGTCCATTGTCTTGGATGGGGACGACGAAGAAGTTGCTTCGGGCTTGCATAGCCAAGGAGTAGTGACTGCCAGGTGCTGCAGGTCAATGGCTATGTCCAACAGTTGATGAGTTCGATTCTCCCTCACTTTGATGGTAATTAGCCTCACTTCATATTGAAGCCTGGTGGAATAAATCTTCGTTATGATGCCACCAATATTGGAAGCAATGCTTCAGTATAATGGATTTAGTAGTCGAACACTTGACGCGCCGACTTTTGGTTCCTGGGTTCGATTCCTACTTTGGGCAGATATTTGTAATGTTCCGCAATCCATCTTGCTGGTACTTTTGCTGACGACTGAATAAATATCTAAATGTATGCATTGTTGAAAGGAAGAAAGAGTTCAATAGAAGAAATGTAGCCAAAAGTGAATTTTCTTACAATCTTAAATAATAATAAAAAAGGATATTGTGTGTTTCTTTCAATTTATTTTTCTTGATGCTAAGTTTATATAACCTAAAAAAAATCTTCGAGTTTTAATTTTATTGACTAAAATACTTTCACGGATTAAAAAATAATATTTCAGTGGATAACTCTTCTAATCAAATTTTCTATTGGTTAATAAATTATTATGCCGCATTAAAACTGCATTAATTTTTTCCCATCAACTCTTTAATGTTTCCAAAGTCACCCCCTAAGCTTTTCAAATTTATAAAACTTTAAAGGAAAAAAATGCTTTACCTACTCCATAATCGAATTTTACGATTTTGAGAAGTTTTCTTTTTAACGAAAATTCTACATTTAACTTAAGCATT
>JAPDSC010026714.1:0-71223 GCA_026290005.1 Latrodectus geometricus
TCATACTCACAGCAGTACCCTGCGATGCTCAACAATAAGATGGATGCAACAATCAGTTTCATGTTTTTCCTTCAGGTGTCGTTATGAGCGGCAAGTGTATCTTGTGCTGCAGTATTTATGGAAACCCTTCTGGCAACGCCTATCACGTTTTTACTATTTCACTCCGAAAGCGTCACTGAGTGGTCACGCTTCTTCAGGGGAAACAGAGGTTTCTCCCATCTGTCGCTCAACTTCAGCATGCACAGCCGTTCGTAACTTTTTTCATCATTTTTTTCAAATGTCAGCAAATCGAGACGGCATTGTCTGTTTACGTCATGCCTTTCACTATAAGTGCGGAAAAGGCATGTTTTAATAATGTTCTAGCAGCTTTATTATGTGTATTTAAATAATACAAAGATTAAAATGCGAGATTTCTGCCTCGCAGAATTCTTGAAGGTCAAGATGAAATTGTGATGCTTTGCTTCCTATTTTAATATTTTTGTCACTAAGTGTTGCAATTCATTTTATGTTCGTTGTGTAATCCTTCAAATGTGAATTCATCCGAAATAAAATATTCGTGACAGATATTTGTGTCGTTCAGTTTGAATTTAAATTTAACGAGATATTCTAAGAGATTTTTTCTTGACAATTACCATTTACCTTTGAGAAATTTTAATTAATGAACTTGAATTAAAATTTTCTTCCCTTGTTTTCGATTGCTTATTTCTCCTAGTTAAAGTCAGAACACACAGACAACAATCTGATAGTATTTCATGGCCTTACACTTGAGCTGACATCCAAACCGATGGAGCGATATTAGAACTTGCGACACATTCAACTAGCAACAAAATAATTATGTTACCATTGCTCAATATTTTAAAATTATAAACGTTCTTGTAAAGATTATAATTTTTACAAGAACGTGACTTACAGATTTAGTGTGAAAATATCATTTTCACACTAAATCAGTGATCATACACTGGTAATCCCCAAAACTAAAGATTCTTCAATTTTTATGAAATTTGTAAATAGTATAAAAAAATAATGCTTTAAGAAATCCGAATGTTTTAAATGAGTGTTAATTTTTTGTAGCATTTAATTTATGCTTAACTTTATAATCTAGAACAAGATTCTTAAAAATCAGAGCGAAATTCTCTTTGTTCTTTTCTGAACAAGATTTGAAAAATAATTATAAACAGATAAAAGCTTCAATTAATTTACTTTCCATTGGATTTTTGTAAATTTAACATTTTATTTGAAAACTATAAAATAGCAACTTAAAATAATACCCTATATCACTTAAATTAAAACTTATCTAATATTTTAAAATTAAATATAAAACTTAGTAATAATTAAATATAAAACTTAATAATAATTAAATATAAAACTTAATAATAAGGAAACTTTAAAATAGAAATACATACTTTTATATACATAATTATTATTCACGTTTAGCTTTGTAGTATATATTAATAGATCTGTTACACATTCCCCAAAGTAAGTCTTTAATTTATTCACCCAAATATTGAAATAATAAAATGGACATCTCTTACGAAAAAGGAATATTGAATCCATCTCTGGAAGCTACGATTTAGTTTGAAGAATTATAATTTTCTTGTTGATTTTATTACATTTTAAAATAATAATAAGACATTTCAATTTTGTTTTGAATAATAAAGCAATGACCGCTCTTTAATGTACTCAATTATTTCAAGTGAACCACTGATCGAGATTGGTTTAATAGAAATAATATAACATTTTTACACTTTTGTTTCTTGGAAATGTTTTAATTTCATTTATGTATAATCAATGTTAAAATATTTCCTACCTATTTGAAAATAGAATAGAAGAGAGAGGAATTTGAAACAGCTGTAATAATTCAGATCTAGATTATTTTCGAATTAGCTGAAAAATGATAAAAAATATTTTTATTAATTTAATTTGGCAAATGAATTGATATACAGATGGTTGTTAAATTAATAGAAACACCTGCGAATAAAAAGGACGAAAAAGAATTTGCATGGTGAACATTACAATCTAACCTCAACTGCCAATATATTTCTAATATAAAATACTAGTAAAAGTATTTTTAACATTAAGAAGTTGCCTTAGTAAAATATATTTCGGATTTTTGTCAAAAGTGTATAAATTATCAGATCTCACATATTTATAAGGAGGCCAAATTGTAGTAATGACTGTTACCGAATCATCCGAATTTTCATTCCTTTCTAGAGGTATGTTTTTTTAAAATTAAGGCAACGTTCACAATAGTAAGACAACCCAAGTTCAGCAAAGTAAAATTGTGATAGGAAAGAGAACCCGAATATAAGAGATAAACGGATATTGAATTGGCTTATAATGCCTAAAAGGAAAACAACTGCAACCAAAAGTGACTGCTGAACTCAATCAGCATCTATATTTTCCATTGCCAATAATCAGATGCTAAAGGAATTTTCACAAAGAAAAGGTTTTGGCAGAGCAGCATCAATATACGAGAATTATTATCATGTTTTTAAACAATAAATTTCTAGAAAATTTTATTAAAAGATAATGGGCTGAATGATATCAGTATATAATGGATAATTTATAGAATGGATGTCGAGCAATATTCAAATCTTGTTTTCAGCTAGTGGCCAAAACCTAGTCTGATTAATGAAGTGGATTGATAATATGAAAGCATTTTATATCATGCCAATTTTATCGAATATGACAATATTTTTGCATTTTCTGCTGAGATATATAGATATATATATATATAAAACGCAGATAGTGATGAAAATTCACTTTGTTATAAATGCAATATTTTTGAGAAAAAGGCAAAACTTTTCAAATTCATAACAAGAATCTCACGCAGTAAACACGCTTGAATAGGAGCTTTGAATAAATGTTCCATGAAATAGGAAAATATTCTTCTTCTATTCCTTATATTTATTTGCGTTGTAGACAATAAAACAAATTTGATACTTGTTCAAAAAACAAACGAGAAATATACAAACTTTAGAAATCGCACTTTCTTTGTTTGTAATTTTTATTTAAAGGAATACAATTAAAAAATGTTTGGTAATATTTATTCATTATTTGATTGTCTATAAAAATACTGAAAATCGAAATATCATTGGGGCACTTGACTTGAACTGTTTGTGAGATTTGAAGTTGCAGATTGAATTATAAAATAAATTTTTTAAAGTTTTGCAAACATATAAACAAAAGCTTTTTTCATTGTTAGGAACTGCTGCAATTCGTAAAATATTTCATCAATCTTACGTAAAGATGGCTAAGATGATTGTTCGCCTAGTCGATAAAAAAGAAACCATAAATAATACTCGAATGATCTCAAATTATGTTTCTAAATGATATACAAAAATAATTGAAAAAACGAATGAATTTATATATGTTTAAGAGATTTGAAACGAAGAGAGAGACCCAATGAAGTCAATTAAAACTAATTTCCAACCTCATACACAAACTTTAGTAATAAATGAAAAAAAACTCTTCAAAGAAAAGCCTGATCATTTTCTGATTCTTTGAATATAAAAAATCTTATAAACTTAAATGTATGGGGGTAATAAAAATTAAAAGATCAATATGACAGTAAGCGTAAAATAACATTTCTAAAAAGAATCAACATTTTAATTCAGTTTTCATTTTTTGCGGATGTATTTAGCCTATTATAAACCGTGAATAAGATCTCTGAAATATTTCCAATATAAATAAAACTTATTTTTCTTTGAAAAAGAAAAAAAAACACTTAATTTTAAATTGTTTTGAGAGGAAAAATCCGAATGTCTAATATTTTGTGATGTAAATATTAATGTGTTTAAAAGGTTATAAATAATAATGATAAACAAATTAACAAAACTGCTGTATTTCAGTTGCATTAAAATATTACAGTACATTATGATGTTGATGAAAAAGCCTGAATGATGATAGAAATACTTATAAAAGGGTCTTAAGTTTGAAACAAAAAAGTTTACTTTTAAATACGAAAAATTGCTGTTAGATATTTGAGCTGCTTATTCTTCCGTTGGAGATTTAAAAGTAATCAGGTCAGCCTTTTGCCACCTAACAAAATCTCTAAACTTTAGTCATCTTTTAATAGTATAATTTTAAGTGTTGTAAGATATTATAGTATGGACAATGTTAGACAGCTGATTCCGTACTTTGATGAAGGAATTGCATTTCATATTAATTTCCCATGTGTTTTAAATAAACACGCAACTTTATAAACCACGTTTCCCAGAAAAATATCTCAAATTATAATGGTGAAAAGGTTTTAAAAAAAAAGTAGAAAAATGCAGTTTCAAACGACGCAGTAAAAGCAGCTGAGAAAAGAAAGATCTATTCCATCAGTCACGTTTAATGACTTTGTAGGTTTTGATAACGATTTGGTCACCACAGAGATTTGAACAGATGAAGATATGATATCCACTGTAATAGTTTTAATAAGAAGAGGATGTTATGATAACTTAAATATTTCTTTCCAATTAAAAGAGATAAAGAGGGAAATAAATATCTGTGAGAGGCGTGCGACAGGGAAAGAGAAGCAATGAGTCATTTACTGAATACATAATAAACACTGATTATTATTATAAAAGCTAAGTGAAAGCTTTTGACAGAAAATTATTACGTACCTAGGGTAATACATACATTTAATTGAAATTAAAAAAAATATTTTTTATAAGAAACTGAAACAGAAATCAATAGGTACTTATTATTTCTTACAGAAAAGATTTTAATACGTAAGACAATTTTTTTTTAATGAAATCATCCGTAAAAATCCTATGTTTGGCAATTTTTATATTTAATATTATATATTAGTATGTATATTTGTTTTCACTTTATACAATAAACATTTTAAATTAATTTATGGAAATAATTCAAGTTTAATAATCATTGAGTTCCTATTTTACAAATACAGAAACTTATATAAGAACCTGGATGGATAGGGTGTCGTTCTCATTAACGGGAGGTAATGAGTTCGAATTCCGGCTTAACCAAAGATCCGTCGTGTTCACTAATGGACACTGGGGCACGTAAAATATGTCGTGGTCGCACTGTCTTCCATGTTCCCATTACAAATATATACCCCTGGGGGTTTCAGGAGCCAGCTCTAAGGTTTTTCTCTGGCTTCCTATCTCTAAATTGGAAAACCCAGATGTTACTCCATTTGTGAGCCGAAGTCGTACTTCCATCCTCATCGATGTGCGTTCTGTTCAAAAACAGAAGACGATCTTTCTTCATTCGCACAATACCTGACGAATGAGGTTGGCTTCGCCAAGTGTTATTTGAGAGAACAACAAGTAAGAAATTCATAAAAATATCTAAAAATTTTATTTTAAATATCATACCAAGTTGATTGTTGATTGGTTACCAATAAAACAATCTCTTAAAAATTGCATAACTTTTATTCGTAGAAATTTCTACAAGGTACAGGAAATTCCAGCTGGGGAAGTCACAAGTCCAAATCAGTTAATACAACAGGAAACAGTTTTTATGCACTAAACTAGCATTCAAAAATATTCGTTTTCACTAATAATAATCCATCTATTCCAGGGGGGGCGGTACTTACATCAAACTTGGCGTGTTCCTAAGTTTTCTGGAAGTTTCCAGGGCATCTTGCTAGATATTGGTCCTAGAGTTTTAGTGATGGAATTTTCAAGAAATATCTATTTTTTCCAAAAGGTCGCCAAATAGCTCGAAATGCCTTTTTAACCGTTTGAGTGCGGCGAAGGGCGATAGCGCTTCGCTTGTTTTGTTATGTTTATATATAAGAACACTCTTCCCCACTCAAACGGTTAAAGTAGAATTCTCTTGAATTGCACAATTTTTGTCCAAAATCTGAGTATTTCAGTCTGAAATATTTTAAGACAAATTTAAATAATATTTACAAATTTGTAACAATTTGAGCATGAATATTAGTAAATGTGAAATTTCATATTACATGAAATTATTCAGATGGTCTCTACAGTTCAATTTTTTGGCTGTTCTGTAGCATACATTTTCATTTTATTTTCTAGTGAATAAGGAGAAAGTTTTATTGGTATGTATTTAAAAATAAGTATTCAAAGAGATAAATATTGATAAATTTCAACCTTGCATATGCAAATGGCACCAATATTAATTATGATATATTATTACTTAAATTGAGAAGGTAATAATGTCTAATAACTTAATTATAAGTTAAATTTAGAGAAACAATTTATCATAAATATTGAATAAAAAAACAACACAGTTAACGTAATAAAAATAAAGAAAACAGAAAATTCTAACTTTACAGCTCGTAGCAGAAGAGTGGATAAGAGAAAAATGTCACGTGTTCAATCATCTCATAAAACAAATTTAAATAACACAAAAATGGGAAATTCCAGGATTTCTTAAAATGAGATTTCCTTTTATTTTAAGGAACCCGGGAACTTCCCGTTTCCAGAATCCCATACATTTCCGAACTGATTTTCATTGTACCTAAAGAATTGAAAAATGTTCCATCTTTTTTACCTTTTAAAATACTAATAACTAAAAGTACGAATCACCGCATAGTTCCCTTGAACAAATTTTTAGTAATTTTTAATCCGCATGAAAATGAATTGATGAAAATCAAAGATCAAATATTCCTAGTTTATTTAATATGATAATGAAAAAACTTTGCAATCCTGAAATTATTATCCTAGGATATATTTTTTCAAGATTTTGCAATCCTGATATATCCTAAAGTAGGAAAGATTTCAGAAACAAAGCGATAAAGGGATAAGCTTTATTAAATAACAAAAATGTTACTTATAAATGGATAAATACTTTATGTCATCTGAACCATATGAATAATTCTGATTATCAGATTATAGAGTACATTAAATTTCCTTATATTGAACTGTTTCGTAGTTTTCAGTCCTTTTCCAAATTCAGCTTAATTTGCAACTCATTTTAATGTTTATCTATCAAAAAACTCATTTTCTTCATTTGTAAAAAATGATTTTATTTTTAAAGATAAAAAATATATTAAAGGAAATTGCTCAATTACATATTATAAAATGAATAGTTCTAAAAAGAAACTGAAAAATCATTCACTTCACGCATTTAATGTTTCCCGTTTCGTTCTCGAAATACAATCCCTTAAAAATTAAAATGTAATTTAAAATAGGTATTATTATATTTTTAAATACCTACTATGACATTTATTGGTATAGCTAAATCATTTTTATTCAAATTTTCAAAAATAAGTGATAGCCTTTAAATTTATTTATATCTGTAGTATTCTGATATCCAACAGTTATTTACATGTAATTTTAAGCATTTTACATGCAAATAATTTAATGTCTTTTTGTGATACGTACAAATTAATTTACAAGTAATTTTTGACAATTCGAAGTTGGAATATTGAGTGTTAAATAGTTCCCGGCTGGGAAATATAGATTTCACACTTTTAATTTCACATTATAATGATCATTCTTTCCCTGTATAACAGCTTCATTCACTCAATTCTATTCTAGTTACATCATATGTTTAATCTTTTTTCGTAATTAAAGGCTTTTGAAAATAATCACTTAATCATTTAAAAAAGAATTCATCAATTAAGACAGAGATCTGCTACATTTTAACTTTTCAGATAAAATTTTATGATAAAATATTGTAATATTTATTTATAATTATTTTAATATTTGATTGTGATGCATTATGATTTTGCTCCAAAAGTTTCTAGTTAAACAAAATTATAAACATGTAATAATATTTTTAATTTATAAAAAATATATTGATTTATTATAGTCATATCACATGAAAAAAAGCTTTTTTTTAACATTTGTTTTTGGAAATCAGAAGTAATTGATTATTGAGAACACCAAAACTCTTTTAACTTCCCACACTGTATTTCTTTGTTAGTGCTCTTCCTTTGAATTCAACAATTTTTGTATTTTATTCCTATAGCGAGTATGGAAGTTATATAGAAAATTCACTTAAATCTGTAAATCCAGGTCAATTTTTGTTCAGTTATGGCAAAAAAATTTATTGTGGACCGGTGAACATACCAAATCAAATCTACATTTCAAATCTGTTTCGGGGTGTTTTCAGTGGCTTGGTTTGTTTATCCCTAAACGATCATTTTTTTTATTCATAGAAAGGCTAATTAGAACAGGACTTACAGTTTCAAAATGAACTGCAAAGCACTACAAACTTCCAACAATAAAATGGGAATCGAACCGATGTTTAATAGAATGCAACAGCTCTAATTATTTGGCTGCCAACTCCGCGTTTTATTGAGTGAAAATGAAGAGAAGGTTTCTATAAGTGTGGCATTTATCTTGATTTGTGAAAATAATTCACGCAGACATATATGTTATATGCAATTGTTATTATTATTATAGCTTGAAAACTTTTACACTAAAAATAAAATTTATGGAATAATATTATTAGGAATAATAATATTTATATTTATAAATAATATATTGGGAAATAATATTTCCCAATATATTATTTATAATATATTAGGAATATTCCAAAATAATATTTATGGAATAATATTATTTTAATATTATAATAACATTACCATTCAACCAAGCATTTTATTATAACATAATTATTATTATTATATTTATGTTTAAGGTATTATATATATAATTTAGAATAGTATTTTATAAATTATCTATTATAGATCTTAATCTATTTCAGTTTTATTTTTCACTTAAGAAATTTAATAAGCATTTAAAATTTTATATGTAATTTTAAAATATCTATTAAAATTTATATTTTTTATAATCAAAATAAATTTTACTCAGCAGATGGTTTTATCGGAAATTAATAATAATTAATGAATGAAGAATTTCATTAATAATTATTGAATTAAAATATCGAATGTCTTATAAAACTTTTATATTTTAAGAAATTTTCTCTTTTCATTTAGATATTTTGAGTCGTATTTCAATAAAGTATGTATGTCTCTAGTACATAAAAATATTATCTAATTAGGAAAATAATTTAAAATTAAAATTGAGTTATTGTAATTATATTTATTTCGCACCACTCAGAATATTAACTAAAATTTTTTTGATTTAAAAATTTGATTTAGAGAAGAATAAATGACATGAAATATTTATGTATTTTTGCTTTTTTTTAAATATGGTTAAATATGAAAATACTTTTGGATGAATTGGGGTAACGCATTGTTTCTTCTATTTTTAATTATAAAAAGAATTTCGCCATGTGCAAAATGATAAAACTAATTATTATTTAATCATAAATACCTAAAATAAACTTATAAATAAAATAAAATGAAAATTCAAAAAATTAATATTTGATTATCTTCAAGTTTAAAAAACATTCGTTATTCTGTATTATATTGTCTTAAAATTATTAAATATCTTCAAAACCAAATCATTCGAAAATAAAGTCGATGTCAATTGCATATTTTTCAGTCATAAAATTATGGTCGATTTCAGTTACCATAATGAAATCTTATAAAATGCTACTCATGAGACATTTTAAACCGGGATAAAAGAATTATTTCTGTTCTTTCCACGCTGAAGAAAGAGCTATTTGTCTGAACAAAGTATTTGATTACTTTATCAAGAGTAAAAAGTAACGTAATCCAAATAACTCATATATTTCACAGTCTATCGTGACGAATATTTTCTCGAAATTTATGTTTCAACTTATGTTAAGTTAATCTTATTGCTTAAACAAACTTAATTGCGATGTTAGCAAAAGTGTGAAGAGAGAACTTAAAAATATGTTAGCAAAGAGAGAATTCTGTAACAAAATTAAATTAAGATCACACAGAAAGTGAAGATTTTTGCGTGAGCTCCATAAAGAATAAATTGCAAAATTTTCATTCAATCATTCGTTAATGTACTAAAAGTATTAATTCATTCTGTCAAGACATGGATATCAGTTTCAAACAAAGGTTTTGGTTTTTGAAATATATGCAGCGTTAAGAAAACTTAGGAGAGAAAAAATCATGAAAATCATTGCAATTAACAAAAGCAAAAATATAAAATGGAGAGTAATTTGTAGCAAAATCTAATGGAGAAAAGAGACAAAAAATTCTATAAACATCAATTCTTAAGAATTAAGAAAAGAACATGAAAAAATGCTTCAGACCAATAATTTGGTTTTATGTAAAAGCAAAATATATATTCATGACAAACATATAACATTTATTCTTTGAGAACCATTCACTATTTTCAATATAACGTACTGTTCTAGTTGCGATTGGGATGCACATTTACCAAGATCGAATGAGACAAGGATTTTGACTTTAAAAAATACAATTCCACTGTTGTAGAAATATAATTTCAATGTCTTAGATAGTAAATTGAGATTTTGTTGGTTTTTGAGTCGCTCAACTGTCAATTTTTACACACGAGGACTACGATTTAAAGTTGACTTCGAGCCACAACAAGCATAGAAACCCAAGGTGGTATTCGGACTCACTAACTGTTGAACCAAAGACAATATACTTAACCATTCAGCTATTAGCTTGGCAATTGAGACCTTAGAGTTTGCAAACTCAGCATTGAGTAAATAAAATGTGTCCTAACATATTTGATTTGCCTAACTGCATCGGGTTTACAGGATACTTCACATGTTACATTGCATTAGATTCTAAGACATTAACCACAGATGAGCTGTATGAGCGTTGTTAATATTATGCATTATAAAAAGGAATTGCTAATGATTGCTACCTAATATTCGACATAGGGTCTGAATATCTCTTCTACATATTATTAGACTATCAAATTACCACTGCGAATTATATGCAGATATATAAATTTCCAATGTTGATAACGCTTCATATCTTCAACCCATTCCATCTATAATGGTTAATTTCAAATCTATTTTTATTTTCTCTTAAAAAATCATCCGCTTAAATACTCTAAACTGAATTATAACTCATCAATAAACAACTCTTAATTCCAGTATCTTTCAACTCAATAATGATGTTTTTCAACTCTTTTCCTTCTGTTTATAGGGTGTCTTAAATTCAACCATAGGAAAACCAGTGACTCACATGCACAAAATTCACATTTATGAAGATTACTCAGGATTTTACAGTTTGAAACTCTTTATGCTTTGTCATAAGAAACTACTTTGAAACCGAATAGCGTGGCCTGTTTTTTTCTCTACTAGATATTGAAAGGAAATGCCGGTTATCATTTGTTGTGATAGTACTTATAAGATATTGTTGTAGTCAACGCCTAACATTACTTGTTGTTTGGAATATATTCTACAACCTTGAAGGGACAATTCTTACTTTTCCAATTTCATCAGCTGCGTTTGTTATTCTACATAATTTGCGTTTACCTGGATTTAAGTGCCCCAGTAATTTGCAAAGAAAGGCATTCCGAAGAATCATGTTTTAATCAAGTCTTCTTCTCTTAACAATAGCAACAACAATAATAATAATAATTTTGAAACGAATCACAGAGTAAAAAAAGTCGCGAATTCTGCACTTATAATCTTTACCTGCTTTTTTTGGCACCATTAATGATGATTTGCATATAAAGTCATCTTCTTTTGTTTTCTGAGACTTTTTAAAATTAGAATACGTTTCTTGTCATTTAACGTCGGTCTAACGTAATAGTGTTAAAAGATTTTTTTACCAATATATTTCGATTTGCTGGAAAAAACTGTTTTATTTGGTAATAAACGCTTGTATTAAATTTAAATAACAAATATTTTTTACTTATAATTAAAATTATTTATTTTTATTTTTAAAAATAATTTGCAACTATTAGCTACATGAATTATATCTTTCAATTTTTTCCTCGTATATCAATAAGGCAAATAAAGTTTTCAATATGCTTTTTTAAGATTTTTTCTTGCTGCAGAAGACATATTCAATTTAAAGGATGCATTTCATTTCATTTTTATAAAATACTAATTTACTGTATTAGTTCTATAGCGCTTAATTTTTTTCATAATTCGTTAAAAATTTTCCAGCACAATTTTTTAAAAATTGTGACGTGCTTGTGTATGTTTTAAAAATAATACATAGATACTCATCACACAAACAGGTCTTAAAGTAGATTCATGCAGAACTAAACGCTGAAATGAGTAACTGTCTCAGAAGTAATTACCTTTTCTCAATATTTAGCCTTCGGCTGTAAATATTAGAATCATACATTCTCCTCGTGAGTCACAACCCCTCGACATTCGTGAAGTTGTGAAAATAAGAATCATTGGAAAAGTTTGCTCGAAGTATTTCAAAAAGAAAGTGAAATAATAACTCATTTCCGTTGTGAATAGGAAACTTGCATAACAAACAGAGATATGTAAATATACCTGATACATCCTTGACCTAGTCATTATTAGTGAGACAGCTGTGAAGGTCATTTTCAAAGAAATGATTCTTATTTAGTAGGCAATCTTTAAAAAGTAATTATATGCAAAATAACACTGTATTATAATTATAATGGATATTATTAGTCAAAATTTATAACAAGAGTAAATAAGATATTTTTTGCGTTTCGGATTTTATTTGTTTGATTCATACTTATTATAAAATGTATTTTCTAGGCCAGAGGTTGTCCTGTAATCAGTAGAATAATAAAAATTTTCAAGTAAATTTTTAAAAAATTTCATAAATTCATTTTTTGAATAATGTTGCTTCAATTAAAATTTATAATATTGCGCATGAATCTATCCATGATATTTATATTTAAATTATACCTCAGAGTAGTATAATGGTATGTTCAATTCATAGTTCTGGATTTATAGGTATTATTTTCTATTACATATTCACATTTTGTAGCCTTTTTTTATTCTCTTCAGTTCCTATATAAAGCAAATACCTAATCAACTTCATCACAGTTTCATAAATTTACAATAATCTTTTCTTATTTTAATGCATCAATAAAAGATTGATTAATTAAAGATTTTTGAGCTGTTTTTTAATTAATAATACAAATTAGACATATTTGATTTCTTGAGATTCTAACGCAATACCTGCAAAAATATCTTTTTAAAAATTTACATATTTAAAATTTTTACACAAGTTCCCTATGAAACTTTAGTTTATTAATTAAATAGCTTGAAAATCAAGAAATAATTATTTTATTTAATTAATGCTTAAGTAAGAATAGTTAATATTGAGCTACAAGTTCGTTTATTTGAAACAATTTGAATCCATTTTAAAAAAATAACAATTTCAACAATTCATAACAAATCAATTATCATAATTATGCCATTTTATTCAGAATCTCTGCTCTCTCTCTCTCCCTAATGGTTTTTTTAATTAAATAGTGATTTATATAAATAATCATTTTAATCATCTAAACTCGGAAACGTACATCTCTATCAAACTTAATTTAAAAACTTTTGATTCAGGAAAGAAAGAAATGATGATAAATTTGTGAAGAAAAATGAAATTCATGATACTAAATTCAAACAGTAATGGCTTGCAAAAAAGCAAATTTTTAACATAAATATTTAAAAAATTTAATACAAATAAATTATTTTATATATAATAATTTTAGATGTAAATAAACGAATATTTGAAAAATTTCGAAAAATAGCCTTCTTCCTAGTTATTACAGCGCTTACTTTTTTATTGTTTCAAATTTTATACCTTTTTTTTTATCTAGAAAGTAATTTTAAATGATTTCCATTGATCATTTATTCGTTTCAGTACATATTAAGCAGATTCGAATATTTATAGTCCAAACTATACATTTGGATAAGTTTATATACAAATCAAGTGTTAGTTCAAACTAATAATGTATGACATATTAATTAATATCTAAAACCAATCATTCATTTTAATCAGTTCGAAGCAATACAAATGAATTAAAAGTTTAAAAAGATAAACATAAGTTAAAGTAAATTACAACTACAACCAAAGTTAAATGTTGTTTGCATAAAGTAATATGCAAACAAAACTAAATATTATTTAATTGTATACTGTTAAATGAACATTTTTTGTACCAGTTATCATGCAGTAATATATATATATAAATATATAATATTTCACAGATAAAAATGTAGTTGCATTAAGGATATAATTATTATTAAGGCAATTGGCTGTTTTCGTTTAGTGATCCGTTGCAATAAATTTACAACGAATTTGACCTTGTATGACATCTGTTGATTAGCAGGGGAAAATAGATAAACTATTAAAGACAAGTTGGAACTTTAATTTCTAGGATTCAAGTGTGTTAGTTAATTTCTTGAATTCAAGTTTCAATCGTGAAAATGTAAACCATTTTGTTTCCAAAATGAATGATTATTAAGAAAAGATGCAATTAGCTCTTGAATCCCTAATCTTGTTTCAGAAAATTTGATCCATGTGAGTAAACTCATCACAAAAATTGAAGGATTAATATTAAAACCTGGGAATTATAATTTCTAAAGAATATTTGATACATATTTACATCGTAAAAATAAATATTGAGGAAGTAGGAAAACTTATTTTAACTGAAAATTTGAAATAATGATTATTCATAATGTGCCGCTTCTTATTTACCGAGCAATCGATCAAATTCATTGTTTGATTCTTATTTATTTGAGGTTCAGTATTTTCATTATTAAAATGTACGGATATTGTACTACATTTGACAACTTTTTCCAGGAAAACTTTATTCATACATGACAGAAGTACAAATGATCTTGCCTGAGAACATATTATTCAAGTAAGTTATTCACAATTTGCTATACTAATTATGAAAAACCTCTAAATTTTTTATAATAAATTTACAAGTTTTTAATATTTTCACATTATTTGATCACTGACAACTGTTTTTATAAATTTTTATGATTACATTCTGTATTTTAACTATTAATGACTTAACAATTTTCGAAAAATTGACTACATGGAGTTTATAAATTTTGTTGAATGAAAGAATTCTTGAATTTTATTTTAATTAGGTTTTTTTTTTCAGTACATATTTCTGGTTCTTATTTTAATTCCTTACAATTTTCTTGTCTGGAATTAAAGGAAGATGAGTATTTGAACTATTTTATTGTATTTTGTTGGTAGTTTTAATCCCTAAATGTAGTTTTCATAAACTTTTATAGTAAATTTTTCAAATAATCAAATATCAAATAATTTTAAACCTATTTATAATTGAATAATTTTATTAAAAGGTTTAGAATTTAATAATATAAATTATTAAAAAAGATTGAATAATTTTATTATTGTAAGAATTGCACTTATCATATACCTAAAGAGAAAAGAATTAAATGAGATATATAGTAATGAATTACAATTTTTTTGTGAAATATTTTGTAATATTTTAATTAGTTTAAAATGTACTGAAATACTTGATATTTAATGCATCTATTATAACAGGGGTTTTAGGATGATAATTTGATGAAGATGTAAATATTTATTATCTTTATTTGGCTTGTTTTTTACTCGATGGTGACTTTTTGCATTCGAGGACTAATTAGATCAATACCTAAAAGACAGTTTAAATTGGGTTCTGAACTAGAACAAATCTCTACGATTGTTTCGGAAGAATATACATGAACAAATGAAATAAAGGTAATTTTTCTGTTAAAAGTCTTTGATATGCACTTTAAAAAAAAAAAAATAATAATAATATTTAATCTGGCCGGTTCACTTCTTTGCGTTACTCTGTGACATTGACTGGGGAGGATCTCTTTAGTTGCCCCTCTCTTTTTGACGTTCGATCCAGGGAAGACTTTCGAGCCCTATCGCCTTCTGAATTATACTGGATTACTGGCTACTTCAATACTGGCTACTTCAATATTGTACTGGATTGCCAGACGCCTCATGCAGGAAAAGACGATGTTGGAAGTAATTTAGAATATATATATTAGTTTTTTTTAAAAAAAATAGTGAAGAAAAGTTATAATACTTATCCGTCAATTTCTATTATTTAATTTATAAAACGAAATCATTCTTTGTTTATAGGTATGAGGTAAATAAATCATTTGTTTTATTTAAATCTAGTGAAATATTTTAAAAATTATGCTCTACACTTCACAAAATTTTCCTCACACACAAAGAATTTTATTACATATCAAAAAGTAACAAAATATTAATCTTAATAAATGTCGGTATTTGAATGCTTCATTTGACAAAACGATTGAAATTTCACATTCGGAATTTTATTCAATTTTAATCTCAAATCTGAATATAATATATGATATATTCAAAGCAAATTCTTCGTATAATAAGAATTAAAACCACTAAAACTAAATATATAAAAAATTTAAACTAAACTCAGTGGCACGACAGCCCTTTGGAGCCAAGGCCTACATGGAACATATCTGTTACCGTGACCGATGGCTCTGGGGTACGAAGCATATTGCCCTGTTAGGTTGTCAGTCTAACACGAAGCCCCCAGTACTTAGTTTCCAAGCATTCTTGGTATTCAGTTTTATTCAGTTTTGCACTTCCCGAGGAAATAACCTTTGACCTGAACCTTTTGAGCGCGAAGTGCTACCACTATGCTATAAGACTTTTTAATATAAATGATAAAAATTTACAATTTTCTCAACTTCTTCTTTTATGGAGTTATTTGATTTCATAAATTAAGTGTTCATTTACCGAGAAATATAACTATTAAATAAAATTCGGAAATATTTTGCTAGATTCATTAATTCATCTAATACTTCATTTAATAGTTATTACCATTCACTTATGGTCTCCTAAATTGCAACACAAAGAAAGACAAGAGATATCACAGCAAAATTTATTTAGTAGATAACATGTTACATGTTGATCAAGTATCAAATTATTAAATTTATAGATTTTTATGAAGTGCGGTTCCTGCTAAAATCAGTAGCCAGAGTAGCCGTCATTATTGGAGATGACCGCTGCCACATGCCTCGGCATTGATTCAAAAATATTTTGAATGTGTTCTTGGGGTACAGTAGCTTAGTACAAGCAGCTTCCACACGTTGCCAAAGTAGATCTGGTGTGACAACTGGGGATATAACCTAGGTAAATCATTGAGCAATCATGCATCACATGTTTTCTATCGGCGAAAGATCCAGAGAGCGAGCCGGCCAAGGAAGCAATTCAATATGGCTAGTGACGAAGAACCCTTGGACAAACCTTGCCAAGTGTGGTCACTCATTATCTTGTTGAAATATGCTGTGGACAAGCCCTGAGGGTAAGGAAGGACAACTGAACAACTTGGAGATATAGCGCTGGCTGTATAAAGTAGCAGAAAAGCGTACTGAGGAGTTCGAGAGTGATACCCAATACCGACCCATACCATAATACCCAGAGTAGGACTAGTGTGGTGATGCATAACGCAGCTGTTCAGCATCCTCTCTCCACGGTGTCTCCAGACTCAAATGTTGTTGCCCATGTTGTTGCAGACAGAAGCGCGACTCATCACTTACGACAATTTCATTCCATTCTGCCATTCACATCCTTCTCTCATCCCATTATTGGTGATAGAAAGTCTGTGGTTCAGCGTCAAGGGTTGACGGAGCAATGGACGTGTTGCGGACAGACTAGTCTGCTGTAAACGGTGTCGAATGGTATGCGCAGACACTGGATGATGCATTACAGACTGAATATACTGTGCTATGGTTCGTGATGTGGCTTAACGATCCATCACTGCCTTGCGCACAGTTTGGGTGTCATCACTTGAAGTCGTGCACTGAAGTGGATGCGATCGAACAAGTCAGTCCGTCGTACCCATCTGCATCTAAAGATCACATATTCGCATTACAGTTGTTTGGTTTCGTCCAAGGCGAGAACTGATTTCCCTGAAAGATAACCCACAATCTCGTTAGGCCACTATCCTTTCTCTGTCGAACTCAGATACTTGATCAAAAACTGATCACACTTTTCTACGAGTCATAGTTAATTGGGTTTTTTTTTTTTTTTTTTTTTTTTTTTTTTTTTTTTTTTTTTAAAAAAAAAAACCACAAGTAAAACACAATTGCTGACTTGAAATAGTCGAAATCTCCAAGCTTTAAATAGCGTTATGAAGTGGAGCCACATGCGCTCGTGATGTGAGTCTGCGCTGAAATTCTAATCATTTGCATATCTCAACTCAGCTAATGCATGTTGTAAATTTCATGTTATTTCCATGCTTTCTTCAGGGTGTTGCATTTACGGTGGCCAGCAGTGTACAGTTCAATATAATTTTCAAAGCAATTTTTAAATGTTAAACAGCATGTAGTAGTATTACTTTTGGGTCACGTTAGAGATATTCAAAAGTTACGTAGCATCTTTAAAGGAGAAGTGGAATTACGAACTTGCTAATTTTTCCTGATACAAGTTATACATAGGTCCTAGTTATGTTCAGATTAAATTCAGAAAATAATGAATAGAACACAATATATATCCATACATAAAGCGATATGAAAATACTCTGAATCAGCTCATTTTAATGCATATGAAGGGTTGCATTTAAGATTTTTAGTCTATTTTCCTATTCTCGGCCTACAATTCCAAACACAATATAAAGTTGGATTACTAACATTTGCCCTCTTTAATAAACTCCAATTTTCATTCTTTTATTTATAATTAAATAAAAGGTAAAAATTTGACTAGTCTAAAAATCAATTTTCTACTATCTGAAGATTCATGGTTCTATTTTTCACAAACATCAAATTAAAAGCATCTATTAATACAAATCAATGTAAATTCAACAATAAAAACTGTAACAAAATTCAGTTTTGCACTATCTTTCCAGTGCTTTCTTGAAGAATGTTCATTATACTGTCATCATACCTTTGTAAAATAATTCATAATACCTTTGTAAATAATGTATTCTAAAGTATGATATTTATTAATGAAACGAATTTTTATCTTATAACATTCAACAAAACATTTATTATTCTAGCAATGTTTGGTTTATTCATTTTAGGGTTTTTTCATGATTGATTTTTTTTATCATTAAATATTATACAAGATACAAGTTGATATGTGTTAGCACCGTACTGTACCTTTAGTTACCAAGTACTGCTTCCCCATCACACACAATACCAATTCATTAATTTTAATAGTAGTATACAGAGTTTGCTAAGTCTCTGACTCCCAGAGCTAATATAAATCACATCATAGTTCATCTACAGTGGTAATTTTACAAATTTACATACTATTTTAAATATTTACATAAATTTATGATTCCTAAAGTATATATCATTATAATACTTTATGATGAAATGAAAACTAATTTAATATTATATAGAAGTGAAAACTAATTTAATATTATATTAATCTTTTAGTATGACAAACTGGAAAATACACTAACTCCTTAATTAATGTAAAATAAATTTCAAACTGCAAGTCTGCTTCATCGCTGTTATCAAAGAACCAGGAGTTCGTGGTATTTCAAGGCTAAGTATTTATATTCTTATTCCGATTTTTTTTTATTCATTATCTATTGTAGTGATAATTATTTTCTGAAAATCCTATAGTTCAAATCATGGAAACTGCTTTTTTCATACTTGTATACTGAAATTTTAATCATATTTATTTCGATTATTTTTCGCAAATAAAACAATTGCATACTTCTTTAAGAATTCATTCTTTTGAAGGTTAAAAATCAATGTAATTATTTATATAGTAACAGTTTTGGCTCTTTTAAATTTAAAAAAATTAAATAAAGAATGACGATGCTAAGAAACAAAAAAAGCTTAATATTATTCAAAATAGAAATTTAATTTAATGTAATACCAGGATTATTTAATGTATTACCAATCAAATAATATTTACTATTTTTCACAGAGAAATGGTACAAAACTTTAAAATTTTCCATTTTATAAAAGATATTTCTATTGGAATAATCTGTACATTTAAAAACATAAAAGAACCTTAATTTATAATTTTAAAATTAAAAGATTATTACTGCGCCTAACTTCATTTTACTTTTTAATAAATGCAATCAGAAAAAAAATAGACGTTTAAGCAACAATCTTTCATAATTATAAGACGCTTAAGCATTTCCTTGCTTTAAACCCTAAAAGAGAGAAGGTGTAAAGAAAATAAAAAATGGTTTTTAGTTATGCTTGAACAACTTCTTACCAACATTTTTCCATGATAACTATTATTATGTCCCCCAGATAGCCTACGTGTTTGGCTGATCAAAAGCCCAGTCAGATTTCTGTTTAGCCTATAAGTCACAATTAGAACATGTATTGAACTTTGAAATGAGGCGTTTTTCTTTTAAGACGTTAATAAAACATATAAATTTCCGTTTATTTCCAAAACCCACTTCTCGGTGTTGTATATTCAGTATCAGATGACCACACAGAGCTTTTGATAAAATATTGTATATACTTTATCATTTTAATAATAGTCTTTTTTTAGTACGCATAAATATAAGAAAGTACAATTGTGAATCAATGTACACATAAATATAATAAAGGGAATGAAAGAATTTGTTAACACAATCACAGGTTATTTTATTTTATTAAAAAATGTCAACTGCTAATAAGAAACAAAATCTGATATTTAATATTTTGGTGAACTTTTATGTATACAATATTTTTTTTATCGGAATACAAGTTATATTTAATATTATTTAATTATGAACCACGATTTTAATTAGAGTTGATGTTTTTATTCGTTTTAAAATTGTTTCATTACAACATTTTATTGTCTGACGTTATAATACGTTCTTAGTTCTCCAGGAATATATTGTTATTTATCAATCACACTTATTCTTTTTTTGAAAAATATTTTCTCAGAAGGAATCTTTTTTTTCCCCCTTCTTCTGATCCTTTGTTTTAGTTTTTAATATCTCAGAATCGTCGCTTAAGTTACGAAAGTGTTCAATAATTGACTCAGAAGATTCTGTCTTGTGTTTTTCCTGTTTAGAAGGAAATATCTTCAGAACTTTAGAGTCCTTTTGAAGATCAACACTTTCATTATCTTCTGGAGTATTTTCAAGAAATCTTATAACAGAAGTTTTTGGGAAATGTCATCTCTTAAAGTAAAGAGTATAAAATTTAAGTATTATTTTATAGAATTGAACAAAACAGATTCATTGATGTATACTGATTTGTTACGTAATCATTCGAAACAATAAAATCATAATCTGAACTTCAAGTCTTTTTCCGTTTATAAGTCACGCTTACAAATATGAAAAAAATTCAAATGATATATCAAGAGAGAGAAATAATTATAAATTATTTATACTGTATGTTTAAACAAATAAATGAAATCTTGTGGTTGAATTGGATAATAATATGTATTGCATAAACGGATATGTAATTCATAATTATTTCTTTTCAACTAATATAATTTTTTTGGAATAGTTTATTTTACTATTTTTCCCGAAAGTAACTAATTCATATTTTAAAAAGATTAAAAAAGTTTATTTAAGATGAGGTAAAATATGCTTTGTAAAATTATCGTGGTTATTGTCATGTTTTAAAAAATAGCAAAATAAAATGAATTCAATATAAAAAAAAACAAGAATTTTTTTTAAAATGTAAGAAACAATATTTTATACATAAAGCTTTGATTATAGAAATGCGGCATGTCCAATTTTGTTGTTTATAAAGATTTTTTAATCTTAAAAATTTATGAGTATAAACAATGATAAAAACATTCATCAAATTTGGCAAAACGCTGTCGCTAAATAAAATAATGAAAAAGGTTTTTTACCGAGGTAAAAAAAAAAACAAATCATAACAGGAAACACAAAAATGAAATCGTATCATGAAATCTACTATGCCAGGTAATAATCGGCATCAGTATATTAATGCAAACATTCAAATTAATTTAACTAAAACATTTTTCAAGCTTTAATTAAAATTATAGTTCAGAAATACAAACCTTAAATCAAGAGTTTCTTCGGGTATTTTAATATGGGGAGAGCATGTTTGAGCACATGACGATTTTTTATGTGCATGAATTCTGATTGGATATCTATAATCTTCAAATGGTCTAGTGACTTCGTCATTTTGATCGTAATAGAACAGGACAAAATAAGTATAGTATTTGACAGTATTTTTATCAGCAAAATTTCGAAGGCAACTTCTTTCCTGAAGGGTTTTTGGTAGAATTTCTTTCGTTTTCTCTGCTTAAGATTAGTGAACGTTCACTAGTTTATTTTTTATTTCAGTAATATTTCCAGTGTTTTTTGTAGTAGAACTTTGTTGAAAATTCTTTTTAAGTTTTGTTTTGGGCAATATTTTGGCACCTTCTTGTGCTTTGTTTTTGCAATAGTTTTTTCATTCCCCGTCTGAGCTTTCGATGTTGATATATCTTTTAATTTTTTTTTGAGAGAAACTTCTTGAAAAATCCTTTCTTTTTTACCTTGTTGTTTTTGCGACTTTTGTGAGTTTCATGAAAGCTGTCAGTAAAAGAAAAAAAGTTGTTATTTATCGGAGGCCATTACACTTAACAACTTTTACTTTTCTGTTTTCATTGATTTTTCTGTCAGTAGATAAAATTAAATTTCCTTAATAAAATTTTTCGCATTTTTTAAAATAATTTAAAACGATTTCATAAATTTAATGATAAGAAACTTTGATTTTGAAATGCTTGTTTTAGTATTCGGTTATTCATCTTATTATAATTAAATTTAGTCCAAAATATCTTATGACATGCTTAAAATATATTAACATACTTTAGTAGTTTGAGTATGAAAATTTCATGAATTTTTAACAATTGATGATAAAATAAATAATTAGCTTCCTTATAATCCATCAATATTCTGAAATTTATTGGCAACAAAAAAATTTTTCTAAGATGACGCAATTGTAGAGTAATAAATTATTTTCCGGAATAAGCTTACGCCTCTAAATAATAAATCTAAACCTGATAAATGAAAAACTTAAAGGACATTAATTTCGTAAATGTAAATACGAATTCCAAAAACTAGCAACATGAATTCTAATGTAATCATGAAAACATTCGCAAAAAATATATATAAATTATAAAATATGATTTAAATGTTACAAATAATTTTCAAAAAGAAAATATGGGAACAGCATTTTTTCGAAGGCAAATGAAAATTTTAAAATATTTAAGCTAGTAATTAATTTGAGAAAATTTAAATGTTACCTAGTAATTTTAAAAAAGAAAATTAGAAACGGCTTTTTTTGAAAATGTAAATACAAATTTTAAAATACTCAATAAATTTATAATTAATTTAGGAAATTTTTATTTTAATAATAAAATTATAAAAATTGAATAAACAAACTAAAAATACGTCGGTATAAGGATATGCCGATACAATTTTAATCAGTAACTTTAAACAATTATTGCTGAGTAAAAATAAGATTTAAAGTAATGAAAAAGAACACAATGTGTGGAATTTAACCCAAAAGGTCAAGAAATTTGTAGAATACACAAAAAAAAAATATGTGTGAACTATTTTCGCAAAAATTCTTACAAAATCTGAAAATAGATGATCTAAATTTTCTCACGATGACGTACATAATAGGGATACCAAAATAGAATTTTATATTTTTGATCTTTAGGACGTAGTAAAAAACCATGTTTCCAGATAAACAAGAATATCGACCAAAAAAATCATCAAATCCAAACATCATTATGATGGATTTTACGGCAGCTGTGCCAAATTCTATCCAATCTTATCTAACATTAGTACTAGATAATTTCATTTTGAATAAATTTTATAAAATCTTTTTAATAAATTCTATTTTCGCCCATCACCTTACTGTCAACTTTTTTTGCCACAACTTCAGTTTAATACATTAGACCTAAAATTAAATTTTGGCAATTTTCTATTTCTAATAATTAATCTAAAAAAATAAAATACATTTGCCACAAAAAGTCTGAGTACAAACGCATAGTAAACATTCTAGAGAGTATAAAAGTACATTAAAGTGTCAACATTTACTTAATTTTTTACATATATTTCATAACACTCAATTAAATATCAGTAACAATTTCAGGATGATAACGCACATTGTTTCAAAGTTATAATAATAATAATAATAATAATTTAAAACTACACAAAAAGTTATCAGAAAAAGTTAGCGTTCAGCAACAAATTACAAAAATATTTAATTTAACTAATTTTAACTAATTTTCACATTATAACCTCCGTGAGCTTGTATGAAATGAAATATTGTCTGCATTTATTTATAACTTCTTGTTAATTTTATCTCTTGTAGAATCACCAAATAGAATAAAATTTATCTATGGTTGCCACGATACAATAGTATTTGCAAACAAGTAAACTTAAAATGGATTCTAAAGGAAAAGAGATAGTTCTGGACATAAGGAAAATCATCTTAAGACTAAGGAATGAAGGGAAAACTCTTCGATCAATTGGCAAGATGGTTGGAATCATTCTTCTATCCAAAGAGGGATCAATAATTACAAGTCATCGAAATCTGTTATTTCAAAGCCTTGGAGTGGCCGTCATCTAAGCTGACTTTACAAGAAATGAGATACATCATGAAATCCGTACTTTAAATCCAAAGATTGCTGATTCTTAAATGATAATTGATATTAGAGAAAAGTTTAAAAAATCTTTTCATGAAGAGGCAATGCGAAAAATATTGAAAACATCTGGCTATCACTGCCATGTATCTCGTAGAAAGTCAGATATTTAAGCTGTCAATAAGCAAAAACGTTTAAATTTTGACGCTGAGTAATTAAATAAACCTTCTGAGTTTTGGGAAAAAGTAATAAGGTAGTTTAATATATAATACAATAAATTTTATTTTGAAAATATTAATTAGTTATCTCATCTTAAACTTATTTAATTTCTAAGACTAATTAGCTTATGCAATGAAGAAACACATATAAAAGTGTTTTTAAACACTTGGACATTACAATATCCTTAAAGGAAAAAATAAAATTTTGAGAAAATAAATTATTCATATAGACCAAATTATTTTATCCAAAACTAATCCTATTAGAATCTTTTGCTTTAATGACATATGAAATAATTAAAATTATTATATTAAATTTCAGAATGAGATATTGTAAGGTTGATTGATTTCGCAGAAAAAATTTCATAAATTCACTTACCCAGATTGAATTGCACTTTTCTTTCGAAAATGCTTTGCAGTCCAATTTGAAATCGCAGAACCAGATGCAACCCTACAAAGTGTTTCAAAACGTTTCTTTTTGACAACACAATTTTTTTTTTCCATCATTGAAAAGTGTTTATCCTCATTTAACATATTCTTTAAACAGAAGGACTTATTAAGTTGTTTCATTTCATTCTTTTTCTGAGTATTCTGAGTTTTTTCACATATTTCACAACTTTTTGTTTGTCATTTCATGTTTTGCAATATTTTGCTTTCCGCTTCATTAAGAGATCCTTTGATCGAGATTCCATACATCTTCTTGTATTTTTTGTCCATTAGATCTTTTCTTTTTTTATCTTTAAATAGATAAACTGACTTTCACCAATTAGCACTTATTCTCTTACCATTGTCTGTAAGCTCTACAAGCTACTGTTAATTAAAAAATGGGCATTGTTTTCAACTGACTTCAATCTGTAGGACAATTCTGAGTAGTTTTCGTTTTTGTCATCACTCGAACCGCAGCCTGCATTTTGCATTCTAAGACACGACGCAAAACGGAAATCACATTTTTATTGTCCGTAATCACATGTTTGAAGTTCATCCTTTTTAGTATGTGTAAAACTGTTCTCGTAGTTGAAATATATTGGTGTCATAAATAAATTTTCATTTTAAGAAGATGCTCTTTCATCCAATCTTAATTCAATACCATTTTCTTCTGTAATAGCATTCTCATTTTTGTTCAGATTCATTTCTTTTGTTCTAAGGTGTTCGTGAATAACTTCATCTTCCTGGATTTCAGCATTCTCCGATTCAGTCGCCAATAAGTTATTTCTTTTTATTTAATTTTTGTACATTAATGTTTTGAAACAAATCGTTAACTGTCACTGCTTTTCTTTGCTATTTATTGAAGTGCTAACAGCATTTATGGAGTTGAAAGTACTGATTTTGCTGCTCAATTTTGCTCACGATAATTATGTGTCAATATCAATATCAAACATTTTATTGTGAGACTATAAATTACTGCAATTTTTTTCTTCTAACGAAGAAATTTTCTCATCATTTTCATAAATTTAACTTAACTGTAAGATATCATTAAGGCTAAGATTTTTACTTACTTTAAAATCCTCGTCTCTTCATTACTTATAACATTTCTATATTTCATTATATCTAATGAACGATATGTTTTATTATCACATTTTTTTTGTATTTACATGTAGAGTGTCGTCTTTTTCTTTCAGTAACAGAATTATTTCTGCGAAACAAGTCCAATCGAAGAAAAAGATATTAAGTACAATTCATTCAATTAATTCAATAATATCCTATATTTCCCCATGTATAAATGCTAAAAAGAAATGCTTCAAATTAGAATTTAAAATATGAGATTAGTTAAATACACTCACACACATTTATTGTAATCATTAAATAAATTAATCTATGTACAGATTTGTTTATTAAATCGACATTTTAGGAAAGGTATGTCACTAATGTGAGGCAAAAAATGCTTAATACATTTTTTTCAATACTATTTGAAGTTTAATTGATTAGATAATTTATAGATCATTCATTTAGAAAGGCTAATGATTGATTTCACTACGTTTGATTCTTACTAGATCTTTACATTGTTTTGTTAGTCTTTTTTTTTCTTTTTTTTTTTTGTCCAAAAGCATGAAATTTTCCCAAGAAATTTTTGACACCTATAGAGTGAAAAGTAAAATACCAATAACTTGGAGTATATGACTTTAAAATTTTCTTTTGCTAGAATTACGCGAAATATCTTGAATATTTTATTCGATAAATGCTTTGTTCTCCTTTTCATTTCACAAATTTTCCAGTCAAAATTTTAAAACAGTAAAAAATTTTATTCTCTCTGCTTTATGAAGTTTAAATTTTGCAAATTAATTTTTAAATGATTTGTCATTTAATGTCTGTTTCGATGACTAATTTGATAATATATTAATATGTATATTTTTAATATTTTCTTCAAATCAAGTATTCTATTAAAAAATAATAGAATGCTTGAGTTGAAAATTGCGAATTCTCTAAAGCGTTTTGTTATCGACTCTTAATTTATGAGGATTTGAAAGCTTCACTTTACATAAGCACTGTTGTATTTAGTTTTCATGTATCTTTAATTCGTAGAATAATGCTTAAAGTATGGAGAATTGTGCTTCTGTTTAATTTCACTTAATGCTTGGTACAACATACTGAGTGTTTTCCCAAATTAACGAGTTGGTTTAATTGCTATTTAATAAATAATTTGAAACAATCAGAGGCATTAATAGTTAGTATATTCTTTCCTTGAATTGGGACCAATATTCCTATATTTATGAGGAAAAGCTTTACATTGATTTATTTAATGAAGCATCAATTAATAATATATTCTTACTGAAAGGTGTGTAACAATTATGGGAACATATTAACTTTACCAACTAAAAAAAAGTGAAAATAAGATAAAAAAAAAATTTTAATTTAGAAATTTTTTAATTATTACCAATGGGAATCAACCAAAAATACATTGATGCTAAAATTGAATAATCCATTATTTTGCGTCTATGATAAGTTGAAGATTCTGTTTACGTCATAAGAATATATAATATCTTTGCAACCACTTATTTTAGTTAGAGACCGCTTATAAAAATACAAAAATATTTTAAAAGTGCAATACTTATTTGTTTGTTATATCATAAAATATTTACTTTCTAATAATGAAGATCGAAATTAAGTATTCATCGTTGATGTACATATACTTGCAACATCCATTGTTATTCCTAATAAGTATTGTATTGTTTATTATCAAACAATGCATTTGTTATAATGTATAAAAGTTATTTTCATTGTTGAACTTCACTATGTGGCAATCTTCTGGAAGTCATTTATTGCAACTTACAAAATTCTTTTGTTATTTATTCATTCAGAAATTTTGATTATAAACTCTTAATTTTTATGTGGACTTCTCATATATGTCTAAAAACATACGTGATTTTTTAAGGAGTTAACAAAAATTTGTTTTCTGAAGAAGCTTTTAATAGTAGAGTGCCAAATATTCTATTTTTTGAAAAACTATTGTTTTATAAAACATGGTATTTTTCTTGGTCTTCAAGGCATTTTTTTTATTCCTTTTATGTTTGATTCATAATTTCTTTATTGAAATAAAATATGACATTTTGTATAATTAAATATATTAAAATAAACTTTGTCCAATTAAATTGAGGAATTATTTTACAATAAATTTTATATTTGTAAAAAAAACAGTATATTCAAATATTTATTACTTCTTATATATTTAGAATCCTTTATCGCTTTATATAATCTTGTTTTATAAAATACATATATGTTTGACTATATATGTGTATATATATGTGTGTGTGTGTTGTAATGGGGATGTCTAGAATAGTTTGTTGAATGAGAGCTGCACATTGACAAACAAAGTTATTTAATGAATCTAAGGTTGTTTACAGGAGTGTTTTTCATAATATCCTCGCTGATCTACACCTCCCGCGCGCAATGTCTGGGTAGATGAGTGGGCAGTAGCAGTGGCGCTGCAGTCTCTGGAGTATACAAACTTTTTTACTGGAGTATACAAACTTTTTTCATACTTTATCTTTTCCTGTGACTAAACTTAACTATCTTTTGGTCGTCATATTAGTACGGTTAAGTAATCGCTAAGAATATTTACCTTGAGCCATGATAAGAAATCGCTAAATTGATTGAATCACGCACATATTTAAATTTATTAAATAAATAAATTAGTTTATTTTTAATATTTAATATTTATTTTTATATAATAATGTTAAATCAATATTATTAATAATAATAAATTTAATAATTCAATAAAACTATTAAAAAAAACTTCTTTTCATAAAAATATTTTAGTAAATGAAAACAATAAATTTCATGCAAAAGGAAGAAGCTTAATATCCATCTTCTGTTATTCATTTGTGGCTTGGATCGAATCCAAGATTCAAAGATCAACAAGACCAATTTTCATTTTGAAAGACCTTGACAAACTCTAAACCACAGATAGCTTTGTATATTCAGTACTTGAAATAAAATAACAAATTTAGAATGTGAAAGAATACATATTACATCTATTTACATATCCATTTACTTAAAGAAAATTTCTCTTAGATAATTACATCTATTAAAATAGTATAGCTAAAAAAATGACTGAAAAGGTGACTCTCTCTTCCTTTTGTATCTAATTATTTATCGATTTTAAAATTATTTTCAATTAATTTTTATTTTTCATTGATTTGTTTCAGTGGGTATTTAACAGCTTTGTATGTTCGTTATTTTTTAAAACAATCAGAAAAAAACGAATCTTTAAAATGAAAACAGAATTAGTATTCAAGGAATAAAGACAAAATTTCCCTTAATTTCTGCAGCAGGATTTATATTAATTTGTGTTAATAAGCGATAAAACTAATTTGACACGTGCAGAAGAAAAATAAAAAATCTTCGAATAATAAAAAACCATTTCTTTAAATTTATCGAATACTTTATTAAGAAATAACTAAAACTTTTCTAAAGATCTTCTTTTAACTATCAAATGGATGGAATTTTTTCTAAAACATCAATAACTAGTTTTCAATAATGTGGCAATAATATGAAGTTTCATTTGCTATAAAGAATCATTGATACAACGATATTGCCTTTCTAAAGTTTTCAAAACTTTAGAAAGGCAATGTCGGTCTGCTTCTTCGACCCTATCAATTAATTAAAGTTCAGGTTGATTTGAAGGCTAACTTCGATTATTCCGATATACATTCTATTAATTTCTCAATGTGAAGGTAATTATTAACTGAAAATCCTGTAGTTCCATTCAAAGAAACTACACGTTTCATTTATGTCATTTGTTTAAGTTTTAACCATTTTCAAATTCATTTATTCTTTATTACAATGAAAAGCAATTGCAAGTGTTTTTACAAATTCATTTCTTTGACATTTTTACAAACAAAATATTTATTTACTCATTTAGTTTATACAAATTTAAAAAAACTGAGTAAATTAAAAGAGTAATTATGTGAAGAAATAATTTTATAGGGAAATATTGGATGTAATACCAGTTTAATTTTCAGGATTCGTTTGGATGTTTCATCTGTGTATATATACATACTTGCACAAGTACGCACATATACACAGTCCAACTCATTTGGCCACATATATATAATTTTGCTTCTATAAACATGATTACATATTGTTTATATTTTAGCTTTATATTTTCTAGAAAAGTATATAAATTTTTAAAAATATTCCTCTGTTGAGATTGCATTGTGCATCAATGAAAATATAAAAGCACCATGAATTATTAACAATTTTACACTTCCCATAAAAAAATTTTTTCCATTGTTGCAATAAAAATACGAGGAGAAATTCCGAAAAGAGAAAATCTTCCATAATTAACAAGGCGACATCTGTCAATTGCTGGCTTTTGGTTATAAGATGAGTTTAGGTGTAGGAAATAAAAAAAAGCGCTTTCGTTATATTTGAACAGCTCTTTATTAGTCTTTTCGGTGATAAGTATTTTTCGCTTTCACATAAATATTTTTTGCTTTATCGCCATAATTAGGCAGCATTTTTAACTAAAAATAAGACTGATTTGCTATTTTTATATTCAGAATTATCTCTAGATTTTTGTTGACCCTATAGGCCACAGTTTAAATATTCATTATATTTTAAAATCTTAAAAAAGAAAAATAAATTTTCGTTAAATTCCTAAATACACTATTTTATGGTATATATTTAACTTCATGTGACATCGTAGTATTTTCTAAAATATTTTACTTTACAATTTTAATTATATTTTTATTTTAAAATTTTTTAAAATACATCCAAGTTTAAGAATATGAAAAAACATCATTTTGTTTTATTTTATTAAATTTATAAGCTGCTAATAAAAATCAGAGACTAAAATTTGATGCTCTTTTGTTTATATTTGTGTTATTATGTTTTTTTTTTAATACTTGTGTTGACTTTTTTCTTTTTTAAATCGGAACTCAGAAATTTATATGTATTAATATTTTTTTTTCTTTTATAATTATTTTCATTACAACACATAAACTCCGGATTATCTTTCTCTATTATAAACTCAGAACTCTTCAGGAGAATATATTGTTATTTATCATTGTTTGAAAAATAATTTCCCGGCCTCTTTCTTTCTTGGAAGGAATCTTTTTTCTTTTCTTCATTTTCTGATCCTCTGTTTTACTTTTTAATTTCTCAGAATCTTTGCTAAAGTATCGAGACTGTTCACTGGTTGACTTAGATAATTTTGTTGTGAGTTTTTCCTATTTAGAAAGAAATATTTTCAAAATTTCAAAATCCACTTTGAGATCAACCCTTTCCTTATTTTCTGGAGAATTTTCAAGAGCTATCTTAAGTGACAGACTTTCTTGGGATACTTAGCCTCGAAAAATAAAGAATATAAAATTTATAAATTTTCTTTTGTAAAAATTAAAAAAAACAAAAATGTATTGATTATGTTACGTAACCATTAAAAATATATAAAATCGTGATATGAACTTCAAGTCCTTTCATTTGCAAATTACAGTCTTGAAAGTGAAATAAAATTTAAAATGTATAAACGTGAAAAAGAGAGTGAGAAATAATTATAAATTATTCATTCTGTATGTTAAATAAATAAAGGAAATCTTGTGCTTGAAACTGAAAATTGCATAAATTCATATGTAATTTGTATTACTTTCTTTCAAATAAAAAATAATGTTTAATAGCTTACATTACTTTTTTCTTGATAATAAATTATTATATAATGAAAGAAAATATTAAATTTTCTACATTGCTTTTTACGATGATTAACAAAATTCATCTAAGATGAAGTAGAATGTGTTTTTAAAATATTATCGTGATTATTGTCAATATAAAAAAAAAGAATTATTATCTAGGACCTATATATAGTAACATAATATCTAAAATAATTAAATAAATTAAGTTAATCATTTATAATGAAAAAAATAATATTTGGTACACATACGGTGCTGGTGTGTACCGGACAAATGGATGTCTAACGGATTTAGAATACTCTCTCATCACCAAGTGCCTGGTAATTTTGAGCCACGGTCACGTGACGAGGTTACACCTGAGCTGGTACCCTCCTCTCCACATCTACGCTATACCAATACCACATACCAAATAATTATTTATAAGGAATTTTGGTATTCATAAATTTTAGTGTTTCATGCGATGAAAAAAAATTTCTTCAAAGTTGGCAAAATATCATCGTTAAATATCAGTCATAAAGGATATTCTTACAGAGTTGTAACGAGTCAAGGCAAAGATCAGATTAGCGCATGCGCGTCTACATCTGCCGCCTCCTCTTCCCCTCCCGATTATGTTTTTGTTTATTTTTTTATTATTATGTAGAGTTCTCAGAGAGACAGCACACTGGAGGTGTGTTTGTGGCTGTGTCCGCCGATTATAAAGTTATGTTTGTTTTGAAAATTATATTAAGATTATGTATATATTAAAATTTGTTCTCATCAATAAATTGAATTAATTTAAATTAAAATTGTCACCATTTGCCTTGCCTCTACGCTACGCTACAAGAGACAGCAAATTATGGCATGAAACGAAATAACAAATGAAGTCCTATGGCCAAAATTATTATATCAAATTATTATTTTAATTAAAATTTGCATTAGTATATAAATGTAATAAGCAAAGAATTACAGGTAAGAAATACAAACCGTAATCAAACTACTTTTTTTCCGATGTTTTCGTTATGATGGCTGCATTTTTCAACAAATGTTTCAATTTTTTTAAGCATGTATTCTGATAAAATATCTATAAGCTTAAATAAGCTTGAGATATTGTTATTTGGGTCAGATTCGATTCGGACTAAATAAATGCAACATTTTTTTTTTTTGTTAGCAGAATTTCGATGACAATTGTTTTTCAAAATAGTTTTTGACAGTTTTTCTATTGTTTTCTCTCCGCAGATTTTTCTGTTATTTCGCTGTTTCGTATTAGTATTATTCGCAATCTTTTTTTGCTGTTAGAATTCATTTGAAAAATTATTTTTAAGTATTGTTTTGGGCAATATTTCAACACTCTTCTTTGTTTTGTTTTTGCAACCGTTTATTTTTCGTTTCAGTTTACAATGTTGATAAATCATTTGATTTTTTTAAAGGAATTTCTTGAAAAATTCCTTCTTTTTCATTTTATTATCGCAACTGCTTTTGTGGATATCAAAAGAGCTATAGCTAATGGGATAAAGTTTTAATTTATATGTTTCAGGAGAAAATATACTTAATATTAAAAAATTCATTTATCTATGAGTAAATAAAATTAAATATCATTCATAAAAAAACTAATTTTTCAATAACAATTTAAAACATTTTATTAATTTAATTATAATTAACTTTATTTAAAATGTTCTTTTCAGAATTCGAATATTTATGATTTCATAATTAAGTTCAGTTCAAAGTATTTCATCATGGACTTATAATACACCAATAAGCTTTAGTCGACCAAAGTATGAAAGTTTCAATATTTTTTCAAAAGCCATATTATAATTTTTCGTTTTGACTATTAAACTATTACCAACATGAATGTATTATCCAATCCCATAAAGAAAAACTTTTCTTTCAACTTTAAACGCCAATATCAATTTAACAACATTAAATGTTAAACTCAATTTTGGAAATTTTCTAATTCCAATGATTTTAATGAAATAAAATATGTAAAGTTTAGTCAGTCCAAAAAGTAAAAGTAGTTTTTGTAAAGTTTGTCGATAATCACGTGATATTCCTAAAATATCTAGTTTGCTTAAAGGAAATCAGCTGATTGTATTTACTGAACCAGAAGATGTGTATCCTTGTCTTAAATTGTTTTTAAGGACTCCTTTTCTGATCAAATTTAACTGAAAGTAATACACATACTACAAAATCCATAATGCACTGTTATTGCCTATTTTAAATTTGGAATAATCAGAAATTTGAATTGATTGAGGGAATAAATTTTATGGGTTTAGATTCCATACCCAAATGGTTGATTTATTTTAATTATTAACTTTATTCATGTTAATGATTAAACAAACAATGTAATAATTTATTGAGTTATATTAAAAAATTCAATCAGTTTGTCAATTATTTACAATGAATCAACATAAAATACTTCAAATTACAAAGAAACTTTTCTTAATATTATGTAATACCTCATTAATGAATTAACGGCAGTCTGGCATTAATATGGAATGTTGATATCCATATATATATATATATATATATATAATATGTTTTGGCAATAAAACTAATCGCCAAATTCATATTAAAATATTACTGCCCAAGAAAAACTTGATCTTGCTTGTGTATCACAGGTGCGATGTCCACAGCACCTACCAGAGCACTAAAGGCAATTCTGGACCTGACTCCACTAGATTTCTTCATATGCAGCGCTTCCAGAATAACTGCATATAGAATGAAATTGCAAAATCAGTGGTGTGATAAGCCCTCTTCTGGAGGTCATACTACTATTACCAAAAAAAATCAACCACCCAACTCTCCAAATGCCTTCAGATAGCATGGAAAGAACATACGTGTTTGAAAGATCATTCGAGGTAGTTTTTCTTACCAGAGAAGAATGGAAAAACAGCACGATTGAAATAAAAAGCAATGATCTTATCTGGTTTACTGATGGATCAATAAAAGGCAACCTCTCAGGATTGGGGATCTATGGCATGGCACCAAGATTCAGTCTTTATAAAGGGCTTGGGGAACATGCCACTGTCTTTCACGTGGAGGTTCTTGCTATCGCCAACTGTCTGCAGATAAATTAAAGCTACCAAGGTAAGCGTATTCTTAATTTCAGCGACAGTCATGCTGCATTGATGGCTCTCTACACATTCCAAGTCAAATCAAAAATTGTAATGGAATGCAAAAATCTCCTTAACGAACTGGCAAATGGGAATAAAATTATTCTTATTTGGGTGCCAGGGTATATAGGAATAGAAGGTAATAAAAGAGCTGATGAACTTGCAAAACAGGGATCCTCTTTCAATCCAATAGGAATGGAACCCTTTTGTGGGATCAACATGAAGACTACAAGGAAGGCAGTTCAAAAATGGGAAAAACAGGAGATGAACAAAGTTTAGCGTGATTCTCCTGGACAGAAACATGCAAAAAGTGTGATTTTCAACTCATCTGAGAAAATTGCATCTGAAATTCTTAGACTCCCAAGATTGAAGACTCAAGCAATTGTAGGCTTTATTACTGGGCACTATTATTTCAGAAAACACCTTCATACAATGGGACTTTTTAAACAGGGACCAATTTGTAGGAAATTCCACGCAGGGGTAGAATCAGCTCATCATATCCTATATGAGTGTGATGCTCTTGCCCTTACAAGATTCACTACTCTAGGTAATCCATATCCTAAAGAGTTACACCTAAACTCCATTGAGGGCCTATCAGACTTTATAAACAAAGTAGGTGACCCAAGACAATGGAACTAGGAAAAAATTGGGCTTGGAGCATGGTAAAAAATGCAACAATGCAGAGGTGCCACATATCTGACAAGTTCAAGAAGAAGAAAACTTGATCTTGACCTGAAGTACTTAGTTTATCAGTATGGAGCATGAAGAAAATTTGAAAGGAAATATGGTCTTACGTGATAGTTTACTGGAAATATCATGCTATTAAAAATAATTAGTTTTCAATAAACACGTGAATAAGAATTTTTCTAGTTATAGCTTACATTTGTTGTTATGACATCTGGGGCAGCATAAAATTGGCTGCAGGATGGTTAATACACAAGTACCGGAAATAGTTTAGTTTCCATTGTGACATAGGTTGTAAATAATTTTACAAAAGAAAGATAATTCATATACAGTAGAAGTCCGATAATCCGGCACGTTCGGGACCGGCTCGGTGCCGGACTACCGAAAATTCCGGACTATCGGACGGTAATTATAAGAACAATAGGTTAATAATTAAACTACAAATACAGTATGCAAATACATACAACAAAGTTTATTTTACATCTCATATAATGTATGTACACGTACTGTAAAACATATTTCACTTAGATTTAAAAAAGTCATGAATGTCTTTTTGTTTTCTTGACTTTTGACGTTTAGTTTAAAATTCATTTCTAATGATATGGAAATCAATAATTTCTGAAGCACTGTACTAGCCTCAGCAAAAGAGATAAACTTATTTAGCTGCAGCTTTTGCCCAGCTGATTTTTCCTTTTCTTCCATTTCGGCATCTGAGTCACTTTATTTAGGCTTAGGTTTTGAAAACATGGTCACCCTGTGTACAGTTAGAACGGAAATCACTTTTTTTATAAACAGTTTCAAAAGTTACGTTTACTATTGACTAACCGGCCGCTAATTGTTTCCGAACAATACCGAGCGCTTCCGGATGATCTCGAACCACTCAGAAAACTTCCGAATAGCTCTCGAGCTTTTTATTTCCTTTACAGACATACTTTGGGAGAAAACCAAAATTTTTACAATTTTCCGGAGAGATGCCGGACTATCGGGCATTCCGGACTGTTGGATGCCGGATTAATGGACTTCTACTGTATTAGGTTGGGGAAAAAGTAATCCATTATTTTTTCGGTAGACGTCTGTAGTGATCTATATCTCGTGAGGTATCTATCAAACAATTTCAGATTAATGCTCGTTGGAAAGGTGACATTTGACACTAAAATATCCTCTTGCGGTTTTTTGTTCGATTCATTCAGTTACGAGTACAAGATTTTAAAAATGGAAGACAACAAAGAGAAAATTCGATACATTTTCGTTTTTCTTTTGTGCTGGTGAAAAAGATAGCCGGGTGGCTAAAATTGTGAAAGGTGTTTATCGTCCTATATAAGACTGTAACAACCAGTTACGTACAATTTTTGTTTCTTCGATTCCGTTCGGGTATTTTTGATGTTAGAGATGCACCTCGCATGTGGATACAGCATCGTCGAAAATGTCTATAAAATACCAAAAATGATCAAAGTTAACCGCATG
This sequence comes from Latrodectus geometricus, assembly GCA_026290005.1. NCBI lineage: Eukaryota > Metazoa > Arthropoda > Arachnida > Araneae > Theridiidae > Latrodectus > Latrodectus geometricus. The sequence goes on from JAPDSC010026714.1 coordinate 36,839, forward strand.
TCAGCAGTCGTAACGCGCAAGACCTAAAAATCTACATGAAAACTGTTTTAAACCTTTTTACAAAGTGAATCCAAAAGAAGTTACATAAAGTTCATGTAAAAATTATGGATTTCTTTTTGCCCAACCTAATATTATTTGTTGGCTCCAGCTTTAAATTGAAGATTTTTATTTTAACATAAAATTGCATGTCATGTACATTCAGAGATGGATGATATATCTTTTATTTATTGTAAAACCTAAGAAAAAATTTTAATTTGCCTAAACTTTTTTCTAATAAAATTGGTAACCATAAGGGGCATGCAAGTTAAAATTATGTAATCGCACTTTTTTGTGATGCAACAGATTTACAAACAAAATTAAAAGTAGTTTCCTTTTTCAAAATAACAAAAATTAATATAAATTGTAATGAATAATAATGATTATTTCCTGCTGTTGATTCTTAAAGATAACAAAGTAAAAAACAAGTTTTTGCATGACTGTTGACAATTTTTAAATTTTCTTTAGCTTTAAAAATGCGTATCCTCTAAAATATTTTGTTATCCACTCATACTGTTTGTTTTCTAAAAATTTGTTGTATTAAGGTATTTTTTTTCTTAGGCAACTTTCTTATGTTTAGTAGATGATATGTAAAACAATTGTTGTTATGTTCAAACTCTCTTTATCTATTAGTTTGAATGAGATGTTGTCATCATTTAAATAAGGAAAATTGCTTCTTTTTCATTTCTTTCAATATTTGGTTTAAAATATTCAGAGTTCTTCCAAACAAAATACTCGGGTAAACTGTTTTTTATCATACATTTCTATAATTATTCAGGTCAATTTTATCTGCATAATATATATTGGTCAAATCCGAATAAATTTAAAACATTCCATAAATTATTTTTAAAGATATTAAACATTTATATTCAAAAGAATATATAATGCTTGGAAATATGGTTTCATCCACAATGATTATGAACAAAATAAAATGTCATTTTTTTTCTTCTATGCAATGTTTAAACATGAATATTATTTTCAAACATATTATGTTAATATGTATCTTGCTATTTTGAAATTTTTGAAATATTAAATAAAAAATGTGAAAGTTTTATTAAATAAGAGTTCATATTTAACAGAAATACCTTTATGTCCATTAATATTTGATAATTCTTTTGAAATCCAAGTGATTGAAAAGGGTTATTTCTTCTATAAAAATCAATATTTTCCAAATAATTCTGCTATCTCCAAATGAAAAGGTTATACAACAAAAATTGGTTTGACATGTTTTTCGAAACTCTGACAATTTTAATTCTAATTTAGACCAGGGTTCATTACTTCTGCTGAACTGAATCAGATTTTGAGGTTTTCATTTTATGCACAATTTGCTATAGTTATTTTATTAGCAATAATGAGCCTATGTTGCGGTGTTATTTTTAAAATAGTATTACACATATGAACATATTTTAATGAGTACTTTCATGAGTGCATAAATATATTTTCAACATTTTTCAGCCCTAATTTATGCTTTCATTTTATGTATTTTCCTTCGCTTATAAGTTGTACCCTAAGACAAATATCAAGATTTTGAGACTGATAATTACAAAACTACCACTTGTGCTTGAAATCGTTAATCATTTGTGTTGATACTGTGTTTTTGTGTAATTTGAATTTGTTAAAAGGCATTATCTTAAATACTTTGTTTAAACAGGTGTGAATTTTATTCCTCTAATTATGATTCTGTTTTATTTAATTTTTTGGAACATTTTTATATGACATTCACTTAAGCTCCCAGTCCTGCTGTCGCCGAGAAGTGACGGTATACCTACAGGATGTGGTCTCGTCTGCTACTTCTACTTGGATCTGCTGCTACTCAGACAATATCTCTTCGTTTTACCAAGGATTTCCGGACTGTGTCACCGATACCGAATGACTATTATACCTCTACACTTTGGCAGGACCTTGGAGCATTTGTTTAGAGTACAATATTTTTATTTCTTTATTAGATTTAAATATATCCTAGCTGTGGCGGAGTTTTGTTATACCTACAATTTTATTTTTCTAATAGTTTATTACAAATTTATATTAATAAATCTTGTATATTTAATTTGTCTTGAGCTTATTTACAAATTAAAAGTAGAGACAATCGCAGCAGCACTGGCATAACTTGATTTTAAATTTCTAAAGTCCTTGGACAACCACCACACATTCTTTTATGATTTACTCAAAACCGAAAACCAATTCCAAGATTCTGTATACTTCGTATATGTAATTCACTTTCAGGAAAACTTCAATTTTATAAATATTCTGTCAAGCCGTTGATTCAACTACGGCAGAATATATCCTTGTCCAATTCAACAATAATTTAAGAATTAATGGAAATTAATATTAAGTTTCTCGATGTAAAAATGATAAAAAGTGACTTAAAAGTGAAGGGAAAAGGAAATGTCAAAAGTAGATATTGGCAACCATCAAATGAAAATCAATCGTCTATCAAAATTGAACTCTTTTGGTTTCGAATGTTTATCAATTGAATATTTACTAATCAATGAACAACGATTTTATTTATACAGAAAAATTTGTTTTACAAGACAATTGAGCAGGATATAAAATAAGTTGAAAGAAAGGGAATAACAGAAATCAATAGTTAGAGTACCAACTGAGCTAAAACTGAAACCAGGATCTCGATATTTATGAGAAAGCCCTGTGTTAATGCACATTTTTGAAACCATTAATTAATGTTTCCTAAACTATTATTTTTTAAAAAAATATTTTCATAACTTTACCATTAAAAAAATGGAAGTAAAAAGTACAATATAGAAACTATAATCTAGAATTTTTTTAAATATTACCATAGTCCACAAGTATACTGATGTTATTATTAAGTAATCCATTATTTTGCTTTTTGGCAAGTTGAAAGATTGTTTTATGGTTATAAGAAAGCATTAATATCTTTGCAAATTTTAATTTCAAGTTGAGTGAGCTTGTAAAATCAAAAATGCTTGTAAAAATGCAATCATTAATTGTTTTAAAATATTAAAATTGTTTACTAATAATGAAGAGGCGAATTAAATATTCATTGTTGAAGCATGTACATTTTTAATATTCATTGGTTATTACTGTTTAGAATCAAAATGTTTATTATTCATATATGTATTTGTTTAGCTGCAAAAGCGGTAATTTTCATTGTTAAATTTCCTGTGTAAAAAGCTGAAATTTCGTGGCAATCTACTGAAAGTCATTAACCGCAATTCGGAAAATTCTTTTGTTATTCAGTATGAATGACTGCAATTTTTATATTTTTCCATTTTTTTTATGCTTACTTCATATGTTTCTGAATAGAAAATTGTTTATATTAAACTGGAATTTGTTTATTGCATCAAAATGTCTTTTTTAATGTAATGGTACTTATACTATTTTTAAAATATTTCAATAAAAAAAAATATATATTTCTCAGCTGTTTAATGAAAGCTTTTTGGTGTTCATTTCTTCATTTTTGATTGCATAGTAATTTCTAAGCTGAAAGCGTATACAGTGTATTATACATTTGAATACATTCGACTAAACTTTGCCGAAAATCAAGAGGGATAATTGTATGGTTAAATGGAATTCTTTTTCTAAAACATAAAATTTTATTGTTCTCTTGCTCCATAAAATTCATAGTTGTTCATTTGTATATTTGAATATGCTTGACTGGGAAAGCTTTCATGAGCTGTAAATTGGTATAATTTTTTTTTTACAATGACAGTTGCGTATAAAAAACCCTTAAATATTTTCGTGATCTTTCGACGATGAAACATTTTATGCACTCATACTTTGTTTCAAATGTGAATTTATAAATATATTGCCACAAAAAATGTGCCAAACTTTCATAAATGTAACGAATATTTATTATATGTTTATCGTATATACATAAAATAAATTTAATTTCATTATTTTAAAACTATGATTATCTAATACCCAATACACGAATTTCTTGATTTCTGATTGATAGTGAATGTGATATTATTTTTAATTGAATATTATTAGTTGAATAATATTGATTATTTCACTAATAATCATGGAAATTTTTTATAAAATCTTAGTTTGAATTTTTAAAATATATCTTTAAGGAAAGCGTATGCATATATGAAAATTAATACAACATAATTTATTTTCGTAATATTGAAAAGTTTTAACCAATTATAAATTGATTCTATTGAAACAATCAAAAACATCATGTGTTAGGGGAGGTAAGCAAAAAATTTCTTACATATTTAATAATTCATTATACATTTGCATGCTTTTGGCTATCAGAAAAGGGAAACTCTAATAAGAATTTAGGCATCACGATACCACCATTTTTCATTGATAATTGTTTTTGATTTGTACCTTGATTTAGTTTGTTTGCCTGATAAAAAATAAATGAATGTGTTGCTTTTTCAGTAAGAAATATCTTTATTGACTATTTACGCCATTGGTCACAGTACATTGCGAAATTTGAAATGGAGATAAATTTAAATTAAATGTTCAACGGAATACATAAATTTTGTTTAATTCCAAATTTACTTTTTTGGTATATATATTCCTTATTATATATAAGTGACTTTGCAACTTTTGCTAAAATATATTTCACTTTATAAATTTCAACAATGTCTTTCTTAAATGTCTCAAAATACATGCAAACATAAGTCTGCGATATTGGCAAAAACGAACACAATTGATTTTATTTTATTAAAAAGTAAAATCAACAGCAAATAAAGACTAAAATGTAATATTAGATACTTTTGCAGTCTTTTAAAGAGTTATTTTAGGAAAAAAAATTTATATTCAATGTTATTTTAATATGAACTCTGACATTTGTATGCGCTGATGTTTTGTTCACTTCAAATATTCATTACTCAATTAAACTTGCTTTGCCTACCATCATAGAAGATGAATATTATTGCAAGGATATATTTTCGTTCTTTATCTTTCTTATCATTTCTTCGAAAAATAGTTTCCCAGTAGCTTTGTTGGAAAATCTTTTTTTTCCCCCATTTTTTATGCTTTTTAATAGTTGCCTCAGATGCTTTCTGTAGTGGGTTTTTCCCTGTTTAGAAGGAAGAAGTAGGATCCTTTTGGAACTCTACTCTTTCATTATTCTTTGAGAACTTTCAAGAGGTACATTAATTGATAGATTTCCTTGCGAAATGTCACCGCTAAAAGAAAAAGTATAAATTTAAATAGTATGTTATAAAATTAAATAAAACTGACAAACTTATTTGTCATATACAGATTCTGTTTAATAACCATTCAAAATATTAAAATCGTCTTGATCTTCAAGTCCCTGTTTTAGAAGTCAGTTCTTTAAATGTGTGACAACAATTTTAAAATATGTAAATTAGAAAAAGATAAAGTTAGAAAGAGAGAAAAGAATTTTAAGCGTTATCATGCGCTTAAGCAAATATAAATTTGAAACTGAAATGGATTTTGACGTGTATTACATAACTGTCCATGTAATTTTTTATTACTTTTTTGAATTAATGTAATGATTTAAATATAATCTATTTACATTTGTTGCTGATAATGGGTAAGTGATATGCTATCAAGGAAAATGTAAAGTTAACTCATTAAATATTTTACGAAGATCAACAAAGTTTACCAAAAAGAAATTAAAATAAGTTTGTAACTAATTCTAGTAGATTTAAAAAATTTTTTTGCGATTTACTGTTAATTTAAATTAGAAAACAGCAAAATAATGGGAATTCAATTTAATAATGAATAAATCTTTTAAAATTTTGAAAAATATGATTTAAATTCAGCATTTATATTTCTAGTTGTATTTAGTACATAAAGTTTCAGTACCTAAATACAGCTTGAAATATAAATCTAATATTTAAGGAATCTAATATTTCCCACAGTTGTTCCACTCTGAATCTCGTTCAAATCCTTGAGAAAGAACGCTTAAAATTACCAAAATTAACTACTACAAAATAATTTGGAAATATTTCTGAATGGTTGAATTTTTGGAAATGTTTCAATTCTTCAATTCATGAGAATGTAAACTAAACAAAAATTGACAAATTCATTTATCTAAGATCATTTTTGGGAGCTTATGTATTTAATGTATGATTGATGATTTAGAATTAACAGTAGAGCATTATGATTACGCTATTAATTTACTGAAGCAACAATTTGGCATAAAAATGTTTTGATTAATGTACACATTGAAAAACCTTTTCAAACAAGTCCATTAAAAAACCCTAATAGCATAAAAATTTCAGAAATATTTTTAATCATGTACAAAAGAAAAAGAAAAAGCTTAGAAAGTATCTGTTAAAAAAGAAATCGATTCGAACATTTCACTTCCCATATTAAATAAATTGTTGATCGAGATCTATTGTTGGAATTTAATAAAAGAACAAAAAAACTTTACTAATCGAATTTTTATCAGCACAACTCATAGACAGAGAAAAGATTCTGTAACTTTGAACCTTTCTGTTTCGGAAGTCAAATCATTACCTTCTAGAATTATGAATCATACTGAGCAAGATTCAAGGCAACAGCTATCCGCGGTTACATTAACAAGCTGCCACTTCCTAACGATAAATATTAACGCTGACAATGCAATGTGATATTAAAAAATAATAAGAAAGTTTATTTCTTACACCAACTAATTTAAAAATGTTTGCATAAATTTTCTGAAAATTAGATTTGTAGATATCTAGAATATATAAAATTGTTTTATAAATTTGAACATTCTATTTTTCAGATAATAAAAAAATACAAAAGCAAATAAAATTACCTTAATATGTGTACATGTTTGAATGTTATTGATATATAATTTAAAAAAGATTATATTTATAAATATAAAAAAATAGTTTAAAATTTGAATTTAAAATTTTTTGTTTCAGTTTTAGAAGACTTCTGCGCAATTAATAAATATGGAAGTAAAATTAACTCTCTCTTTTTAAAGTAAGATCTGGTGATATTTTAATAAATTTTACATTATAAATGCGATAATAGAAAATTCAAAAGGTAAAAATAGAAATGAAATATAAGATTAGCATTAATGATCCATTTATTATAAAATGTCATGATTTCAAATATATTAATCGTGCGTACACATAGGAGAGAGATAAGTGAAAAGAACCACAAACTCACCAAATTTGTTTAGCGTATTCTTGGAAGCAGAACTAGCCCATTGAATTTCAGATCGGATGAAGCAGTACGTGGTTAATATCAGTCGAAAATGGGAGAAATGTTTTTCTATTTTTGAATTTGCTATTTATTCTATGTTATAGCTGCATAATACGCTTTCAGAAGGAAGTATGGAAAAAAACCGCCGAGTAAACAAAGCATTTTGTGATGGTATTGGCAATTCAAGGATACATTTGTTTGCTACAAAATGTATGAAATGATTTCAACTATCTTTAGATGCACATTATGACACCAAAGGTCACTTAATGAATATTTGTAGTGAATGAAAATATGAACTTGGTGAATTTGTGACTCTTTTCATATATCTTTCACATGCGTATATATAATATTTTTTAAACATTTCCAAATCTACAAAAATATAGCACAATATACACATATAGTCTTTTCAAAACGAATTCATCATTTATAATAACTCTGTGTTTCACAATTACGGGAAATTATATGAGAGCCTCAACTAACCCTCACGAAATTTGAGAGGATGGATAAAGGCAAGAAGGTAATTCTATTCGATTATTTTTTAAAGGAAATATTCAATATTATCTCTAATGATATAGTATCGTATAATATGGTCCTCATAACGTGTTTACTCATAAATACATATTGAGATACATATGCATAGAAGTTTCCTTTTATGGTAACCCATCCAAAATAAAATAACTTTAAAAAGCTAGTGTCGTGTTAAAATTATCTGTCTTAACTAATATTCAACTTTTAAGACTTATTATCTTTTGTAATTATAATAAAAACTTAAAAAAAGCAAAAATTAATGAAACTCCTCCCTTTCACGGTGATACTCGGTAAATGAGATTGGTTAAAAGATAATATAACAGCATGATTTTTTGCTTGATCGTGTAAAATATAGATGTTTCATAATTTATAACTTTATAAATAATTGTAAATTAAAAAACCACGCTGCAAAAAATAATTTTTCCAACTCTATTTCCTAAATAAATTTTAATTTATTTTTTTATAATTGTCATGAGATTGACTTTGATATCTCTAAGGATTATGAAATTAGCAATTGTAGAGGAATTAATTTAATTGAATGGCAATTTTAAAATTCAATTCATAACAATCTCTGAAGAATATGTAAAATCTATTTTAAATGTATAAAATTAAAATTTAATGAAAATTTAAAATTATATTATAAAGTAAATAAATTTTTTCATGATTACTAATTACTGTAAAGGGGTTTATAAATAGACCTAATTGGTATATTGTATGACAGTTTTTCCCAGAAACAATTTGTTTCGCAATTTATGTATTCGTTTTCTTTTTACTTTTTTTAAGAATCCTATAAGGTATTCGTATTTAAATGAATTTCTTTAGATTTCTATTAATTGTTTGGTTACCTGGTAATCCATCATATTTTAAATGCCAAAAAGGTAAAGATTAAATTGCTTGCTAAAAATGGGGTACCTTATAAATCTCGAGAAAAAAAATATAATATTTTATTTTATTCACACAGAGAGAGTTGAATCTCGTTGGAGGAAAATTAAATGCAAAATAAAAATGTTGAGAAAATAAATAGCTTAAATTGAGTATTTCAATACGAAAATGAAAATGAAATAATTGAAAATAAAATCTAAAATATTATAAGAAACATAATTATTAATTGATATATTTTATTGGAAATTCTCTATGTATACACTTACCCGAAGTTAACAGCGTTTTCTTTGGAACAAGCTTTGCAATCCTATTTAGAATCCTAGTGCTGGAAAATACCCTAATACCAAAAGGTTTCTTTTTGATAATGCTATTGTTCTTTTCATTATTACGGAACTTATCAGCATTCAAACTTTTCGAATTGAGGAGTATTTCAATCTTTTTTTTTTCCCTTTTTATTCTTGAGTGATCTGAGCTGATCCATTCATTCCAAAAATTTTCATTTTTTTTCTATATTTTATCAATTTTCGATGTCTGTTTTACTGAGAGTTTCTTTATTGAGATTTACTATACCTTTCTTGTAGTACATCTCGTCTTTTCAGTTGAGATTTTTCATACTTATTTCCGAATGGATGTGACACCTTTCTCCAGGTTGCACTTATTTTCTTACCATCATCCATAAACCCTACAATACCTTCTTTTAGTCATTTGAAAAATGAGCATTGAGTGCGACTTATTTCAGCCTGTAAGAAAATTCTGAGTTGTTTTCGCTCTTGTTGTCACTAGAACTGCTATTCTCTATTTAGTTACACGTATTGCCGTAATCATTTGCAACTGTATCTATTGTTAAGCAATGTAAAAGTTGGTAGAAATATCAAAGCAAACAAACACACAACCACAATAATAAAATCGGAACTTGAAAACAATATTTAATAGGTTTCTTAATGTATTTGTTCTTTTTTTTAAAAATACAATATTTAATACTTACATTTTTGTCAGTTATATTTCATTTAAAATATAATTTTCCCATATTCAAACAAATTTTATTGTTTCAATAACAGCAGTATGAAATCAGTAAATTGGAGTTCATGTATAAGTCACTAATTTTAAATAATTTTTTATTATTTTTCAAAATTTTTTAGACAAATCATATTTATATATTTGCTTGTAAAAATGCATTTATAAACAAAAGTTAATAAATTAATATTGAAATTAAATTATTAAAACATTTAAAATTAGTTATATCTTGTTAGAATATTTGAAAATATTTCCATAATAGATTTATAAACTATATATAAGATATAAACAATAAAAAATTTAATTTAATAACGGTATAATATAATAATAAAATAATATAAAAAATAGACCAATTGTCTACACTGAGTTTCAAACTACCAATGATAGATATAATTACAGTGTAGTAATTATTACACGATCCTTTTGTTGATTAAAACTAGAAATTGACTTCTTGAAGAAACTTATGTCTGTCAAGGTCACTAGATACGTTAGCATTTACTAATGGACATCAAAAAACTATTGATAGAAATGCGTGTCTGTCTTCCTGATAAGATTCAGATCTAGAACACGTAGCAATGGATATTTCGTGACATACTTTCGTACATAAAACCAAACCATCTGAAGATAATTCCAATTATTTCTCAATAAAATAATGTGGATAAAGTTTTGCCAGTTTAACGTTGCCATGGTGATTGAAAATTTCCCATTTTTGCAGTGGCATTTCTAAGGTAAGAGAAATAGGATTATTTTTTTAACCAGAAGATAAGTTTCTATTGTCATTTGCTTCTTTGCTTCCAAGGAATGAAGGTATCGTGACATACTTTCAAGGTTTGGCATAAACTGATGAAGCATATGGAAAAGAATGACGTGAAAATTCCGAAATCTGTTGTTCATATTGTGGCAAAAAAGCTGTAAGTAATTTTCATGATTCCATTCTATTAACATTAATTCATCTTTGAAATAACATATAAAATGTAGTTCTTTAAGGTATCTAAAGAACAATACCATGAGTATGACCAGTACATATATGAAGAATGTTAATTGAGCTTGTAGTGAAACCATAAAATGATAAATGAAAATTGATTTAAAATAAAAAGATTCTTGGATGATGTTTGAATATATGAATTTTTTGAAAAGAAAAATGATAATAAAGGGTTTACTAACGCTTTATGTTTTAAATACTCTTATAATTTGGTATTTAAACTATAATTCCACATAAGTTTCTGACATTTTTCTGTAAATATTTTATTTGTGATTGACTGTACATACTTCCATAAATATTAATACGAGCATTCAAAATCATTTATAAATAATAGAATCAAAACAATATAAAAACATGCATTAATATCAATGTGTTCTTTATTAAAAATTGATTCCTTATTAAAAACTAAATTAAATTTAAACATACCTAATCAATAATTTGGAAAAAAGAGAATATTTGCGAATTAAATATTTTAATTTTTTTACTGCCAAAGTATGACATTGAAATCTCTAATATAACTAAAAAATTTCTTCCCAGTCAAATAAAATCACAAATAAATATTTTGTCATCCTCTCATTCTTATTAAACAAAATTAATAATTTTGAAATTTTCTGTAATTTAAAATGTATGCAGTTTTTCTAAATATTTTAAAACTGTAACAGAAATGTCATGAAAAAATATACTTTTTCTTCACATTAAAATGATTTGCACAACATTTTTTGGCAGTTTTAGAATGCCTTTTTTGTTAAAACTTAAATTTTTTAGCTTTTTAAATTTGTTATTATAGCTCTCTTCAATGCTTTAATATTTAATGGTAAAGTTTGCTTTAAGTTTTATATAGATTATTTTTGTGGCTTTAGTTTTTATACTTAAACTTTCAGATGTCATTTTTTCAAAAAAATAATTTATTTTATTTTTTATTAAATTTTATGGTGTTACAAATAATAAAAATACTTACATTTTGATCTTCATAATTCTACTGTAACTAACTTATTTATGCTATCAAATTCAAATGCATCTGCTTTCATTTTAGAACCTTCAATATTAACCAATGAGATATAGTTTAAATTTATCTGTACAATGGGAATAATTTATTTTCAAGATTAATATATTTTGTTCATGTGAATAATTTTAGATGGAAATAAGTTAAACAAATTTTAATGAAACATTTTTTTTATTATTTCTAATGGCGGGCACCCTTGAGCAAGTAAGTATTTTAATGAAACAACTTTCACAAAAATCTTAAATTTACTAAAAAAGATGAACGATCGTGCTATGATTACAGCACTCAATAATGTATAAACTCTTTTTAAATTCCTTAATGTGAAAAATATGCTTCATGCCTCCCCTCAGTATTAATCAATAGTACAAGTTGAAGAAGCCGGGGGAAATATTTTTTCTTTCATTAATAAATCTAGTAATATGTTTATTTACCTTAAAAACAACTGATACTTTTAAAAGATAATTTTCTACATACCTTGAAACCCACATATTACTTACAATTTCTTGTGTAATATGTACTTTAACTTTCTAAAAAAAACTTTTATCACTCGTATATTTTCTCAATAGAATTTTTTGCTGTATATAATCTTATTTGTTTTTTCAGAAAATCCTTTATTGAAGAAACAGAAACAAATTTTAAATTTTATCCTTGGCAAACAAGTTCTTCTTTATGTAAAATAAGAAAAGTAAGTGTCATAATTAATTTAATAAATATATATGTATTCACCATTAAATTTTAATTAAAAATTCATCAGTAGGAAATCACTTTTACATTAGAATAGAAATGAAACTCACTTGTAACTTATCTTATTTTTTTCTTCGTGGAAGATGTAATAAATACGAGAAAATTTACTTCAGAATTTACATGAACTCGAGTTATTCATATTTTTTATGCAAAAATATTTTAATGTAAGAACTTCTAAAATTAACTTATCATTATTTCAATTATAGATCTTTTTTCTTCAATTTAACGTATCCTTTAATTTAATGAAAACAAATTTTCATTAAATTTGTACGAATCCTTTTTTTATAAAGATAAATATTAAACTTAATTTTAGAAGGATTTGTAATTATATTATTAAATCTCAGATTCCTAAAATAGAATCTTTAAGAATATAAGTTTCCATATTTGTTATTAGTACTCTTGACCTTATTTTTTATTATATTGTTTTTCTAATGATGAATTTCGTCTTATATTACTCCTGATTTTACTTTTGTTAAGGAAAACTGTTATAGATTTTCTATATCTTTAAAATATGATTTTCAAAAACATTATTGTCAGAGGAATTATGTAATAATATGGAATAATGACTTTTCAAAACGTGAAGTGACAACATATTCTATTTTATGTTATGAAATTACAAAAAATTTTATTGGTGAAAATTTATTGAGTTGAAATTAATTATAATAAAACAATTAACGTGACAAACTACTTAGAAAAATTACAAGTAGTTGTTTATCATACAAGTGAGAGATTTTTCATTTATTTTTATAAATTCCTTTTGTATTTACAGGCAATTCATGCAAGCCTACCCGAAAGGGCTATTCATTTCTTAAGAGACACTGGCACAGCAGAGGAACTCTTAAGATTTTCAAGAAATGTGAGTAAGAGATTCAGTGTTTTAAATTAGTTTATATTATCAATAAATAATTAAAGCCTTTTTTTTACTAAATCATAGAAGTCCAATTCTGAACTGACAAAAAGGCTGATTGATTACTTTTATGATTATTTGGGAATAACTATCATACAGGTAAGGTCTTTTATATTTATATTATTATATTTTATTGTTATGATTTATAAATTCTTGAATATTTCTAAGAAGTATTAAGCCAATCACCGCATGAAATATCCTACATATAAAAAATAAATTACATACTAAATTGATTAATAACATAAATGACATTTTATAAGGAATATCCTTTTAGCTAAAAGCTATAAGACAAATGAATATTTGACCTACTAGAAGGACTTCTTAAAATGTGGTCTGATTCACATACGTAGAAAAAATTTACAGGAAACTCCAAGCATCTACTATGATATTAATGTAGAAATACAACATCCTTTCAATTGTAGAGTTTTCAACAGAGGTTTAAATTTCTTTTTCCCAACTTTCCTGGGGAAAAGAAATTCGATTCCCATCTTTCAACAAAGGTTTAATTGGAAACTGGTACTTCCCATTCCAAAGAACACATGCTTATTATTAAGCGTCCTAAAACGTTTCATTACATGTTGCTAATGATAAAAAACAGCTATTTGGTAGATCAATAATGGTAGTGATGTATACTTTATAATCAACAGCAGCAGTAAAATTATTAAATTAGATATTGAAAGAGGTTCTAAAATGTATAGGCGATATTGTCACTTGACAATTTTTTAGATGATTAAGCCATTAATAATTGCATTTAAGATAATGAGGTTTTTTACCTGGACAACATCTTAAAAACTACCAATATGATTCCATTTTCTTATGGTTTTCATTTTATTATTCATATCTTATATGTTCTAATGGAGTGAGATATTATTACCTCGGTATTTAACTTCATTTTAATCAGAATACATATATAAATAAGCGCAAATAATTGTTATAAATAGTCTCAAGCAATGAGAGTTAAATTCAATATATTGAGGAAATACAGTTATGAATATATATAGATACCTTAGGCACATACACCATTATTACAGACATGTGTACTGTTTGTTAAAAATATAGATTTGGTGCCATATTTCTAATGACATATGTAAGATTCTTTTATCCACCAGTTATAATTGGAGTTTCAGTTCACAGGATCAGATGGGGCTACAGGTTGTTTAGAATCCATTGGGCATGTTCAAATATTGATCCTCTATATAATTATCTGATGAAATATCTAACCATTGATTAGATATCAAGAGGTTTTCATGCATTTCATGGTTTAAGAGTTGATACTTAATTTCTTTATTATATATATTGAGAAATATCATTAAAAGAGACTGAGGCTACAGTAATTTGATCAACAATTACTGAGTCACAAACATAATCCAAGCAATCTTATGTAACCTCGAGTGCTCATCAAAAATTCATTCATCATTGAATCCATTAAATATATATCAGAATGAGTGACCACACACAAAGTGCCTAAAGAAATTTATGATAATATAATTATGGAGTATTATCACTAAAATTCAGTACACTAACTTTATGATACAATTAGCACATGCTTCATTTAATAAGAAGGTTAACTAACTAGAATTATTTCACTTCTGCATTGTTCTTAATCCTTGATAAGAAATAATATTTTGAAAACATTGAGATTCTTAGCAATTTAAAAGATAAAAATGATTCCACCAAGCTTATACCCAATTTACAAAAGTTAATTATTTGTAAATCTTAGTAATATTATAATTATCTATTTTTAAAATCATTTGAATAATATGATGAAAGTGAACTATTTGTATTCTTGTGCATATATTCAATATTTTACAATAATTTTCAATAATATTTATAAAAAGGGATTTATTAAAAGAAATTTGCAGCAACTTTTATCAATGAAAGTAATGTTTTGTTAAAGGCAATAAACATAATATATATATATATATATATAGGGCTTTTACATTAATTTTGAATTTTATTTCCTTCTATTCTGAAAGATTCAGAACTTATGCTAAAAATGGAATGAAGGAAAATTATGGAGATATTGAGACATATTGCTTTTCAAATTGAGACATATTGCTTATCGTGTTTTTCTTTGTTTATATTCAGCATTTTTCATTACAATAGTGCGCATTTTTCATATTTATTTCAGCAAAAATCAAACAATGGACAGACAACGGATAACTTTAAGTTACAGAATAATAAGCGGAAGCATCCTTCTTCATGGTTAGTTTTCCAAAGTATATTTTTCATTTGAACTCAAAAGTTTAGGTAGTGTTTTGTGTAGATATTTAATATTTTGTCTAGAAATTATAGCTTAATGCATCATATTTTGATATTCCTTCAAGCAACATCAATAATACGAATGAAACACTATTGAAAAATTCTGATAAAATTTTTGAAATTAAAAAGTTAGTGGAAACAGTGACACAGGAACTTATATTGGCGGTAAGTCTTAACTTTTAATGTTTTTTGAAATACTGATTTTAATTAGTTGCCATAATTTTCATTTTCAATTTTTTCTAGTATTCTTTTACAGCTGAAAACAATCATTCAACTCTTTACAGCTTTAAATTAGGCAAGTGAGTATAATTTTATTGAACTGTGATTTTAAGATAGGTCATGAGATGTATTTACATAAAAATAAAATGAGATACTCCACTCTTTTCTTTTTCAAAGCATTTAGGATGTATGAAATATAATTATTATTTAGAAAATACATATGCAGTGTTTCACAAATCAAAAATCCATTATTTCAAAAATTAATTAACAATATTTTTCAACATTTATATAATAAATTTTTTTATAGCTTCGGGAATGAAAAAGATAAATATTTGAAATCTAGATTATCTCCTTTATTCGTAAAGTAAGAGATAAATGATTAATTGTAATTTATTAAGCTTAATTTAAGAATATAATCATTACAATGCATTTAATAAAGTATGTTATAAAAATTTAATTAGTAACTTTTAATAAATACTAAGTATTTATAACAGTTAAACAAATATTTCCATGTGTTATGGCTATTTTATGGTATACCTTTAAAATAATTTCCTGCAACTGTAAAATCTTATATTTAGCAATTCTCTAATATATTCTTAAAAATATCTGCAACTAAATGATAGGAATGATATTTTTTAGCGTTCACACAGTAATATCTGTAAAGGCAGAATATAATGAGTTGTGTTTTATTTATTGCTTAAGTGTGTGTCTTAGTTTCGTTAATTGGTTACATCTATCTTTGCGAATAAACTTCTAATTTAAAACTATATTTTTACAACAGTACTTACAACATGAGATAAAACAAATCACAAAGTATATTCTACTTTAATATATATCTCTTGGTTGACACTAATTGTTGGCGATAAAATTAAACTTATAAAAAAAACGCTATTGTTTATAAACCATAACAAATAACTTTTTCTTCAAAATATTCAGTTATTGTAGCAGTAAAACATCAAGATTTTTTAAAAATAATAATTTTACAGCTTTATTTTATGGTATGAATTTTGTTGTCTAATTCAATTAATTTTACACCTTAAAATTTTAATTTATATTTTTCAATTAATTCATTTCTTTCCTTTAGAGATTTGATTTCAATTTTAAGTTGTATAATTTTAAGCTAGAAATTGAGGAAAAATCTTTGCATTTATGCTAAAAATATTAATTGTTGCTTGAATAAAATCTTCCTTTATTACGAAACTCATTTTCTTATAATGTATTCGATTTTAAAGGTATTATTTAAAACCTGAAAAGAAACAGCAGAAACTTGCTTGCTGCACTAGCCCTGATTGTCTTCATTACAATAAAGAAAATATTTTGAAACAAAACCAAAAGGTTAAGTATTTTTTTGCATGATACTTGTTTTTGAATGATAAAATTTGATTTATTTATGTTTTGGCGAGAAAGATTCTTTTAATGGTGCTCTGATTCTTGAAATAAAGTTTAAAATATTGATATTTTAAACTTTATTTCAAGAATATTTTAAGTCAAGAATTATTTCAAAACGTATTATGAAAGCTATATAAGATTGTGATTATTTCTAATTATTAAGTCATCTTAAATCGCGAGTACATAATTTTTGAATATAACAAATTAATATTTAAAAACAATAATTGTAATAATTATATGATAACTCAGTATCATTTAATTTTTAATATACGTAACTTAAAATATAACGTTCGTCTATGTAAAACTTATGAGAAATATATTTGCATTATAAATACATGTATTTACTAGATTTACATAAAACTGCATGTGAAAATAAAATTTCATTTTTGTTTATTATCAATGAGAATTTTAATTACATTACTTTTATTTTAATTTAGGCTTCACGAACGAAAATTTCGAAAAAATTTTGTAATAATGTAAGAAACTGGCCAATGAGAGGTAAAAAAAGAAAAAGGATTTGAAATATAATTTTTTAAAGACAATTTTTATATTTAAAGTGAAAAAGATAACTAGATTCATACATTCATCTTTTATTTCAGGGTCCTATTTACCGACTAATAAAAGCAAACATGTTTTTAGTAGAGCTTCAATAACTCAGAAAGCTAATAAGCAGCAACAATCAAACAGATTCAAGCAACCAATTCAATTTAAGCAAACTCACACGAAAAGGACTGCTGAAAATGCTACTCAAACTTCGCCTTGGAGACAAAAAGGATCTCTGAGTGTTTCTTCACAGCAAGAGACAGCTTTGGAATTCGAAGAGAATAGCTCCTTGGATTCAGATATTAATTGTAAGAGTGACACATTGAATGATGCCAGCATGATAACTGAAGAGATAGCATCAGAATATGTGCGAGATTACCAAAATGATCCAAGCCACGAGGTATCAAGAAGGAAAAGTGCTATGAAATCCCTTGACATCGGAGCAAGAGTTGTTAAATTTCTTAGTCGGAAGGCTGAAGAAAAGACTGAAAACAAGGAAACAAGCGAAGTGCCTCAGAGTCATCTTATATCCGTAAATAGTTCAAGAATGGTCTCCATGAGCCCAAAAGCTATTAATGACAACTATTTAAATTCAGATAATCCAGACCAGTCTTGTCAGGGTTTAATCTTAAAGGCGAGCTCAATATCGACCCTAAAATCAGATCATAAGCTACCTTGTAAAACTTCTGATCGGTCTATCAAAACAAGTAAATCTTCTCGAGTATCTAAGCCTCAAAACATAAATTATGTTGAAAACGATGAAAACACTCTGGAACACTCGAATAATGATTTAACAACTGGTAAATGTGGCGAAGACATAACACTATCAGGCGAAGAAACATCTCGCGAAAAAATTTCGATACAGACAAAATCTTTCAAGGAATCGCCTAAAAAGAAATGCAGTACCAAAGATTTGAATAATATTCCTATACAAAGATCAGATTGCTCAGAAAAGGCAATATTAGAAGACTTTCCAGAATCTCCAAAGGAAATCCAAAATGTTCTACAAAACAAATCAGAAAGCGTTGAGAACATCAAGGATCCCCAAAAGGAAATCCAAAGTTCAAGTGCTCCAACTAGCAGCGAAAATGAAACTACTCATGTACCTATGGATTCCAGTTCCTCTTCGAAAGTGTCAGAAGCTGAAGACGAGAGTGAATATAGTAGCATAAAAGAAAACGACAACACCTCTCCAGACTACAGCAGTCACTGGACAGAAGAAATCACTTCAGAAGAATTGTCTGAAGAGGAACTTGACAATAGTTTCCGGGAGAAATTTACAGTTTATAAAAAATCTCTCTTAGAAGAAGATGATGGCATTGTTGCTTCTGATGAAGACGAGATATCAATTTATGAAAATGAAGTAAGCTGTAGAATATTTTCGTTGAATAGTAAAATGTTTCTTTAAATTTCATTGTTTTAGATAAAAAAAAAAAAGATATACCTTAATTTTAATAATAATGGAAAGAGTAATGTGTTTTTAAGGTGGTTTTTTTCTCGTTTTATATTACTTTTACAGGCATTTGAATTAAGTTCTGATTCGGAATAGCCTTTTATATAAAAATACCTCAATTTATGGATTAACAAAAAAACTATAAAATACTAAATCAACTTTCTTAAAAAAATAGTGTCTATAATACTAATTTAACAAGAATATCTAAACTTTTTCGATTTATGAGACAACAGAAAATTTTCCATTATAGCTATTACATACATAAGTATTATAAGAATAAGTTTATAAATATATTCAGTTTTAACAAAGACATATTAAAATACGATCATTAAAGTCTAGAAATATTTTGTCAATTATTTTCTCATTTTTTTTCTGATTAAAAATCTCAGTAATCAAAATGCTAGGTGCATTTTTCACTTAAGTTCGAGTTATATAATGAGGCAGATCCCATTATAAAATCTTTCCTGCATTTGAAATATAACAAGAAAGTGTAGTTGGTTTATTCACAGGGAAAAATAAGATAAACCTAATTTTAAATATTGCACAAACCTGGAACTTTACCTTTTCTCAAAATCTATTTTAAACTTTCTAAGACAAAGATTATCTAACAAATACCATATTTTGTGACTTAGCCTATTGACAATAGTATTTTAATCAATACCCTAAGGTACAAAGTACACTTTTTTTAGACTCCTTGTTATAAGAAAATGTGAAAAAATAGGAAACAAGAAAGAAATATCTGAGAAGATTGTCTTGTGAAAACTTCTGAGGTTGAAAACGTCAAAATATTAATAACCAAATACGAAATTTGTAAGGAAACAATTTGTGTGAAAAAACTATTTAACAGAAAAATAAAAGCTTTAAATTTTATGAATTTATAATAGATACCTGTTTTTTATTATAACGTAAGAAATTTTCTATTTTTCCTTTGATAAACTTGTTAAAAGAAGTGAATTTAAAATGTTTAATTACTCCTTTTCTCATTTTGAATGTTTCAAAAATTCCCTTCCACATTTTTATAATAAACAAATATAAAAATAAGATTTGAAATGGTAGAAAATGTGAAATATTTCTTTGGGAATTTAAGATAAATTTAAAAGGCTTATCTTTATGTTTATCCCCTTGGGATTCGAAACAAAAGTTAAAATATTCTGTAAATATTTCAGAATCCAAACTAAGTGAGGATGTTAGATTTCTTACTTTTTGTTCTAATACATTTCATTAGATGTTGCTTATTTACAATAATTCTCAGAAACTTTTATAATGTGCGCATGAAATGCCCTTTATAACTTATTAGCAAACACAAAAAATTGAACATCACACATACCTTTTGTGTCCTCATGAACCTAACATTTGTATTCGATCTGCAAGTATTCAATCCTACTCATGTCACATTGATGTGAAGAAATCCCCAAAAATTGAACAATCATGGATTTTAACTGCTAAGACTTAATTTTTGTGCACCTTTCTAT
The DNA here is from genome assembly GCA_026290005.1 of Latrodectus geometricus. Taxonomy (NCBI): domain Eukaryota; kingdom Metazoa; phylum Arthropoda; class Arachnida; order Araneae; family Theridiidae; genus Latrodectus; species Latrodectus geometricus. The sequence continues at coordinate 57,374 of JAPDSC010026714.1, forward strand.
TTTTCGGCACATCAAAAAATGTTGTCTTCTCCACTTAGAAAATAAAAGTATTGTCTAAGTTAGCCAGTATATACTGTCTTTGTGCTTTAATAAAAAAATTCTGCATTTTTTTAATCGTATATCAACACAAAAGATTCCTTCCTGATTATCGGTAATTTTAACAGTTTGATATTCAGTGCTCTAGTTTGTAATCACTGGCGACAAATTCACTGTTGTCCAACACACTGTAACGATCAGGTATGAGTTGGTCTGGTGAAGTTACCAAAAACTACGCTGTTTACAAAAATTAAGGGTAAATCACAAAAATAGAGATAACTCTCCCAAAAATAAGCCTATCTCAAAGAAATTTGAATATGTTGTTAAAAGAAAAAGAAGCTAAACAATATGACATTATGCAAAAGAGTGGCACTGCTGTCGGAATACGTCATTTGCAATGATCGTAAAAATGGATGTCTCAGAGCAAGGCAGCAATGTCGCTTCATATCTAGATGAAAAATCTAGTGTAGCGAATCAGGAACAATGGCCTCCAGGCATCATTTGACCGAACAATTTTTATGATGAGCTATTGGGAGACTAGACGCCAGGACAAAGCCAGAAGTGGCTAGATGGTTGAATGTGAGTGGGTTTATGATTCATAGACTTTGGCAACTAATTCTAAGCATGGATTCGGCATCCAGGAGGTTCAGCCAAGCATGTCCACACGCCACTACGAGTGTCGATAACCGATATTTGTCAATGTGCGCATGAAGATATAGAACTGTAACTTCGGCTGAACTCAGATACTCCTTCGCTGCAAGCTCCGCATGTTTGGTACCCAGATCAACTATGAGTTGAAGGCTTCACAAACGTGGTATTTATGCGAGGTGACATGTCATTTGTGTACCACTCACTTCACGCCATAGGCGGAATTGTTTGCAATGGGCACGTCAACATGTCCACTGGACTCGTGATCAATGGAAGGCAGTTCTCTTTACGAATGAGTCCAGGCTTAACCTCGAAAGCTATAGTTGGCGAATTTTCATTTGGAGAGAACGTGGATCTCGTTTTCATCCATAAGACATCCGTGAAAGGGATGCATTTGGATCAGACAACACCAGCTTTTGGGGTGGGATCTCTTTTTAAAATATAGAGATGACATCCTGGATACTTATGTGCGCCTTTATGCCTGAATAATATTTGATGTTTCGTGCTGTAGGGTGACAATGCGAGATCACATAGGGCTCACATAAGCAAATGAGTGCATGCTATAGCCAGTTCCATCACCAGATCTTAACCTAATCGATTCTGTTTGACATGCATAGGTCGAAGATTCGCTGCTCTCAATCCCCATCCTAGGACTTTACCCACGCTTTTAACTATTTGAAAAGCATCTCGATTTTCCTACACAGTCAATAGACTGCATAATTGAGAGCACCATCGTTGCATGTGCTGTATTGCTTCTCAAAAAGATCGAACTCCATTTTAAATGTACTGTTCCGATCCCAAGCCTTCACCTCCTATTTATTCATTGTATACATATTCTATATTTTATAATACTATAATTGTCTGGAAACTTCTTTTTATACTGTTTTGTACCTTCATATGTGTTGTACACTGTATATAAGTTTCATTAAATTCTATGCGTAACTTTTCAAGTTATCGCAATTTTTATGATTTTTCTTTGATTTATTGATAAACAGTGTAATTTGAGTTTCAGCAAAATTTAAACCTGAAGACCTCACCTTTCCACCATATTTTCAGGTCGTGTATGCGTGTGTATCAGCATACTTTCGGATTGAATTTAAAGGAAAACAACGAGATTCAGTTAATCATAAATAATTGAGTAACATTAGTTGTAAATGCAAAGCATTAATTAATCCCTCGACATTTTAAAGTTTAGAGAGTCAAAAACATCTTAAATATTTCTTTCTTTCTGCCTTCAGTACCCTAGTGGGATTCTAATACGTACGTAGCCCCTGATTTGGGTTCTGCCAGTTATATGGAAGCTTCTGGCTGGGAAGTAATATAATTCAAAAGCAGGGACTAAGCGGAAGATGCCAAATACTTGATCAGTCATTACCATAGGTATAATTTAACATGGAGGCCATTGAGATTTCAGCCAATTTAATATATCGCGAGCGCTTTTTAGAGAGCACTACGCCCTAGACAACAACGACATCTTGGTTTTTCTTGAGACTATATCTCATTTTTCTTTTTGATTAGGATGGCTTAACTGTAGTTGAGGAATGTGAATAATGGATTAATGGACAGAAATTGTTTTGGTGCATATTAATATTTGATAATCCACATGCACTATGTTCATAAACAGAAAATTTATACAACACTGCATCACTCATTATATGAAAACCAATTGTGTTTCTTTATAACCAATAATCAATAAGATTATTTTGGATTTAATATGGATCAGCAGAATTTACGGATTAAAGAAATTACAGTTAATCATTTAGTAGGTGAAAGGACACGAGTCTAATGAGACACTTATTTCTCTGGTGCTAATATTTTCCTTCAAATCCTTATGAAATTTATGAAGTTCTTGCCATAGCAATGTGTGAATATGTTCAAATATATACTATATGTTGGAATTTTTGGAGAATAGTTTTGACTTTTTTAACATCAAATATTTTATTAGTGTATTTTTATAAATCAACGAATTAAATTTGAACTACAGTTCTTCTAAACTTTCATTTTTAAATTTTTTTAAGTATTATTTAAAAAACTGCCTTCCAATATATACAGTGCTTCTTGAAAAACTTCAATTGCTTATAAAGAAAAACACATGGAACTATTTAAATCGAAAAATATAAATGTAGGAAATGATTGCATTTATTTTTTTCTAAAAAAATAGATTTGTTTATTACATAATTTACAGCATTCCATTATACATGGAAAAATTGATTTCAAGTAAATCAAGCTTATTATTATGAATATTTCATTTTTAACTTATTTCATAATTTACATATTATTCATATTTGTACATATTTTAAAGTAAAAATTATTCAAAATTAGAAATTTTGCAAATCCTTCTTTCTTAAAATTATTTTAAATTTAATATATTAAGCTGAAGTTAATTAAACTAGAAAGTATGCATATAAAAGTAATGTTTTCTGTTTATCTTTAACAAATCTTAATAAATCTGTTTGTTTGTCTTCTATAGACTTTGGAAAATTTTGATGGACTAGAGTTCGACAGAGAAAAACATGCTCTTAACATCTTGGAAGAAGAAGACATTGAACAATTTAAGCAATTGATACAAAGCGAAAAACATTTTCTTAAGTACGTCCAAATTATTCAAATCATTTTATTGATATTAAAGATTTTTTTAGCTTTTGTTTTTTAATTCACATATTTCCTTTCATAAATATTTTTCAAAACAGTTTAATGGAAAGAATACTTCTGTTCATGGGTGGTAACGTTAGTTACAACAAGAATAATTAATGAATTTTATTTTTTCTATTTCAGTTTTGAGAATGAAGAGGGTTTCAATCTTCTGCATTTAGCTGCCTCTAAAGGCTTAGACAACTTTGTGAAAGTATGAATATTCTTTTTTTCCAATCAGATAAAGGATTGTTCATGTAATAATTTAGCTGACTAAGCCTTTAGAGGCTTAGACAACTTTGTGAAAGTATGAATATTCTTTTTTTCCAATCAGATAAAGGATTGTTCATGTAATAATTAATCATACGATTTTTCTGTTTTTATTAAGAGCATATACTTTGCATTTTAATTGAGCTAATTTTTTTTAATTTAGAACAACTTTAAAAGTACTAACTTATAAGACACGTCTAAAAAAAGAACTTACGTAAATAAAGGAGGATGAAAGTGCTTCTAATTAAAATTAAGAATTAGATCATTTTATTGAAAACTTGCAAAAATAGGACTGTGAGTTAGAATGATATCTAGTCAAGAATTCCAATCCAATCAAAACTCCTAATGAAAGTTGAATAAATTATTTTTCGATTGAAGATTGATTTATAACTATTTAAAATGCATAAAGAACAAAAAAACATATCATCATCAGTAAAATAGTATAACTAATAAAGATCATAAAGAGAGTTTTTAAAAGCTATTCATAACCATACGTGGATTACATTTTCTTATTCTAAAAGTATTATAAAATAAAATGCGTTATAAAAATTATCATGTTGCACATTATATGCAGCGTTTGTCCTTTTTATATTTTTTTGTTATTGGTAGTTACCTTTTATTCCTCTTATTTTGAGGACTTTGATGTCAATTATATGATTAATTTTTTACATTGACTTTTATATTTTAAAACTTCGATTTTTATTTGCACTTTCACGATAATGAAACGTTAAAGAGACATGAGAAGGTATTCGATTTTTTAGAAAACATACCTACAAATGGCTTTATAGTTAAAGAGAATGGTAACCACCATCAACTAAAAAGATGAAATATTTGACATTAGCTTTGTGGAATCTTAAATGTGATGATTCTGTAAATCCTGATCCTTAGCAAAGAAATGGAAAAACTTTGTAATAGGGTTTATTATTTCCACATCACATCTCCTCCAGTGTTGTTTTTAAGTTAGGATAAGCTTGTTCACCTGATAAGGTTCATTAATCTTTAAGAAGCTATAGTTTCAAATTTTGTTATAACTATTCAGTTTATCCTTCATTATATGTTATTAAATTTGTTTTTCTCTCTATGTCAAATTTTAATAAATAATATATTTCAATATTCTTTCCTATTTCATTTTGTTTAATTTAAATTCCTCTTACTTAATATTTATTACTTTTGATGTTTTAACAATGTACAAGTACAATAGGTATCACTATACATGTTATTAATTATTATTAATTAAATTTAAATATAAATTTGAAATTTTAGTAATTTGATTAAGTTTTTTTTAAAAAAAATATTTAACGTGCAATTTAGTCTTCCGACTGTGCAACCAAAAATGTCTTATATTTGTGCGTCAATATGTGTAATATAAATTTATGCAATTCAATTTTTTAGTAATGTTAACTTCATATTTTAGCATTATATATAGAGACTGTTTCTATTAATTTTAATATTTTCAGGCCTTTTTCTTATTTTTTAGATTTTTCAATGTTTGTTCATAAATTAGTATCTTTACAATCTAACTAAAGAATTAAAAGATTTTTACCTAATTACTATCACATTAATTCTTGTGTTACATTTTTACAGTAATAAAACAAATGGCTTTTGTCTTATAACTGTTTTGTAAAAGGGATTTATAGAAACACTATTGGTATATATTATTAAATTATTCAAATTATTCAAAATATTCATCTTGGACTTTTCACCACAAAAAAATACTGTTAACTAGCTGAAAATGTTTTCTGGAAGTCAGATGTCAGAATCTGAGATCGCCCATTGGATATCATGAACATTTCAAAACCATGATCTTTCAGGCTTCTGCTATTTATTTTTAAAAAAAGGAAACAATCTTTCGGGCTAAAGCTATGGCAAAGTTGCAACCTGCGAATATTCCACTTCTCATTTTTCCTGCTGCCACAAAAAAATCAAAAATAATTTTTTGAGCCACTTCAGATTTAAATTACGGAGTTTGGACATGACTCAGTGGATTATTCAACTTACAATCTCCATTAAAAATTCTAGCTTATTGAGTGCGCATTATTGGTGTCTCGCAGGACCTCGTTATTTCTCATTATTATCTGAATAAGTCTTACATTTTTAATATTACAAGGAACTTCAATTCGTATAGTATAATAACTATCCAAAGATACTTAAATGCGTTAGAAAAAGAAAATTATGACTTTCCATTAATTCATTACATTTATTTAATATTTATATCATTTTAGAAATATGTCAGGAATAATTTTATAAAAGTATACGTATGATTTGCAATAAAAGCAAATTATGGCCCATTTATAATTAGAAATTTCTCGTCTTGTAATTATAATGTAGATTAAGAATTTAAAATGATAAACTGAGCACATAGGAAACGATACGGAAGTAAATCGCACTCATCACAGAATCTGAAGATATCATGAATTAACTGTCTTCAAATACACATAAAAATTTATTTTATTTAAAAAAAATATTTTAAACTAAGTAAATATTATTTAATTTAAGAAAAGCATTTTTTACATCAAATAAAATTTACTTAATTACAAAAAAGTTTTATGTAAAATATTTCAAATTTTAAAGTTTCCACAAAAACGAAAAGTAACGTTTTTTAATAGCAAATAAAAGGGATTTAAATCAGTAAATTTAATATTGTTATCAATTTTGTGTGAGCATTATAAATAATTACATGTGGATTCAAAAAAAGAATTTTATGAATCACTATTCTGGGATTCCAACGTTAAAATAAATGTAAAAAGTTTGTTGTATTAATTTTTATAGAAATGTTTTGCTGAGTCAAAATTATATGACTCAGCAAAACATTTCTTATATGACTAAATTTACGTAGTTAAGATATTTTTTCAGGTGGAAGAATATGACTGCCATTCATTTTTCAAAACTAGAAATATATCACAAGTTTTTTCTCTTATAATAAACCTTAGATAAAATATATATTTTTTTGCATTTTTAAAATTTTTATAAAAATTCTCCTAGAGAGGAAATAAAATTTATTGATCATGAATTTTTTCTGTGTTTGTTAAGTAAGCGACTATTTATATTTATAAATCAACTGGAAGTTTTCTTTTTTATATGTTCAAGTAATTTAATAAGATACTGCATTTTCCTTGCATCAAATGCAGTGAATGCAGATGTCACTCCGAAAATTTTTGAAGTAAACTTAGATTTTAAAGTTATATTTTCAAAATGTTAAGAGTTCAACGTAATTTTCTGTAGCATCAATTCATTGCTGTAGAGAAATTTTCCAAAGATTAAACGTCTCAAGTCATTTATTCTTTGGAATCGATGAAAAAATGCATTTATATCTTCAACAATCCTGCCTGTGAAAAAAAAACCATCATCGACATTTCTTTATTTGATTAAAAAATAGTTAATAGTAACGCATATTTAGTTAAAAAGTTTGATGTTCAGCTACTTTGATCTATACTTATTCAAGCAATTCAGTTGTAAATTTTTTGAATGAGAAGATTCATTTTCATGGGGGAGTACATGAATACTCTGATATTCACTTCTTGAGGAATTTGCTAAAGATATTTAACAAAGCCCTTATAAGCTATGATTGTCTTTTGTCTTTCCAGCTAAATGGCTTTAATCAGTCTTATCATTCTGAAAAAAAAAACGGTATACATAATTTTTTTCATGTCGCGTTGTTTTTTCAACAAGGAAATGACTTTCTTGACTTGTTGGAATGTCAAAAAATAATAAGCATGTACTGATAATTACGATTTAAAAAGTATGTATTTGTAGGACATTGACCACCGCCTTTAAGTCTTAAAATGTTTTATTATTATTATTATTATTATTATTATTATTATTATTATTAATAATAATAATAATTCTAACACCCTCTTCGTTTTGGCACTCAGTTATATTGCTTACAAATCAATGGCAAGCCATTTTTATATGCAGTTCTTCACGGACAATTTTGTGTATAGTAGTGACTCCTATGATAATTGTTTTCAGCAATCATTTGATAAATATAACAATTATCATCTATTAACATTTTCCTTATGGTAGACATCTATCCAAAATCACTGATAACAGCACACACAGAAATGTGTGTTTTACATCCTAAAAAATTACGTTTTTTTTTTTTTTTTTTTTTTTAAATTTTCTAAGCCATTTGAATACTGTATCATTAAATGTATTATCGATTACAAATGCTAAGAATAGATGTTGAAGATGTTGAAAGCAAAAATCTTTTGATTCAATCACACTTTAAAATTTGAAATTCATAGCAGTATCACAATGATATTATTTTTATGTCAATTTCATTTTTCCTTCCATATAAAATTTATTTTAATATAATCTACTTGTAGTTAAACATTAAAAACAATTGTGTACTTGAATAAAATAATTCATATTTTCAAATTTATCCACTATTTTTTTCTATTATTTCCCATCAACAAGCATCTTAAAAATTTTAGAGTGACTTTCCTATGACACAAGAATTACAGCTATGACTTAAATTTCTGTCAACTAAATGACTTATTGCACATGATAAGATTTATTTAAAGCGAATTAAGAAGAAAAGGGTATATTTCATATTTTATTGAATTATAAACAATTTCAAAATATCGATTGAAAAAGGCCATTAAAAGGTCTCTCATTGATTTAACATAAAATAGTATTGATGATTGGAAAAATATGGGTTTATAAATACGCAATAATGTTATTATTAATGTTTACGGAATTCTCGATTTATTTCATTGCATAATTAAAATAACTATTTGCATTAAATAATCAGCAATTTTAAATCTATATGATGGTAAAATTCATTTTCATATTTTTGATTAACTTGTAGTAGAGTAGTAACTTCTTAATTTTATTTATATTTCTAGGAACTCCTTCAAGTTGGATTTCCGTTGGAAGTGGTTACAAAAAAGGGTCAAACGGCCTTGAAGTTGGCTATTTTCAAGTATTAAATCAATTCATAATATAGCTTTCTATCATTTAATGCTTGAATAATTAATGTTCATTTAAAATGAAATCGATTAATTAAAGTAAACAAACTTTTAATTACAAATAAGTTCATTTGCTTATTTTATATTACATAAGAGGTATAATGTAGTTTCTTGATAAACTTTTTAGTCAATTATTTAAGCAGATACGTATTTAATGCAAATAAAAGCATGATTTAAGTTGAAATAGTGGGTAAAAAAAATTATCTTTCGCGATATTAACTTGGTCTCCACCTATACCTTACTGTGATATAAACTTCAACTCTAGAACTATTATTACCCGTTAAAAATAGTTATTTGAGATACATCAAGGGTAATGAAATAAGGAATTCTTTTATATTAAAAGGTAATTAAATATGTATTATGTGCAAAACTGCTTATCATAATGTTTTAAATTAGAACTTGTAATCATTCACTTAAAATGCTTAGTTATATAAAAGAAGATGAGCAAAGCAATGAAATATTTTGCGTTATTCAAAAATATAGAATTATATAATTACAATTTGGCAAAAGTGTTAAACATATCACTTAACATTTATTAACGTAGAAAATCATAATTCACGACAAAAATAAGCTCATAAACTTCAAAGATGCTTTATAATGATGGAAAAAATGTTTTGTTTACGATCAAGTTATTAATTTTCTAATAAATGCTGTTGATGAACTTTTAATAACATAAGAAATTCTTTTGATATATTCAAAAATTATTTTATGAACTATTCAATAATGTTCTGAAAGACTGTTTCTCTTAATAGCAAAAATATTAGCTTAAATATTCATAAAATTTATTTTATCCAAAAATAGTTATTTTTGCTTTAATAATGACTTTATATAAACACATATTTTTAAATATTTAATTATAAATGCATGTCTTGTTAATAATAATGTATTGATTTAGTTATATATTTTTATAACAGTACATTTTATTCAATAAATATTGAATAGATCTAAAAAGACTTACTACTACAATTTCCCATTGTTTGAAATAATTAATGCAATAAACTTTTGAGTTGGGGATCCATATATATATTATGTTTTTGTGGGTGGACTATAAAATCTAAAATATTGTGATCTACATTTTAATGTTTTGAATACACATTTAGTTGAAAAAATGTTTTTATTCACAGCATATTTACTTTCTGGAGAATGTAAAAGCCGTTGGCTTTATGCATTTGTTTTATATTATTCAGTAATGTATACTCCTATATCAGGGATGGCCAAACTTTTGGGATCCGTGGTCTACTTCACATTTAAAAAATCGAAGGCGGTCTACCAATGGCAGAAATAACTTATATGTTTATATATTTATTTTCGGTAACAGAAAAATGGTATATTATCTATTTTTTCTAAAAAAAGAAAAATAATTTAGTGTTTATAAAATAAAAATTTACTGACGAAAATAATCAAAGTATTCATATACCTAAAAATTGACCATCCAATTCATTTTGTTTAGATGAAATTTGACACTGTATATCTGCTACAAGTTTATCATATTGTGGCTGATACGAGCTTATTGCAATGCAAAATTATATGTTCATCTGTTAAACGCGACCGATGTTTAGTTTTTATGGCGTTCATGGTTGAAAAAGCAGATTCGCAAAGATACGTCGATCCAAAGTATGATTTCAAATACAAAATCAATTTGTAAATATTTGGAAACGTTTCCTCAGAAATTTATTTCCAAAAATCAATATATGCTAAATATGCTCTGGATTTAAGAAATATATCGCATCTTAATTTAATAATTTCTTCTTCGACCGTGACTGATGTGATATTTATTAAATATCCTATTTTTTCAGATACTCCATCAATGTTTACATATTCCTTAAATGGAAATATCATAAAGTTGAGTATTTCTTTCAACCTAATTAAGTCAGCGAATCTTCTTTCAAATTCTTCAAACAAAACAAGTAAGTATTAAGCGAAATCTTCGAAGTCTCGGTTTGAATTATGGATGCACCCTTCCTCCATGTTTTGGAAGTTTCTCAATTCCCGTTTTCTTAATTGACATACAAACCTTTCTATAGTTCTTTTGAATGTTTTAATTGCTCTGATCATGTCCATTTTAGGTTTTATATAAATCGTAAACCTTCAATCATAAATCTTTAAATCGTAAATCTTTGCACAGTTTGTTTTAGGTTTTAAAGTGTAGACTGTAATAAATTTTTAAATAATTCATTGATTCTACGTCATAAGTCATAAATTAAATTGCTAATATCCGAGGTCATTATCGGGATGGTCGCATGGACTACCTAAAATGTCTTTGCGATCTTCCAGTCGACTGTGGTCAACGTCTTGGCCACCCTTGTCCTATATGGTAATGAAATACTTTAAAGCAATTACTACCACTAAAACAAATAAAAAAATAAATTTTGAAATAAATAAAATCAAGAAAGGAATAATTTTCTAGTACTAAAAATGTTTCCAAAGGATTAAGGATAAGGTTATTTTTAGATATTTAATTTACTTAAAAATTCTCTCTTTTCAGTGGACACACACAGTGCTGTAATGTATTACTTCAGAATGGAGCTAGCTTAACAAAAGAGAATGGTGATTTTGACACTGGGATTTTCGATTGTAATGGAGGAATTCATCCAGCCATGAAAATTTTGTTAGAAGATTATGGAGAAAATCTTATCAAAGTGCAGAAATTATGTGAAATATTCAACAAAATTGGGAAGTAAGTCGAATTAATTTTTTTGTGAAATAATACTTTTTATAAATACAATCATATGCTATGATTAAGTGTTTTATACACTTATTTTAAACGAATCTAAATATCGATATTGAAACTTGATATGTGCAGTGATGAAATGTTCGTATTGATATTGAATAATAAATTTATTAACTGTGAGTCACTGAATGTTTAGAAATTCGAAAAACTGTTAAGCATTTTAATATTTTAAGTAACTAAATAATACATTATCCTAAAAGGTTTAATTATAAAATATGTAATGCATATTAATTTTCAGAAAATATTAAAAAAACTAATTTATAGAGATATTTGTACCTTTTTTCCATTCAAATACAGATAATATTTCGTCATACATAGTCGTGTAGAAAGCATATATTGTTGTATGATCAAAATTAATCAAGATAGATTATATTAAACAATGAACTTCCCAACTTAAAGAAATTTTTTAGTCAGATTGTTAATACATCAAAGTTGTTGTATGGATACATTAAAGTTATAGAGTATTACATTTATTCATTCTAACGATATTTAAGATAATTCATTATATTTAATTTATTTTATTACTCTCTCTCTCTCTCTCTCCCTCTCTCTCTCTCTCTCTCTATTATATATTAGATTGGAGAAAAAGTTATCCATTATTTTTTTGGTAAACGTCTGTGGTGATCGCTATCTCGTGAGGTATCAATCAAACAATTTCAAATTTATGCTCATTGGAAAGGTGACATTTGACACTAAAATATTCTCTTGCGGTTTTTTGTTGGATTAATTCAGTTATGAGTATAAGGTTTTAAAAATAGAAGACAACAAACAAAAAATTCGATACATTTTAGTTTTTCTTTTATAATGGCAAAAATGCTAACCAGGTGGCTAAAATTGTGAAAGGTGTTTATCGTCCTATATATGACTGTAACAACCAGTTACGCACAATTTTGGTTTTATCTATTCCATTTGGGTATTTGGATGCTAAAGATGCACCTCGTATGGATACAACATCGTCGAGAATGTTTATAAAATATCAAAAATTATCAAACTTGACAGCATGTCAGCAGTTGTAGCCTCGAACAAGACCTAAAAATCTACATGAAAACTGTTTTAAACCTTTTTACAAAGCGAATCTGAAAGAAGTTACAAAAGTTCACGTAAAAATAATGGATTTCTTTTTCCCCAAACTAATATATAGTGCTATATCCTTCATATGGCAATTCAAAGAGTATAAAGCAGTATTTTAGAAAAATTCAATAATTCAATGCATTGGGAATAGCTCAAACTTTAGATATGCTTATCCCAATGTCAGTAAACTTTTAGGAGACTTCCTGACGGAAATGGTCCTAAAATTACGCTTGCTCAAGATTCTTACTAACTCATAGGAAAGAGAAACTTTCCATTACAATGTTTCGCTCAAATAGGAGTGAGCAAAGGATAGCCATGGAATAGGCCCACAATGACTTGGTTGGTCCTATCATCGGAAGATAGTGATACGAATCTCGATTCAACCAAAGATCCGTCCAAAGATCATGTTCGCTAATGGTGGTTGGGGCACGTTAAATATATTATGGTCGCAATGCTTTCAATGTGAAATAGTACCTATGGGGGAGCTAGGCTAATTATTGGAGGGAGACCTTCTGTTTGTTCCTTGCTTCTAATTTATAAAGACTCCCACCCGACTGCTTCTATCTTGCTGGTAGAAGCCATCACAGGACTATGTACAGGAAAGCATGCTGTTGCAATAACAATAGGCAAAATTGTATGTCTAACAAAATTACATGGACCTCTTATTAAGTCTAAAGTCAGATCTCATGTTTTAAAGGAAAATCCTACTATCCAAAGAACTTGCAAAATCTTTAAATACCTTTGTTAGAACTGTGAATAATGTGATAAAAGCCGATTTAAAGTTAATTAAAGTAAAAACGCACGACTTTTATCTCCTAACATAGAAATATGTTTCTCAGATTCCATAAGCAGATTATTGTATGAACCTTATTTGGTGGATGGAACAACAACACACCATTTTCCAAAGAAGACATTCCATTCCTTTATCCAAACAATGTCCACTAAATACCACACAATTCCATCAGGATAAGGCACCAACCATCTACTGCTCTATTTTTTTAATAAAAAAAATGAAACCAGAATTAAAGCTATTCCCTTTAAATGCATCTCATCCAAGTACCCTGACATTTCACTTATGGATTACTCTGCATTTGTACTTTTTAAGCAAACTCTTTGTAAGTGGCATTCTAAATGGACTTTGGAAGATTACGAAGGAGGAGTGGAACTATATCCGCCTTGATGTTTTAAGAAAAGGATTGATTTCTTGGAAATCAAAATGTAATATAATAGTTTGTAGAAAAGGATATCTGATAGTGAACATATTAGAAAATAAAATACTTCTGTTTATTTAACTATATATATTTGCAAAACCATTACAAAAATGCTTAAACACCCTCTGTAAGCTCAAATAATGGAATTGTTAGCAATAAAAAATCAGTGCTTATTGTGTATAAAAACAAATAAGTAAAAATATTGAGAGAATATGCTGAAAAGCTTTTCAATATTATGCTAATATATATATATATATATATATATATATATATATATATATA